>CM033470.1:120251050-120680699 GCA_019447015.1 Hymenochirus boettgeri | reverse complement strand
CCAAATTTGAGGAGCTGGAGGATCTTATGGTAATGGATCAGTTCCTTAATATCTGTCCTGGAGATGTGCGACAGTTTGTATTGGATCGGGAGCCAAAAACAGCGCAAAAAGCAGCAGAAGTTGCAGACGCCTATACAGCCAACAGGGTGCCAACATATCCGAATCGTCCAACGTTACAAAGATCACCAAGCTGGAAGGATCGTCACCACAGGGAAGCAGCACCGCAGAATGTCAAGGCTGGTGAGAATTTGTCTGAAAGGCTCAGTGTGAGTGTAAACCATGGAGATACACGCAGATGTTTTATATGTAACCAGACGGGACATGTAAGAGCTTCCTGTCCAGAAAGAAAGGGACCAGTGTCACCTGTCAATCCAGTGGTAATGCTCGTATCTGGTAAGACAGAGAATTTATGTCATCATATGCAGACTGTGACTGTGGGAGATAAAGTTACCCAGGGGTTACGGGACTCGGGAGCTAACTTGTCTCTGGTGCGCCCAGAGATGATTAACTTTGGGGACATTATTCCTGGGAAGACTTTATTGGTAAAGGGAGTGGGTGGGAGTCATGCACGGGTGCCTGTGGCTAATGTTTACTTGGATTGGGGTGTGGGGAGAGGTCTGAGGGAAGTGGGGATATCCAATGAAATTCCTGTCAATGTGTTACTGGGGAATGATTTGGGGAGAATGGTGTCTGCTTTTGTGCCAAATGATCCGGTCTCACTAAGTCCAGCCCGCGCTGGAGTGTGACCACCTACTGCAATCAGTAAAGGGAACAGGTAACAAGGAGCAAGGTAACTGGGAGGGAGGGCTGAGAGACCAGAGCAGATGTCCATCAGTGCCAGAACCAGTATTTCCTAACTGTGTGAATGGAGAGAGAGAGAGGGATCCCCCAGTTCACTCTCTGGTAGAGTCAGGTTTAGTACCTGTAGGTAGGGATTGTCACAGTAACTGGGAGGGAGGGCTGAGAGACCAGAGAGGGTGTCAGTCAGCGCCAGAACCAGTACTGTCTACATGTGTGAATTTAGAGGGGGAGGAAAGGTATCCCCAGGGTGATGTTCTGGGTAAAGTACCCGTAGTAGAGAGGGATTTCCAGGGTAGGATCCCTGATCCTGTGCCCAATCTGCCTGAGGTCCTGGATAGCAGTCAGGAATTAGTGCAGGAGTGTGTGGGGCAGGTGGTTAGGACTCAGAACAGGGTCCTTATGGATTTTTCCACTCAGACTGAGGGAGAAGAGGGTAGCTGTGGGCATGCGGTAGCGCCAGTACCAACCTCAGTGGTGGGTGGAGAAGGAAGGGTAAGGGTTATAGAGGGACAGCTAACAGAGCTAGGAGTGTCCCAGGTAGATGGAAATAAGGTAGCTATCCCTGAGGACAAAACCATACCAGTAACAGTCACTGGTTTGTCCCAGTCTAAGAGGGAGCAGGGATATGGTGAGCAGGAAGGCAAGGAAAGGGTTAAGAGTGGCCAGTATCTGTCTGAGTTTAGACCCAGGGGATGGGGAACTTTAGACCCACAGGGTACAGGTAGCAGTGAGGATAAAGGAGGATCTGTCCAGCAGGAGAGTGTGTCAGAGGGAGGACAAATGGTGTGGTCACACAGATGGTAGTGTGGGTGGTTTGCTGTCTATATCAGAGTGTGTACAGACTGAGCATCAAGAGGTTAACCAGTCTACTTGGGTGAGTGAATGTGAGCCCAAACCCAGTTCTCATAACCACAGTAAAGAGGATGGTGGTTTTGTAAAAATGTGCAGGTGGAATCATATCATGGAGCAATATGATTTACATTCACCGAACAAAGGGAATGCAGGTGGATATTCGGGTCTATCAGAACCACCTGATTATGGACGCAGTAGGAGTGACCTGTAAGTCACATCCCGTGCACCAATTTTAAAGGGGGAGGTGTCAAGAAAGTGTGTAGTGACTTGGTAAGAATGGGTTAACTATTGGTATTAGTTCTTAGGACCAATAAAAATACCATTCCACCCTGGAACAGTCCTATTGTTTATATTACGATTAGTGGAGCATGGAACCAGGTCTCCTTTTCTAGACAATGTGGAGCCGAACCGTGCATCTGGAATTCTCTCCAGCTAGGGGTCTGGTGGGTACTAAGAGGTCGTTTTAAGGACAGTCATACATGTAAAATAAATGTATTTCGGTATTGGAATGTGTAAGATAGAAACCAATCTTATATCTGTGAATGTAAAAGTATGCCCATTAATATGATACCCAACATGGAGCCCTTATTCCCTTGCAAAGGTGAGTTATTAATATCTTGGGAAATATGGATAACACACAGGTCATGTTTGGTATTGGAGGAATTGATAATTAATACAGGAGAGGAATATGTGGTCAATATCTCAATACAATGTACATATCTACATTTAAATGGAATCTGTCTAACTGAGGGGAAATGAATGCTTTTGGCTAGTCGTAAATCTGGACATTGCTAGACACTCCCACCTCATGCAATAACCAGGAGGAGGGGGTATTTCATCAAATAGTTTAAAAAGCCTGGTAGCCCTTATAATGTGGTTCATACTTGGGGACATGCTAAAAACGTGTGTATGGACCCAATGTTTCTTCCTGTTGTACCGATTGTATGTCATTTTATTATAACACCATTTTAGTTTATTTTTGTATTCTATGCACTGTCCACCTTTTGGAATATTAAATCTAAAATTTAATAAGTTTTGTCTTTGATGCTCTAAAAGAACTCAGTTAGCCTCTGATAAGTTTATGTTTGAATTTTGTGTTTGAATGGAGTGTGCAGTGTAAATGCTAATTAACTCTGTGACTGCTTGTGAAGGACTGATGCTAATTAACCAGTTAGTTGCTGGAGTGAATGGTGTAGTGTTAACCATTTAGCTGCCAGGACAGGGGTGTGCATAGTCAGCGAGAGTCAAGAGTGGGTTTTGGGGCGTATTTAAGGCCGTAACTTAAAGTGGTGGCAGCGAATACCGATTAATTAGTCAGATCACGTGCCCAGTGAACTGGCGTTCGTGACAAATTGGCTGGCAGCGTGTGGGATAAATTATTTTTTATTAGAGCATTAGTGCTTGGATTAAGTATTTAACCCTTGTACTAAAGAACTGTATCCTTGCGAGGGTATCAGTCTTCAAAGACAAACTCAGTGCATTTATTTTTTAAAAGACATATGTACAAACAGTTGTTCCCCCCCTTCTCTGTTTTTCTTTTCTATATTTTATTTGGCAAGGTTAGCTTAGAATGGCAACCTTTTACAAGAGACAAACCAAGGAGGTCCTGATCAATCTCTGTGAGGAAAGAGGTATTGATGTCCTGGACAAATCCAAGGAGCTGCTGATAAGGGCATTGTTGGAGAGTGACCAGGAGCAGCAGAACTACACAACTGATTTGGGAAGCGATGTGGATTTAGCTATCCCAGAAAGGACTGTTAACCTTGGATTTTCTCAGCATGAGAATACTACAGTGCAGGAAGAAAGTATTTCTTCCCTGCAAAAGGATTTACAATTGTTGGGTTCAGATGACCCACAGCTACGTCTTCAATTGATCTTGCAGCATCAGGAGAGGGAGGCACAGAGGGAGACAGCCGCAGCAGCTGAGAGAGCAAGCCCAGCGTGAAATGGAAGCAGTTGAACGGCAGGCGCAGAGAGAATTCGAAGCTGCAGCCGCAGACCGTGCATTTCAACTGGAGTTGGCAAAGCTCCAGCACCAGACCCAGTCTCCACAATCCAGTGAGTCCAGAGAGGGTCCGTTTGCTTTGCATGGTTCACCCAAGTTTCCTGTCATGGACAATGATAGCAATTTGGACACTTTTTTGTTACCAGTCAATCCTGTGGTAATGCTCGTATCTGGTAAGACAGAGAATTTATGTCATCATATGCAGACTGTGACTGTGGGAGATAAAGTTACCCAGGGGTTACGGGACTCAGGAGCTAACTTGTCTCTGGTGCGCCCAGAGATGATTAACTTTGGGGACATTATTCCTGGGAAGACTTTATTGGTAAAGGGAGTGGGTGGGAGTCATCCACGGGTGCCTGTGGCTAATGTTTACTTGGATTGGGGTGTGGGGAGAGGTCTGAGGGAAGTGGGGATATCTAATGAAATTCCTGTCAATGTGTTATTGGGGAATGATTTGGGGAGAATGGTCTCTGCTTTTGTGCCAAATGATCCGGTCTCACTAGGTCCAGCCGCGCTGGAGTGTGACCACCCACTGCAATCAGTAAAGGGAACAGGTAACAAGGGGCAAGGTAACTGGGAGGGAGGGCTGAGAGACCAGAGCAGATGTCCGTCAGTACCAGAACCAGTATTGCCTAACTGTGTGAATGGAGAGAGAGAGAGGGATCCCCCAGTTCACTCTCTGGTAGAGTCAGGTATAGTACCTGTAGGTAGGGATTGTCACAGTAACTGGGAGGGAGGGCTGAGAGACCAGAGCAGGTGTCAGTCAGTGCCAGAACCAGTATTGTCTAACTGTGTGAATGGAGAGAGAGAGAGGGGGATCCCCCAGTTCACTCTCTGGTAGAGTCAGGTATAGTACCTGTAGGTAGGGATTGTCACAGTAACTGGGAGGGAGGGCTGAGAGACCAGAGAGGGTGTCAGTCAGTGCCAGAACCAGTACTGTCTACATGTGTGAATGTAGAGGGGGAGGGAAGGTATCCCCAGGGTGATGTTCTGGGTAAAGTACCCGTAGTAGAGAGGGATTTCCAGAGTAGGATCCCTGATCCTGTGCCCAATCTGCCGGAGGTCCTGGATAGCAGTCAGGAATTAGTGCAGGAGTGTGTGGGGCAGGTGGTAAGGACTCAAAGCAGGGTCCTAAGGGATGTTTCCACTCAGACTGAGGGAGAAGAGGGTAGCTGTGGGCATGCGGTAGCGCCAGTACCAACCTCAGTGGTGGGTGGAGAAGGAAGAGTAAGGGTTAAAGAGGGACAGCTAACAGACCTAGGAGTGTCCCAGGTAGATGGAAAGAAGGTAGCTATCCCTGAGGACCAAACCATACCAGTAACAGTCACTGGTTTGTCCCAGTCTAAGAGGGAGCAGGGATATGGTGAGCAGGAAGGCAAGGAAAGGGTTAAGAGTGACCAGTATCTGTCTGAGTTTAGACCCAGGGGATGGGGAACTTTAGACCCACAGGATACAGGTAGCAGTGAGGATAAAGGAGGATCTGTCCAGCAGGAGAGTGTGTCAGAGGGAGGACAGATGCCTGAGGTTAGGAGTGGCCGGGTACAGTCCCCTACATATCACTGTATTCCAGGTGGTAAATACAGAACTGTACCTGTCAGCACACAGAGTGGTCACACAGATGGTAGTATGGGTGGTTTGCTCTCTATATCAGAGTGTGTACAGACTGGGCATCAAGAGGTTAACCAGTCTACTTGGGTGAATGACTGTGAACCCAAACCCAGTTCTCATAACCACAGTAAAGAGGATGGTGGTTTTGTAAAAATGTGCAGGTGGAATCATATCGTGGAGCAATATGATTTACATTCACCGAACCAAGGGGATGCAGGTGGATATTCATGTCTATCGGAACCACCTGATTATGGACGCAGTAGGAGTGACCTGTGAGTCACATCCCGTGCGCCAATTTTAAAGAGGGAGGTGTCAGGAAAATGTGTAGTGACTTGGTAAGAATGGGTTAACTAGTAGTATTGGTTCTTGAAAAGGACCAATAAACATTCCATTCCACCCTGGAACAGTCCTATTGTTTATATTACCATTAGTCAAGCATGGAACCAGATCTCCTCTTCCAGACAATGTGGGGCTGAACCGTGTATCTGGAATTCTCTCCAGCTAGGGGTCTGGTGGGTACTAAGAGGTCATTTTAAGGACAAGTCATACATGGGAAATAATTGTATTTCGGTATTGGAATGTGTAAGACAGAAACCAATGTTATATTTGTAAATATAATAATATGCCCTTCAATATTATACCCAACATGGAGCCCTTATTCTCTTGCCAAGGAGAGTTATTAATATCTTGGGAAATATGGATAACACACAGGTCATGTTTGGTATTGGAGGAATTGATAATTAATACAGGAGAGGAATATGTGGTCAATATTCCAATACAAAGTACATATCTACATTTATATGGAATCTGCCTAACTGAGGGGGAATGAATGCTTTTGGCTAGTCGTAAATCTGGACATTCCTGGACACTCCCACCTCATGTGGGGGGCGTAGTTCAACAAATAGTTTAAAAGTCCATGTAGTCCAAAATAATGTGGTTCATACTTGGGGACATGCTAAAAACGTGTGTATGGACCCCGATGTTTCTTCCTGCCCCGGGACACAGGACTTCTTCTAGTGAGTAGGGTCTGTGAATATTTTTATCCTTTTTATTTTATATAACTGTTGTACCTATTGTATGTCATTTTATTGTAACACCATTTTATTTTATTTTTGTATTATATGCACTGTCCACCTTTTGGAATATTAAATGTAAAATGTAATAAGTTTTGTCTTTGATGCTCTAAAAGAACTCAGTTAGCCTCTGATAAGTTTATATGTGTTTGAATGGAGTGTGCAGTGTAAATGCTAATTAACTCTGTGACTGCTTGTGAAGGACTGATGCTAATTAACCAGTTAGTTGCTGGAGTGAATGGTGTAGTGTTAACCATTTAGCTGCCAGGACAGGGGTGTGCATAGTCAGAGAGAGTCAAGAGTGTTTTTGGGGCGTCTTTAAGGCCGTAACTTAAAGTGGTGGCAGCGAATACCGATTAATTAGTCAGATCACGTGCCCAGCGAACTGGCGTTCGTGACAGTATATATTGCTAGACCTGGAACGCCTACGATACTAGCACCTAAAGCAACAACTTCCGTTTCAGATAAGGGATGTACATTAGACTTACAATCCTCTGGCATAGTTATAAGATCCCTGCGATTACGTTTACCTGCAGATAGTAAAGAAGAAGATTGCAAATGTGTGCTTGGCACTATCACCATACTTAATCTACTGATAGCACAAGGACCTCCAGAAATGTTAGCAGGTAAATAAGTGTAGCTAACATTCCCACAGGCCATAACCCATCCCTCTGAAAAAACAATGTGTACATAATTTGATGTCGTTTGATAGGTGAGATTACACTTCATGTTATTATTCACAGAAACACATTGTGTAGCAGCAGGACAAGTAAAAATAAAACAAACTTCAGCATCAGTAACATTTTGAGTCCGAATCATAACCATATCTACAGTTCGTTCACGGGAGGTCTGTTGAGGTATTCTGGAAAATTTAAGCGGGGTTACATCATCTTCTCGGATAATTGGGATCCAATATCTTATAGTGTTGATCAGTCAGATAGTATTGGAGACATATTGGAACTGAAACTGGAATAGCGACTAAACAAGTACTTATAATGTCCTGAACACTTTTACATTTCCTAAACAAAAGTCAGTTATACTTAGGAGCTTCTTTAAAATATACTCCCAAATGTTACCTAGGGGCAATGGAACACGGGGAGCAATAGAGCGGGAAGCTCTGTTTATTATAATAAATTCAAAATAGAAAAACCACAGAATAAGATGAAAAATGAACAGGTCAGGAAAATATATTTCATCTGGATTTCACAATTCATCACTGGTTTGGAATCTGGGCACATCTTAATCCTCCTCCTTGAGGGTGGGTGTGTTGTCATCTCTGAAGTCATCTGGGTGGTCCCTGAAGTCATCTGGGCGTGTCTGAAGTCATCTCGTTCTCCAATCAACAGATTCGGTGCGCGCTTTACTCTGGAAGCATGTATCCACGATGGATTGCCTTCAACCAAGATAGCTGTGTGAGTCACAACACCTTCATCAAGACCACATCACCTGATTTAAACGGGTGCGTCGGAGCACTAGAAAATAAAGAAAAAAAACAAAGAAACATCACCATAGATACTATTCAATTTTTCAATCAGTTTTGCCACATAAGCTTCCCGGATAAATTCCAGGTCACCTGTAATTAATGTCCCTGTCTTAACTGCCCGAGGCGTAGGGAATGGTTTACCCATTAAAATTTCGAAAGGAGACAACTTGTATGTAGAATTGGGGGCCATAAGAATCTCTGCTAATACAGCTGGTAAATAAATATCCCATTTACTGAAAGAACCTGCAGTAGCCTTCCTAATCTTCTCTTTTATTGTGCGGTTCATTCGTTCAACAACATCTGAACTCTGGGGATATGAAACTTCTATTCAATGAACATCAATTACACAATGTCTTGTATTAGCTTAGAAGTAAAGGCTGGTCCTTTATCTGAATCTATCCTAACAGGACAACCTCATTTAGGAATAATTTCCTTACACAAAATTTTAGCAACAGTTTTCACATCTTCTTTTTAAACACATATACATTTGGGCAATAAACATTGTGGCTAAGATTTTTTATGAGCCATATTATTACTATAACTATCCCCTCTTTAATAAAGACCGATTAATTAGTCAGATCACGTGCCCAGCGAACTGGCGTTCGTGACACACTGTATTACTGTATTATTATATATACTGTGTGTCTTGTTTGGTATATAGTCTGTATTACTGTATTATATATATAGTATTAGTGTTTACTTGGTGATGTCCACTTTGAGTCACTGGTTTTGTATGTATATAAGATTTTTTTTTTGGGGGGAGGGGTGGTTTTATAGTGTGTTATGCTCATATTGCTGGGTTAATGGTTTATTGATTGTGTTTAGCACTACAGCATTTGATGTGTTGCACATGGTACTTATAGTGTGGGTGAGGGAGTGTGTGACAGTACTGCATGGGAGCTTTGGATTGTGTGGGTGCCTTTGAGTGACAGATGAGTTGTAGAAGCTCCTACAAATCACAGCACATTCAAAGGCTTATATCTCAGGGACTATGAAGAATTTAAAGAAATTAAAGGTACCCTGGTGGTTGGGATGATTAATAGGATACATTAGAAGGAATTAAAAAAATTCTCACTATAACTGCCCTTTAAGGAATTGGGTATTCACCCCACCCTACACTAGTGAATTCCCAGTAAAATCAGACCCTGTCCAACTAGTAGTTGGAGCCAATACAAAGAAGAATATCCTATGCACCAGATACATACTATTCTGATTTCACCTCACCAGATATACTTGAGAAACCTTAAAGGAACATACCAGCCATCTAGTACTTTACCTGCCGGAATGTTACTTACCCCCCCATCTGTTCAAACCTGTGGGGTTGGACATTATTAGCCACTAAGCAGTGCACTCTAGAGAGGGAATCTGCATTACCCTGTTATTTTCCTGCTCTGTGCTCTACTGTATAATTAAAATTTTGCAGTGCCAAAAACCATCTTGTTACCCTTGAGTTTCTTTCTTTCATTTGGCACATCCACGTTAGCGGTGAATGATCTGTGATCAGCCTAAAGTGTCTCCCAAGCAAATAGTATTTTAAGGACTCCAATGCCCATTTTAATTCTGCAGGAGTAAGCTTCCTGCTTAAATAGACTATGAGATGCTCTTCCCCATTCACACATTGTGACATTACTGCTCCCAATCCAATATCAGAAGCATCCATTTGCACTATAAATTCCTCCTTAAAATTTGGGGTCATTAACACAAGTTGGTTACACAAGGCTTCTTTCAAAGCTATAAAATATTTTTCAGCCTCCAGACTCCATTTGACCATAACTGATTTGTTTCCTTTTGTTAAGTCTGTGAGGGGCGCTGTTATTGAAGCAAAATTAGGAATACATTTTCTGTAGTAGCCCACTCTACCCAGAAAGGCCCTGACCTGTTTTTTGGTTTTTTTGTCAGAGGCTGTGGCCAAGCTTGAATTGCTTCAACTTTTGTTACTTGAGGTTTTAGTAGCCCTCGCCCTATTATGTATCCAAGATAGCGGGCTTCTTCCAGGCAACCAGGCCTATGGCACACTTCTTAGGGTTAGCAGTCAGACCTGCCTCCCTGATGGAATCTAGCACTGCTTGCACCTTTATCAGATGGCTTTCCCAGTCAGTACTGAAAATGATGACATCATCCAAATAAGCGGACGCATACTTTTGGTGAGGCTTGAGAATAATATTCATCATTCTCTGAAAAGTTGCTGGGGCCCCATGCAAACCAAACGGCAAGACTGTGTACTTGAAAAGGCCATCTGGTGTCGAGAATGCAGTATTTTCTTTGGTAGACTCTATCAGTGGGACATGCCAGTAACCCTTAGTTAAATCCAATGTGGTTAAATACCAAGCATGGCCTAATTTTTCAATTAGCTCGTCCACCCTAGGTATAGGGTATGCATCAAATTTTGATACCTTATTTAGCTTTCTGAAATCATTGCAAAATCTCAGTGAACCATCTGGCTTAGGGATTAAAACTATAAGGCTGGTTCATGCACTGTTGAACTCCTCAATAACCCCAAGGTCCAACATTTTCCTCACTTCTTCAGTTATAGTCTGTCTACGGTCTTCTGGTACCCTATAATGTTTAAGACATACACGTACCTGGGGTTCTATTTTAATGTCATGCTTTATTATATTAGTATGTCCTGGCAACTCTGAAAACACATCAGAATTCTTCTGCAGAAATTCCTTCACCTCTTGTTTCTGCACTGAGGACAGAGACTCTGCCATTTTTACCTCAGGAATTTCAGCCTGAACCAGTTTGCCACCAACTGGGAAAGCCACGAGTGACTAACTTTCTATCTAGGGCTTAATTAAATTGAGATGGTATAGCTGCTGGGGTTTTCTTTTTCCTACATTCTCTATGATTTTGTAGGGCCCCAGCCACTTTGCCAGAAATGTACTTTCTACCGTGGGTACCAACACCAACACTCTATCACCTGGGGAAAAACTTCTAATTTTTGCGGACCGGTTATACACCTTCTTTTGCGCTTCTTGTGCTTGCTGTAAATGCTCCCTAACAATTGGCATGACAGCAGCTATTCTGTCTTGCATGAGGGCCACGTGCTCAATGACACTTCGATAATGTGTAGCTTCCTGTTCCCATGTCTCTTTAGCAGTGTCGAGGAGGACTCGCGGGCGTCTACTAAATACTAATTCAAACATAAGGTAGGGTAAAAGGAAATCCCAGTCTTTTACATCTTTTCTTACAACCTTTTTTAACACCCCTTTAAGGTTTTATTGAATCTCTCCACCAGTCCATCTGTTTGGGGATGGTAAACAGACGTTCGTAAATGGGTTACTTTAAACAATTTACACAGTTCTTTCATTACTCATAATGGACATAAATGGAGTACCCTGGTCTGTTAAGATTTCTTTGGGTATTCCGGTACGTGTAAATATTTGCACTAGTTTTGCAATGGTTTTATATTCCTTAAGGGCACTGCTTCAGGGTAACGTGTTTAAAAGTCTAGAATAACTAGAATATACTGGTGTCCCCTAGCAGACTTACCCAATAGCCCAACTAAATCCATTGCAATCCTGTCAATCCTGTCTCTATAATGGGAAGAGGTACCAGAGGACTACGAAAATGTGCCATGGGAGCACTCAGCTGGCATTGTGGACAAGACTCACAAAATGTTTTAGTTTCTTTATGTACTCCAGGCCAAAAGAACCTCTGCAAAATATGGTCTTTAGTTTTCTACCATCCCAGATGACCACCGAGTACATGTGAGTGAGCCAGATCCAAGACTCTTCTATATGGTTGTGGAAACACCAGCTGTTCAACTATGTCTCCCCTTATTTTATCTACCTGATACAGCAGGTTATTATTTGTGGCTAAATGTGGAAACATTTTACCGGCATCAGGAAATTGGGGTTTACCATCTAACATTTTAACATTCTTTCAAGCCTTACTTAATGTAGTATCCCTCAACTGTGCCGTTGCAAAGTTGTCACCGGATACCCCTAAATCATGCATATTTGGTCCTTCACCAGGCTTCCTCTGTGTCACCCAAACACACATTGAAGGGAAAATTCCCTGTCCCACATGGATTCCTTTCCCACATTTAGTAGCTCTGCTGTTGCTTGGTTTCTATAAGGTTAGTGTCTGTCCCATTTTTCTGGGTGGAGTGTATTTGTCTCCACATTTCCCAGAACGGGAAAATCCCTTCCCAATATTACTTCATGTAAAAGGGACTTTACGACACCAACCTTGTGGGACACTGTTCCACATGGAGTTTCTATTTTAACTACCGTAGTAGGGTAATTTTTCACATCCCCGTGTATGCAAATCACATCTATACAGGGTACATTAACGTTAAGATTTTTTACACAGTCAGCATTAACCAAACTAACTAAACTGCCTGAATCCAACAATGCAGTTACATTCCTATTCTCTATTTTAACACAACATATTGTCCCATCAGTCTCTTGTACAGTCTTTGTTACGCAAACTAGTTGTGCAAATAGAGACAATCGTCTAGCAGCATCACATTCCATAGGCTCTGTCGATAAGGTAGGTAGGCAGGTAGCTGCAATATGTCCTGGTACATGACACCACCAGCAGTGCACCTGTCCTTGACTTTGGCCTGGGGATCGTGGCTGGGACTTTCCTACCCCTTGGGCACCTGCATGGACCACCACCTCCCCTTTAACAAATGGAACAGTCTTAACAGCTAGTCCTGTTGCCTTATGGCTCTTTTGGGTTGGACATCTGTTCTCCCTCCTGTAGCAGATTCTCTGTTCTCTGCCTTTCCACCTGGACAACCAACTACTCGGCATTGACAGGGGTAGCTTGCCCCATCTCTGTAACCTGGCAGGTAGACATCTCACAAACTTGTCAACAACAACTTTTTCAAGGATTTGCGCAGTGGATTCTTCTGGCTCTAACCACCTTACCAGGTGAATCAAGTCATACATTTGTGACTGCGCAGGACAATCAGAGGAAAAAGTCCAGTTGTGAACCCGCCTGGCATGGGTATGCCAACTGACACCTAGTCATGCCAGGATTTCTTTTTTTAATTTGGCATAGTCCCTTGAATCATGCAGACTGAGGTCATAGTAGGCCTTTTGTGGCTCACCCATCAAGTATGGAGCCACCACTTTTGCCCACTGTTCAGAACTTAGGTAACCTCTCTCTCTCTGCATTGCAAAACGTTCAAAGACATTCAAGTAGGCCTCAATGTCATCCGCCAAGGTCATCCTCTGCAGAAATGATTGTACAGCCTTGCGTGCATCATTTGGCTTCTCCTGGGCCCTTTGTACACTTTCTGCCAACACTTGAACACTTACTGCTGTACTTGTTGCTGCTCCTTTAAATTTATACGCCTTGTCTCAATCAACAGGTTAGTCTGAGCTTGCATGTTCATGGCTTCATCATGCGTCCACTGTTGAGAGACATTAGCATTAACCAGCTGCTTAATTCCTCCATTTTCACTTTCATCTTAGTTGGCCTTCAACCTGCAGTGACCCCTTTTCTGCCTGCATTCTCCACCATATGTAGGGGTTTAGCCAAGTGGTTTGCACTTTCCACATGTTTTCAGGTAACTTTCACCAGAGGAGATTCAGATTCACCAGACTCTGCTCTTAGTCCTCACAGCCCCTCCTCTCCCAGAGGAACAGCTCACAACCTCTTACCCAGGTTCTCTCACCAATCGCGGGAGCGCAAAAATCCCCGCAATTTCCCATGTGCATGCGATTGCGCATCCGTTTCCGTTTTCGTATCGCATGCGTTCACCATTTTTGGTGCGTTAACGCATGTGTCGCCATAACGGAAAACGGCAAAATTGCACGCGCAAACAGAAAATGCACAAGAATGACGCTCACAACCGCGTGCGATAACGCTCACGATTGCATGCACGATTTAGTGCGTTGTAGTGGGGCCTAGCCCTTAAGGAATTGGGAATTCATCGCACCCTACACTAGTGAATTCCCAGTAAAACCAGACCCTTTCCAACGCTTAGTTGGAGCCAATGCAAAGGAGAATATCCTATGCACCAAATACATACTATTCTGGTTCCACTTTACCAGATATACATTAGAAACCTTAAAGGGCATGTCCACCCACAAAACTATAATTCCCCACAGTTATGGCCCCATCATGTAGTGTAATAAAATCCTTACCTCACATCCCAGCTCCATATGGTTCTCCTGTAGTCCCCCCCCAAAGTCCCAAAAACTGCCCACCAGGAGGAT
Source organism: Hymenochirus boettgeri (assembly GCA_019447015.1). Taxonomy (NCBI): domain Eukaryota; kingdom Metazoa; phylum Chordata; class Amphibia; order Anura; family Pipidae; genus Hymenochirus; species Hymenochirus boettgeri. Next base: position 120,666,701 of record CM033470.1, on the reverse strand, counting down.
AGCAGAGTCAGCCAATTACAGATGCGACTGCCGGTCCCGCCCCTCTGCTTGCATTTTCTCGCAAGCAGAGGGCCTGGCAGTGCAGCGGAGGAAAGAGGGAAGGTAAGTAAAGTTTGGGGCACTTTCTAATAATAAAAATAGAGCAGTTGGGGCTGGGGGGAGAGGGGGAATGTTATATAAAAAAATTTTTCAAGGGTGGACATACCCTTTAAAGGAACATACCGGCCAGCTAGTACTTTACCTGCTGGAATGTTACAGTGCATATTCAAACCCTTTGGTAGGAATCGCTAAAGCATGGGCTTTTAATATCTGTAAGTTAATAAAAGGGCTTTATTCCAGGATGTAAGAAAAATACATTTTCCAGCATTCTGTGCAACCAGGGAATGCTGGGAGTTGTAGTTTTTAAACATGTGAAAAGTTAAACACCCGTGCTCTATATCATTACACTGTGCTGCATCTTAATACATTCATTAGCCAATGGACATAAAGAAGAAACTTACTGCTAACAGAGAATGCTCGGAGTTGTAGTTTTCAAACATTTGCATATTCAAACCCTTTGGTAGGAATCGCTAAAGCATGGGCTTTTTTTTTTAAACTCGTTTTATTGGTTTTCCAACAATTCAGGTGCAGTATACAATATATGGAATTTAAGAATAAATACAGTTTCATACAAGATTGTATTGAGTTTGCCATTGTTGGAATTATGGAGATAGTAGCGTTCGTAAAAACTTAACTTGTCAATAAACAAACAGTTACAGTGTACCCCGCGTGTTCACAATTCGGAGTGTTGTCCGAGATAATACTATTTACTTAGAGGGCTATATCATGGTGCTGGAAGAGTCCAGCCAAGCATTCCAGATTTTGTGGTACTTATCTGGGCAGTTTCTGTGTTGGTAGATTAATTTGATATATGGGAGGTCGTTGTTCACGAGCCTGAGCCATTTTTTGATACTTGGGGTTTTATTGGATAACCAGCGCACAACTATCGCTTTTCGGGCGTAAAACAATGTTGCCTGCAGGAGAGCCAACTCGGTGGAAGACCACATACCTGTTTATCTGTGGGCATTCCCATATTGGATGTATAAAATCTGCATCAGGTGCTTGGCATTTGGGACACAAAGAGGGTCAGTTGGTTTTCATGTGTTTTAGTTGTTTTGGGGTGTAGTACGTCTGGTGTAGTATTTTCAATTGTATGAGTTTATTGTTTACTGCCGGGCAGGGGCGTATCTAGGGTCTAAGAAGATTAGGGGCACTCTTGGGCACTGCATGTGCCGCGCGTAGCGCGTTGCAAAATTTTTTAGGCCACGCCCCTTTCTCTGCCCCAATTAAGCCACACCCACTAGTATTTAATAGAGATGGCCAAAACAAGTTAGTGGTGAGCATAGTTTAGCATGCTGTGGGGAGGTAAAGGCGGAACGGAGCGTGGTGAAATTTTGCGTAGTGGTCATGGTAATACCTTACTAAAGCCATACATACGTTGAAATAATTAGCCCGAGGTGACAGTGACAACTGCTACGTAGGGGTATAGCAGATTGTTCACCTAATAGGTCATATCAAGGACTCGTGGACATCCTTTAAGGTTGGAAGAAAAGAAGTTTCATCTTCAAGTTAGGAGAGGTTTCTTTACAGTGAGAACGGTGAAACGTGGAACTGTCTTCCAGCAGAGGTGGTAATGGCAAGTTCATTGAATAACTTTAAAAAGGCCTGGATAAGTTTCTAAAACTAAAAAATATTGAGAATTACTGGTATTAATGCATATAGATCTGGTTGATCCAGGGATACTTTCCGATTGCCGTTTGGAGTCAGGAAGGAATTTTTTCCCCCTTTTTTTAACTGGGGTTTTTTTGCCTCCCTCTGGATCAACTGTTAGGTAGGGTTAAAAAATAATAAAAAAAAAAAAAAAAAAAAAAAAAAAAAGTGAATAGGTTGGACTTGATGGACGAATGTCTTTATTCAACCTTAATTACTATGTTACTATGTAGAAAGCAGATTTAGATAGATAGATAGATAGATAGATAGATAGATAGATAGATAGATAGCAGAGTTAGATAGATAGATAGCAGAGTTAGATAGATAGTTAGATAGATAGATAGCAGAGTTAGATAGATATATAGAAAGCAGGTTAGTAGATAGAAAGCAGAGTTAGTAGATAGAAAGTAGATAGATAGATAGATACAGAGTTAGATAGATAGATAGATAGAAAGCACGTTAGATAGATAGATAGATAGATGATATATGATAGATAGATAGATAGATAGATAGATAGATAGAAATCAGAGTTAGATAGATAGATAGATAGAAAGTAGAGTTAGATAGATAAATAAATAGAAAGCAGAGTTAGAAGATAGATAGATAGATAGAAAGCAGAGATAGATAGATAGATGATAGATAGATAGATAGATAGATAGATAGATAGAAAGCAGAGTTAGATAGATAGATAGATAGATAGATAGTAGATAGATAGAAAACAGAGTTAGAAAGCAATTTAATAGATAGATAATGATAGATAGATAATAGAAAGCAGATTTAGATAGATTATAGAAAGCAGATTAGATAGATAGATAGAAAGCAGAGTTAGATAGATAGATAGAAAGCAGAGTTAGATAGATATATAGAAAGCAGAGTTAGATAGATAGATAGATAGATAGATAGATAGATAGATAGATAGATAGATAGATAGATAGAAAGCAAAGATAAGATAGATAGATGATAGATAGATGATGATAGATAATAGTAGATAGATAGATGAAGATAAAAGCAGTTAGATAGATAGATAATGATAGATAGATAGAAGCGAGTTTAGATATATGATAGATAGATAGATAGATAGACAGCAGAGATAGATAGTTAGATAGCAGAGTTAGATAGATAGATAGATAGATAGATAGAAAGCAGAGTTAGATAGATAGATGATAGATAGATGATAGATATTGATAGCAGAGTTAGATAGATAGACAGATAGCAGAGTTAGATAGATAGATAGATAAATAGATGGATAGCAGAGTTAGATAGATGGACAGACAGACAGATAGATAAACAGGCAGATAGATAGATAAACAGACAGATAGATAGATAGACAGAGTTAGATAGATAGACACAGAGAGATAGACAAAGAGCGACAGACATAGATAGAGAGACAGATAGACAATAGGCAGACAGATAAAATAGATAAACAAGAGGCAGATATATAGACAGATAGATATACAGAGAGAGAGAGGGACAGATAGAGATAGATAGGGGCAGAGGTCCATGTAGAAGGTACAAGAAGGTCTCCCGGCCAAGGTGTGGGCAAGCGTCTGACTAACACTGAACACAACAGTAAGTTTAAAATGATCAAAATGCTACCAGTATATAATGAAATTGCCAGTTTACTGTGTCTTTGTGTCATTAATTTGTGTCTCTCTGTCCAACTTCTGATCTCTATCTCTGTCTGTCTATCTCTGTCTATTTCACTGTCTTTCTGTCTGTTTATCACTATCGGCTGTGTGTCTAGTGGTTGTCTATCTGTCTGTCTGTGTCTTTTTGCAAAAATGGCTATTTTGCAGACTTTGGTGCCAACTGCATGCCCAAAACCAATTTGGGCAGGCTGGACTCAACTGAATATGTGCCAGGGGTATGTACAAGCTGTCTGCGGTTGTTTTTTCAGTGGCCCAAAGCAGTTTACCTATTGCAATACATATCAGTTTCTTATTCAAATGGCAAAATGGCTATTTGCAGACTTTGGTGCCAATTGCATGCCCAAAACCAATTTGGGCCAGGCTGGACTCAACTGAATTATGTGCCAGGGTATGTACAAGTCTGTCTGCAGGGTTTTTTCAGTGGCCCAAAGCGTTTACCTATTGCAAATCATCAGTTTCTTATTCAAATGGCAAAATGGCTATTTTGCAGACTTTGGTGCCAACTTGCATGCCCAAAACCAATTTGGGCCAGGTGGACTCAACTGAATTATGTGCCAGGGGTATGTACAGTCTGTCTGCAGTGTTTTTTTCAGTGGCCCAAAGCAGTTTACCTATTTGCAATACATCAGTTTCTTATTCAAATGTGCAAAAATGTGTATTTTGCAGTTTGGTGCAACTTGCATGCCCAAAACCAATTTGGGCCAGGCTGGACTCAACTAATTATATGCCAGGGGTATGTACAAGTCTGTCTGCGTGTTTTTTATGTGGCCCAAAGCGTGTTTACCTATTGCAATACATCAGTTTCTTATTCAAATGTGCAAAATGGCTATTTTGCAGACTTTGGTGCCAACTTGCATGCCCAAAACCAATTTGGGCCAGGCTGGACTCAACTGAATTATGTGCCAGGGGTATGTACAACTCTGTCTGCGGTGGTTTTTCAGTGGCCCAAACGGTTTACCTATTGCAATACACCAGTTTCTTATTCAAATGTGCAAAAATGCTATTTTGCAGACTTGGTGCCAACTTGATGCCCAAAACCAATTGGGCCAGGTGGACTCAACTGAATTATGTGCCAGGGGTATGTACAACTCTGTCTGCGTGTTTTTTCAGTGGCCCAAAGCGGTTTACCTATTGCAATACACCAGTTTCTTTTATTCAAATGTGCAAAATGGTATTTTGCAGACTTTGGTGCCAACTGATGCCAAAACCAATTTGGGCCGGCTGGACTCAACTGAATTATGTGCCAGGGGTATTTAAAGGCTGTCTGCAGTGTTTTTTCAGTGGCCCAAAGCGGTTTACCTATTGCAATACATCAGTTTCTTATTCAAATGGCTAAAATGGCTATTTTGCAGACTTTGGTGCCAACTTGCATGCCCAAAACCAATTTGGGCCAGGCTGGACTCAACTGAATATATGCCAGGGGTAGTTACAAGTCTGTCTGCAGTGTTTTTTTCAGGGGCCCAAAGGGTTTACCTATTGCAATACATCAGTTTCTTATTCAAATGGCTAAAATGGCTATTTTGCAGACTTTGGTGCAACTTGCATGCCAAAACCAATTTGGGCCAGGCTGGACTCAACTGAATTATATGCCGGGTATGTACAAAGTCTGTTGCAGTGTTTTTCAGTGGCCCAAAGTGGTTTACCTATTGCAATACACCAGTTTCTTATTCAAATGTGCAAAAATGGCTATTTTGCAGACTTGGTGCAACTTGCATGCCCAAAACCAATTTGGGCCAGGCTGGACTCAACTGAATATGTGCCAGGGGTAGTTACAAGTCTGTCTGCAGTGTTTTTTCAGTGGCCCAAAGCGTTTACCTATTGCAATAAATCAGTTTCTTATTCAAAGGCAAAATGGCTATTTTGCAGACTTTGGTGCCAACTTGCATGCCCCAAACCAATTTGGGCCAGGCTGGACTCAACTAATTATGTGCCAGGGGTATGTACAGTCTGTTGCAGTGTTTTTATGTGGCCCAAAGGGTTTACCTATTGCAATACATCAGTTTCTTATTCAAATGGCTAAAATGGCTATTTTGCAGACTTTGGTGCCAACTTGCATGCCAAAACCAATTTGGCCAGGCTGGACTCAACTGAATTATGTGCCAGGGGTATGTACAATCTGTCTGCAGTGTTTTTTCAGTGCCCAAAGCAGTTTACCTATTGCAATACATCAGTTTCTATTCAAATGGTAAAATGGCTATTTTGCAGACTTTGGTGCCAACTTGATACCCAAAACCAATTGGGCCAGGCTGGACTTACTGAATTATGTGCCAGGGGTATGTACAAGTTCTGTCTGTGCTGTTTTTTCAGTGGCCCAAAGCAGTTTACCTATTGCAATACATCAGTTTCTTATTCAAATCGAATAAGAAACCAACTTCAGTCTGTGAATAAGAAACTAACTGAAAAAGAAACCAACTTTTTTGAATAAGAAACCAACTTCAGCTTCGTCTTTGTTTTGTTAGATAGATAGATAGAAAGCAGAGTTAGATAGATAGATAGAAAGCAGAGTTAGATAGATAGATAGATAGATAGATAGATAGATAGATAGATAGATAGATAGATAGAAAGAAAGCAGAGTTAGATAGATAGATAGATAGATAGATAGATAGATAGATAGATAGATAGATAGATAGTAGATAGATAGATAGATAGATAGATAGATAGATAGAAGAGTTAGATAGATAGATAGATAGATAGATAGATAGATAGATAGATAGATAGATAGATAGATAGATAGATAGAAAGCAGAGTTAGATAGATAGATAGATAGATAGCAGAGTTAGATAGATAGATAGATAGATAGATAGATAGATAGATAGATAGATAGAAGATAGATTGATAGATAGATAGGAAAGCAGAGTTAGATGATAGATAGTAGATAGCCAGAGTTAGATAGATAGATAGATAGATAGATAGCTAAGATAGATAAAGCAGAGTAGATTAGATAGATAGATAGATAGATAGATAGCAGAGTTAGATAGAGCGATAGATAGATAGATAGCAGAGTTAGATAGATAGATCGATAGATAGATAGATAGCAGAGTTAGATAGATAGTTAGATAGATAGATAGCAGAGTTAGATAGATAGATCGATAGATAGATAGATAGCAGAGTTAGATAGATAGTTAGATAGATAGATAGTTAGATAGATAGATAGCAGAGTTAGATAGATAGCAGAGTTAGATAGATAGATAGAAAGCAGAGTTAGATAGATAGAAAGAGGAGTTAGATAGATTAGATAGATAGCAGAGTTAGATAGATAGATAGATAGATAGAAGCAGAGTTAGAAGTAGATAAATAAATAGAAAGCAGAGTTAGAAAGATAGATAGATAGATAGATAGATAGTAGATAGATAGATAGAAAGCAAAGTTAGATAGATAGATAAATAGAAAGCAGATTTAGATAGATAGATAAATAGATAGATAGATAGATAGATAGATAGATAGATAGATAGCAGAGTTAGATAGATAGATAGCAGAGTTAGATAGATAGTTAGATAGATAGATAGCAGAGTTAGATAGATAGATATATAGATAGATAGATAGATAGAAAGCAGAGTTAGATAGATAGATAGATAGCAGAGTTAGATAGATAGAAGATAGATAGATAGTGATAGATAGAAAGCAGAGAGTTAGATAGATAGTAGATAGATAGATAGATAGATGATAGATAGATAGATAGATAGATAGATAGATAGATAGTAGATAGATAGCAGGTTAGATAGATAGATAGATAGATAGGATAGATAGATAGATAGATAGATAGATAGATAGATAGCTAGATAGATAGATAGATAGATAGATAGAAAGCAGAGTTAGATAGATAGATAGATAGATCGATAGATAGATAGATAGCAGAGTTAGATAGATAGATCGATAGATAGATAGATAGCAAGTTAGATAGATAGATAGATAGATAGATAGATAGTTAGAGAGATAGAGAGTAGTATGATAGCAGAGTTAGATAGATAGATAGAAAGCAGAGTTAGATAGATAGAAAGCAGAGTTAGATAGATAGATAGATAGATAGCAGAGTTAGATAGATAGATAGATAGATAGAAAGCAGAGTTTGAAGATAGATAAATAAATAGAAAGCAGAGTTAGAAAGATAAATAGTAGATAGATAGATAGAAAGCAGAGTTAGATAGATAGATAAATAGTAATTGGTATAGCAGATCAGGCTTAATGATTCACACGACTGGACAGTAAATATGAAGGATACTCTTATTTAGACATGACCGAGTTAATAAGAAAGGAGGAGGAGTATGTATGTATGTTAAACAGGAATTGAAGCCAAATTAAAAGATGGAATAGATGGGGGAGCAAATGATGCGGCAGAAACATTATGGGTGGAAGTGACAGGAAGCAAGAAGTAGGTAGGTAAATTAATGTTGGAGTGTGTTATAAGCCGCCAAATGCCGGGGAAGAGGTGGAAATGAATCTCCATATGCAGTTGGCGAAGGCTGCTGGTATGGGGCATGTTCTGGTTATGGGGGATTTTAACTACCCTGAAATGATTGGAGTAATGGAACTGCCAGCACCTCAAAAGGTATAAAGTTCTTAAATTCCTATATGAGCATTTCTTTACAGATGGTAGAGTTCCTACTAGAAAGAATGCGTTGTGGATCTGGTGATATCTAATAACCCAGAGCTCATTTGGAGATGAAGGTAATGGGAAGCTTAGGGAATAGTGACCATGATATAGTGTCATTTAATATAGGTTGCAGAAAACTAAAGTGCACTGGCTTAACAAAAACTTTTAACTTTAGGAAAGCTAATTTTATGCTTTTAAAGGAATCGCTCCTGCTCTAGACTGGGGGAACTGTTTCTAGGTAAAGATACTGAGCAGATGTGGACCACTTTTAAAGGGATATTAAACATAACATTTCCAAATCGGTACCTTTAGGAACAAGTGTAAAAAAATTAGGTCCACTCCTGCTGGCTTAATGCTCAGGTAAAAAGGGAAATGGAAAAAAAGAAAAGGGCTTTTAAAATTTTGAAAGCAGAAGGACAGAACAGGCTTACAGGGACTTCAAAAGTTGTAATAAAGAGTGCAAGAAAGCAATTAAACTAGCTAAAATAGAAATGAACACGGATTGCCGAACAAAGCAAGTCCAACCCCAAGATGTTTTTTAAGTATATAAATGGTAAAAAAATGAGGACTGGAATGTGGGACCATTAAATAATGGAGCTGAGGTGGTTGTAGAGGATGCCGAAAAGGCTAATCTGCTAAACCGTTTTTTTACATCGGTTTTTACTGTTGAGAATCCTTACAGTAGGGATTGTAACAATGTGCGAGGAGGAAATGAAGAGTTTTCACATTGGATAACAGAGGATATGGTACGGAATCAATTAGACAAAGTTAATATCAATAAAGCGCCCAGGACCAGATGGATTGCATCCTAGGATTTTAAAAGAGCTTAGTTCAGTTCTAGCAAGACCACTGTGTCTCATTTTTTCAGATTCGCTTTTGTCTGGGGATGTGCCGCTGGATTGGAAAAAAGCCAATGAATACCAATATTCAAAAAAGGTAGTCGTTCACAGCTGGTAACTATAGACCTGTAAGCCTAACATCAGTGGTAGGGAAGTTGATGGAAACTTTGTTAAGGGATCATATCCTTGACTTTGTCTCCAGAGATTATCTTATTGTAGTAGTCAGCATGGATTAGAAATAGATCATGCCAGACAAATTTAATTGGTTTTTATGAAGAAGTGAGGTAAGAAGTAGATTAGGCACAGCTGTGGATGTGGTATATTTGGTTTTGCAAAAGCCTTTGATACTGTGCCACATAGGCGACTAATGTAAAAACTGAGGACTGTTGGCCTTGAAGAAAACATTTGTTCATGGATAGAGAACTGGTTATTGGACCGCAAACAGAGAGTGGTGGTTAATGGAGCTACATCTATGTGGCGAAAGTTCTAAGCGGAGTTCCTCGGTTCTGTACTGGGGCCGCTTCTGTTTAATCTTTATAAATGACTTAGAAGGGGGCATTGAGAGCAAGGTCTCTGTGTTTGCTATGACACTAAATTATGCAGAGCTTTGGAAACTTCCAATGATGTGCAAGTGCTGCAAGCAGACCTAGATAGATTTCAAAATGGGCAGCAGAATGGCAGATGAGATTCAATGTTGATAAATGTAGGTGATTATTTGGGATTTAATAATCCCTGTGCCACCTACACCATAAATAACTCGTGTTAAGTGCATCTGAAATGGAAAAGATTTGGGGGTTGGTAGAGAACAGACTTAGCTGTAGCAAACAATGCCAGGTAGCAACAGCTAGAGCTAGCAAGATATTGTCTTGTATAAAGAGGGGAATGGAATCAGAGAGAAAAATATTTTCTCCCTCTTTACAAGGCACTGGTAAGGCCACATTTGGAATATGCGGTGCAGTTTTGGAATCCCATATACAAAAGGACATCTTGGAAATTGAGGCAGTTCAGAGAAGGGCAACTAAATTAATAAGGGAATGGAGGGGCTTGAATATGCAGCAGATTAGACAAGTTAGGGCTGTTTACATTGGAGAGAGGCGGTTGCGTGGGGACATGATAACCTTATACAAATATATTAATGGCCCATACAGTGAACTCTTGGTGCATTGTTCACTAATAGGTCATATCAGAGGACTCGTGGACATCCTTTAAGGTTGGAAGAAAAGAAGTTTCATCTTCAAGTTAGGAGAGGTTTCTTTACAGTGAGAACGGTGAAACTGTGGAAGTCTTCCAGCAGAGGTGGTAATGGCAAGTTCATTGAATAACTTTAAAAAGGCCTGGATAAGTTTCTAAAACTAAAAAATATTGAGAATTACTGGTATTAATGCATATAGATCTGGTTGATCCAGGGATACTTTCCGATTGCCGTTTGGAGTCAGGAAGGAATTTTTTCCCCCTTTTTTTAACTGGGGTTTTTTGCCTTCCTCTGGATCAACTGTTAGGTAGGGTTAAACAAAAATAATAAAAAAAAAAAAAAAAAAAAAAAAAAAGTGAATAGGTTGGACTTGATGGACGAATGTCTTTATTCAACCTTAATACTATGTTACTATGTAGAAAGAGATAGATAATAGATAGATAGATAGATAGTAGATAGATAGATAGATAGCAGAGTTAGATAGATAGATAGCGAGTTAGATAGATAGTTAGAGTAGATAGCAAGAGATAGATAGATAGAAAGAGTGATGATAGAAAGCAGAGTTAGATAGATAGAAAGATAGATAGATAGATAGATAGCAGAGTTAGATAGATAGATAGATAGAAAGCAGCGTTAGATAGATAGATAGATAGATAGATAGATAGATAGATAGATAGATAGATAGATAGATAGATAGAAATCAGAGTTAGATAGATAGATAGATAGAAACAGAGTTAGATAGATAAATAAATAGAAAGCAGAGTTAGAAAGATAGATAGATAGATAGAAAGCAGAGATAGATAGATAGATGATAGATAGATAGATAGATAGATAGATAGAGAGATAGAAAGCAGAGTTAGATAGATAGATAGATAGATAGATAGATAGATAGATAGAACAGAGTTAGAAAGCAGAGTTAGATAGATAGATAGATGATAGATAGATATATAGAAAGCAGATTTAGATAGATATATAGAAAGCAGATTTAGATAGATAGATAGAAAGCAGAGTTAGATAGATAGATAGAAAGCAGAGTTAGATAGATATATAGAAAGCAGTAGATAGATAGATAGATAGTAGATAGAATAGATAGATAGATAGATAGATAATAGATAGAAAGCAGAGATAGATAGATGATAGTAGATAGATAGATAGATAGATAGATAGATAGATAGATAGATGATAGATAAAAAGCAGTTAGATAGATAGATAATGATAGATAGATAGAAAGCAGAGTTAGATAGATAGATAGATAGATAGATAGATAGACAGCAGAGATAGATAGTTAGATAGCAGAGTTAGATAGATAGATAGATAGATAGATAGAAAGCAGAGTTAGATAGATAGATGATAGTAGATAGATAGATAGTTAGATAGCAGATTAGATAGATAGACAGTAGCAGATTAGATAGAAGATAGATAAATAGATGGATAGCAGAGTAGATAGATGGACAGACGACAGATAGATAAACAGGCAGATAGATAGATAAACAGACAGATAGATAGATAGACAGAGTTAGATAGAGAGACACAGAGAGATAGACAAGAAGCAGACAGACATAGATAGAGAGACAGATAGACATAGGCAGACAGAGTAAAATAGAAACAAGAGGAGATATATAGAGAGATAGATATACAGAGAGAGAGAGGGACAGATAGAGATAGATAGGGGCAGAGGTCCATGTAGAAGGTACAAGAGGTCTCCCTGGCCAAAGGTGTGGGCAAGCGTCTGACTACAACTGAACACAACAGTAAGTTTAAAATGATCAAAATGCTACCAGTATATAATGAATTGCCAGTTTACTGTGTCTTTGTGTCATTAATTTGTGTCTCTCTGTCCAACTCTGATCTTATCTCTGTCTGTCTATCTCTGTCTATTTCACTGTCTTTCTGTCTGTTATCACTATCGGGCTGTGTGTCTATGTGGTTGTCTATCTGTCTGTCTGTGTCTTTTTGGCCATCTCTATTAAATACTAGTGGGTGTGGCTTAATTGGGGCAGAGAAAGGGGCGTGGCCTAAAAAATTTTGCAACGCGCTACGCGCGGCACATGCAGTGCCCAAGAGTGCCCCTAATCTTCTTAGACCCTAGATACGCCCCTGCCGGCAGTAAACAATAAACTCATACAATTGAAAATACTACACCAGACGTACTACACCCCAAAACAACTAAAACACATGAAAACCAACTGACCCTCTTTGTGTCCCAAATGCCAAGCACTGATGCAGATTTTATACATCCAATATGGGAATGCCCACAGATAAAAAGGTATGTGGTCTTCCACGAGTTGGCTCTCCTGCAGGCAACATTGTTTTACGCCCGAAAAGCGATAGTTGTGCGCTGGTATCCAATAAAACCCAAGTATCAAAAATGGCTCAGGCTCGTGAACAACGACCTCCCATATACAAATTAATCTACCAACACAGAAACTGCCCAGATAAGTACCACAAAATCTGGAATGCTTGGCTGGACTCTTCCAGCACCATGATATAGCCCTCTAAGTAAATAGTATTATCTCGGACAACACTCCGAATTGTGAACACGCGGGGTACACTGTAACTGTTTGTTTATTGACAAGTTAAGTTTTTACGAACGCTACTATCTCCATAATTCCAACAATGGCAAACTCAATACAATCTTGTATGAAACTGTATTTATTCTTAAATTCCATATATTGTATACTGCACCTGAATTGTTGGAAAACCAATAAAACGAGTTTAAAAAAAAAGCCCATGCTTTAGCGATTCCTACCAAAGGGTTTGAATATGCAAATGTTTGAAAACTACAACTCCGAGCATTCTCTGTTAGCAGTAAGTTTCTTCTTTATGTCCATTGGCTAATGAATGTATTAAGATGCGCACAGTGTAATGATATAGAGCACGGTGTTTAACTTTTCACATGTTTAAAAACTACAACTCCCAGCATTCCCTGGTTGCACAGAATGCTGGAAAATGTATTTTTCTTACATCCTGGAATAAAGCCCTTTTATTAACTTACAGATATTAAAAGCCCATGCTTTAGCGATTCCTACAAAGGGTTTGAATATGCACTGTAACATTCCAGCAGGTAAAGTACTAGCTGGCCGGTATGTTCTTTTAAGGGTATGTCCACCCTTGAAAATTTTTTTATATAACATTCCCTCTCCCCCCAGCCCCAACTGCTCTATTTTTATTATTAGAAAGTGCCCCAAACTTTACTTACCTTCCCTCTTTCCTCCGCTGCACTGCCAGGCCCTTGCTTGCGAGAAAATGCAAGCAGAGGGGCGGGACCGGCAGTCGCATCTGTAATTGGCTGACTCTGCTATCCTCCTGGTGGGCAGTTTTTGGGACTTTGGGGGGGGACTACAGGAGAACCATATGGAGCTGGGATGTGAGGTAAGGATTTTATTACACTACATGATGGGGCCATAACTGTGGGGAATTATAGTTTTGTGGGTGGACATGCCCTTAAGGTTTCTAATGTATATCTGGTAAAGTGGAACCAGAATAGTATGTATTTGGTGCATAGGATATTCTCCTTTGCATTGGCTCCAACTAAGCGTTGGAAAGGGTCTGGTTTTACTGGGAATTCACTAGTGTAGGGTGCGATGAATTCCCAATTCCTTAAGGGCTAGGCCCCACTACAACGCACTAAATCGTGCATGCAATCGTGAGCGTTATCGCACGCGGTTGTGAGCGTCATTCTTGTGCATTTTCTGTTTGCGCGTGCAATTTTGCCGTTTTCCGTTATGGCGACACATGCGTTAACGCACCAAAATGGTGAACGCATGCGATACGAAAACGGAAACGGATGCGCAATCGCATGCACATGGGAAATTGCGGGGATTTTTGCGCTCCCGCGATTGGTGAGAGAACCTGGGTAAGAGGTGTGAGCTGTTCCTCTGGGAGAGGAGGGGCTGTGAGGACTAAGAGCAAGTCTGGTGAATCTGAATCTCCTCTGGTGAAAGTTACCTGAAAACATGTGGAAAGTGCAAACCACTTGGCTAAACCCCTACATATGGTGGAGAATGCAGGCAGAAAAAGGGGGGGGGGGGGGGGTAGGGGGGGGAACCGGCAGCGCGAGGAGGAGGGGATTGGTGGGGGGGGGGGGGGGAGGGGGGTGGTGGGGGGGGGGGGGTCTCCGTGGGTGGGGGCGTTTGGGGGACTGGGGGGGGGGGAGGACGGCGGTGGAAGCGGGAGGGGGGAGGAAAAATGGGCTGGGATGTGAGGGAGGATTTGGATTGGACGGAACGGCATGAGGGGCAAAATGTGCGGGGAGAGATAGTGGGGTAGGATGCCTTAGGGTAGATGTCGAACGGTAAGAGTTGGAACAGAAGGTGATGTGGGAGAAGGATTTGATGCGCGGGGGGGGAACGGAGGGGAGCGTGGGGGGTGGGAGGGAGATGGGTGGTTCTGAGAGGAGGGGGGGAAATATCATGAGGAGGGTAAGGGTGACGCGGGGTGAAACGGAATCACAGAGGGGCCACTAGGAGGGAGAACGTAGGAGAGGGGCGGATGCGAGGGGGTGGGGGGAGGGGGGGGAGCAGGCAGGTTGCGTGAGGGGTATGGGGCATTGTTGGAGTGAGGATTGCCGGTTCCTAGGTGCGCGGGGGGATGGGGGGGCGTTAGGAGCACGGCATGGGGGGAATGGATGGGGGGGACGAAAAGGGCGGAAAACGGAGGTGCGCAATCGCATGGGGGCGAGCGGGGGGGAGATGAGGGGAGCGGCTCCGCGGAGGATGGTGGAGGACGAAGGGAGTGGTAAGGGGGAGGTTGGGATGGCGGGGGAGGCGGGTTCGGCAGAAAGATGGGGACGGAAGGGGGAGGGGGGAGAGCAGGGTGCTAGGGTGAGGAGGGGGGAGGGGTAGAGGATGGGTGGGGAGAGTCGAGAGTGTGGGGGGTACTCTTATCTTTTTTCATGTGGTTCAACACTGCTTCATATTATGGGTCACTGCAGGTGAAGGCCAACTAAGATGAAAGTGAAAAATGGAGGAATTAGCAGCTGGTTAATGCTAATGCTCTCAACAGTGGACGCATGATGAACCATGAAAATGCAAAGCTCAGACTAACCTGTGATGAGGACAAGCGTTATAAATTTAAAGGAGCAGCAACAAGTACAGCCGTAAGTGTTCAAGTGTTGGCAGAAAGTGTACAAAGGGCCCAGGAGAAGCCAAATGATGCACGCAAGGCTGTACAATCATTTCTGCAGAGGATGACCTTGGCGGATGACATTGAGGCCTATGAATGTCTTTGAACGTTTGCAATGCAGAGAGAGAGAGGTTACCTAAGTTGCTTGAACAGTGGGCAAAAGTGGTGGCTCCATACTTGAATGGGTGAGCCACAAAAAGGCCTACTATGACCTCAGCTCGCATGATTCAAGGGACTATGCCAAATTAAAAAAAAGAACCTGGCATGACTAGGTGTCAGTTGGCATACCATGCCAGGCGGGTTCCAACTGGACTTTTTTCCTCTGATTGTCTGCGCAGTCACAAATGTATGATTGACTTCACCTGGTAAGGTGGTTAGAGCCAGAAGAATCCACTGCGCAAATCCTTGAAAAAAGTTGTTGTTGACAAGTTGTGAGATTGTCTACCTGCCAGGTTACAGAGGATGGGGGCAAGATACCCCTGTCAACCGGAGAGTGTTGGTTGTCCAGGTGGAAATGGCAGAGAACAGAGAATCTGCTACAGGAGGAGAAAAGATTGTCCAACCCAAAAAAGAGCCATAAGGCAACAGGACTAGCTGTTAAGACTGTTCCATTTTGTTAAGGGGATGGTGGTGGTCCATGCAGGTGCCCAAGGGGTAGGAAGTCCCAGCCACGATCCCCAGGCCAAAGTCAAGGACAGGTGCACTGACTGGTGGTGTCATGTACCAGACATATTGCAGTACCCTGCCACCTAACCTTATCGACAGAGCTATGGAATGTGATGCTGCTAGAAGATTGTCTCTATTTGCACAACTAGTTGCGTAACAAAGACTGTACAAGAGGACTGATGGGACCATATGTTGTGTTAAAATAGAGATAGGAATGTAACTGCATTGTTGGATTCAGGCAGTTAGTTAGTTTGGTGTAATGCTGACTGTGTAAAAAATCTTAAGTTAATGTACCCTGTATAGATGTGATTTGCATACAGGGGATGTGAAAAAATTACCCTACTACGGGAGTTAAAATAGAAACTCCATGTGGAACAGTGTCCACAAGGTTTGGTGTCGTTAAAGTCCCTTTTACATGAAGTAATTATTGGGAAGGGATTTCTCCGTTCTGGGAAATGTGGAGACAAATACACTCCACCCAGAAAAATGGGACAGACACTAACCTTATAGAAAACAAGCAACAGCAGAGCTACTAAATGTGGGAAAGGATCCATGTGGGACAGGGAATTTTCCCTTCAATTGTGTGTTGGGTGACACAGAGGAAGCCTGGTGAAGGACCAAATATGCATGATTTAGGGGTATATCGGTGACAACTTTGCAACGGCACAGTTGAGGGATACATACATTAAGTAAGCTTGAGAAGAATGTTTAAAATGTTAGATGGTTAAACCCCAATTTCCTGATGCCGGTTAAAATGTTTCCACATGTAGCCACAAATAATAAATGCTGTATCAGGTAGGATAAAATAAGGGGAGACATAGTTGAACAGCTGGTGTTTCCACAACCATATAGAAGAGTCTTGGATCTGGTCACTCACATGTAATCGGTGGTCATTGGGATGGTAGAAAACTAAAGGACCAATTTTGCAGAGGTCTTTTGGCTGGAGTACATAAAGAAACTAAAAAATTTGTGAGTCTTGTCCACAATGCACGAGCTGAGTGCTCCCATGGCACATTGTCGTAGTCCTTGGTACCTCTTCCATTTATAGAGACAGGATTGACAGGTATTGCAATGGATTTAGTTGGGCATATTGGGTAAGTCTGCTAGGGGACACCAGTATATTCTAGTTATTCTAACTTTTAAACACGTTACCTGGAAGCAGTGCCCTTAAGGAATATAAACCATTGCAAAAAACTAGTGCAAATATTTACACGTACCGGAATACCCAAAAGAAATCTTAACAGAAGACGGTATATCCCTTTATGCCATATGAGTAATGAAAGAACTGTGTAAATTGTTTTAAAGTACACCATTTACGAACGTCTGTTTACCATCCCCAAACAGATGGGACTGGTGGAGAGATTCAATAAAACCTAAAGGGTGTAAAAAAGGTTGTAAGAAAAGTGTAAGAAAAGTGTAAAAGACTGGGATTTCCTTTTACCCTACCTTATGTTTGAATTAGTATTTAGTAGACGCCCGCGAGTCCTCCTCGACACTGCTAAAGAGACATGGGAAACAGGAAGCTACACATTATCGAAGTGTCATTGAGCACGTGGCCACTCATGCAAGACAGAATAGCTGCTGTCATGCCAATGTTAGGGGAGCATTACAGCAAGCACAAGAAGCGCAAAAGAAAGGTGTTATAAACCGGTCCGCAAAAAAATTGAGAAGTTTTTCCCAGGTGTAGAGTGTTGGTGTTGGTACCCACGGGTTATAGAAAGTACATTTCTGGCAAAGTGGGCGGGGGCCCTACAAAATCATAGAGAATGTAGGAAAAAAGAAAAACCCCAGCAGCCTATACCATCTCAAATTTAATTAAGCCATAGATAGAAAGTAGTCACTCGTGGCTTTCCCAGTTGGTGGCAAAACGGTTCAGGCTGAAATTTCTGGAGGTAAAAAATGGCAGAGTCTCTGTCCTCAGTGCAGAAACAAGAGGGAAGGAATTCTGACAGAAGAATTCTGATTGTGTGTTTCAGAGTTGCAGGACATACTAATATATAAAAGCATGACATTAAAAGAACCCCAGGTACGTGTATGTCTTAAACATTATAGGGTACCAGAAGACCGTAGACGACTATAACTGAAGAAGTGAGGGAAAAAGTTGGACTTGGGGTTATTGAGGAGTTCAACAGTGCATGAACCAGCCTTATGTTTTAATCCCTAAGCAGATGGTTCACTGAGATTTTGCAATGATTTCAGAAAGCTAAAAAGGTATCAAAATTTGATGCTACCCCTTACCTAGGAGTGGGACGAGCAATTGAAAAATTAGGACCATGCTTGGTATTTAACCACATTGGATTTAACTAAGGGTTACTGCATGTCCCACTGATAGAGTCTACCAAAGAAAATACTGCATTTCGACACCAGATGGCTTTTCAAGTACACAGTCTTGCCGTTTGGTTTGCATGGGGCACCCAGCAACTTTTCAGAGAATGATGAATATATTCTTCAAGCCTCACCAAAAGTATGCGTCCGCTTAATTTGGATGATGAGTCATCATTTTCAGTACTGACTGGGAAAGCCATTGAAAGGTGCAAGCAGTGCTAGATTCCATCAGGGAGGCAGGTTCGACTGCTAACCCTAAGAAGTGTGCATAGGCCTGGGTGCCTGGAAGAAGCCCGATCTTGGATACATAATAGGGCGGAGGGCTAATAAAACCTCAAGTAACAAAAGTTGAAGCAATTCAAGCTTGGCCACAGCCTCTGACAAAAAAACCAAAAACAGGTCAGGGCCTTTCTGGGTAGAGTGGGGCTACTACAGAAAATGTATTCCTAATTTTGCTTCAATAACAGCGCCCCTCACAGACTTAACAAAAGGAAACAAATCAGTTATGGTCAAATGGAGTCTGGAGCTGAAAAATATTTTATAGTTTGAAAGAAAGCCGTGTGTAACCAACTTGTGTAAGACCCCAAATTTAAGGAGGAATTTATGTAGTGCAAAGGATTGCTTAGATATGGATTGGGAGCAGTATGTCACAAGTGTGTGAATGGGGAAGGCATCTCATAGTCTATTTAAGCAGGAAGCTTATCCTGCAGAATTTAAAATGGGCATGGGAGTACTTAAATAATATTGCTGGGAGACACTTAGGCTGATCACAGATCATTCACCGTACGTGGATGTGCCAAATGAAAGAAAAGAAACTCAGGGTAACAAGATGGTTTTTGGCACTGCAAATTTTAATTATACAGTAGAGCACAGAGCAGGAAAATAACAGGGGTAAGCAGATTCCCATCTAGAGTGCAATGCTTAGTGGCTAATAATGTCCACCCCACAGTTTGAACAGATGGGGGGGTAAGAACATTCCGGCAGGTTAAAGTATAGATGGCTGGTATGTTCCTTTAAGGTTCTCAAGTATATCTGGTGAGGTGAAATCAGAATAGTATGTATCTGGTGATAGGATTTCTTCTTTGTATTGGCTCCAAACTACTAGTTGGACAGGGTCTGATTTTACTGGGAATTCACTAGTGTAGGGTGGGGTGAATACCCAATTCCTTAAAGGGCAGTTATAGGGAGAATTTTTTAATTCCTTCTAATGTATCCTATTAATATCCCAACCACCAGGGTACCTTTAATTCTTTAAATTCTTAAGTCCCTGAGATATAAGCCTTTGAATGTGCTGTGATTGTGTAGGAGCTTCTACAACTCATCTGTCATCAAAGGCACCCACAACCAATCCAAAGCTCCCACGCATAGTACATGTCTACACCACTCCCTCACCCACACTATAAGTAACATGTGCAACACATCAAATGCTGTAGTGCTAAAACACAATCAATAAACCATTAACCCAGCAATATGAGCCAATAACACACTATATAAAACCACCCCTCCCCCAAAAAAAAAATTTACTATACATACAAAACCATGACTCCCCCAAAGTGGACATCACCAATAGTAAACACGAATACTATTATATATAATACAGTAATACAGACTATATACCAAACAAGACACACAGTACTATATAATAATACCCCAGTAATCAGTGTGTCGACGAAAGCCCAGTTCGCTGGGACTTCGCTGATCCGGATTCAATTCCAATCGGTATTCGCTCTGCCAACATTTGAATAAGAAACTGGTGTATTGCAATAGGTAAACTGCTTTGGGCCACTGAAAAAACACTGCAGACAGACTTGTACATACACCTGGCACATAATTCAGTTGAGTCCAGCCTGGCCCAAATTGGTTTTGGGCATGCAACTTGGCACCAAAGTCTGCAAAATAGCCATTTTTGCACATTTGAATAAGAAACTGGTGTATTGCAATAGGTAAACCGCTTTGGGCCACTGAAAAAACACCGCAGACAGAGTTGTACATACCCCTGGCACATAATTCAGTTGAGTCCAGCCTGGCCCAAATTGGTTTTGGGCATGCCAGTTGGCACCAAAGTCTGCAAAATAGCCATTTTTGCACATTTGAATAAGAAACTGATGTATTGCAATAGGTAAACCGCTTTGGGCCACTGAAAAAACACTGCAGACAGACTTGTACACACCCCTGGCATATAATTTAGTTGAGTCCAGCCTGGCCCAAATTGGTTTTGGGCATGCAAGTTGGCACCAAAGTCTGCAAAATAGCCATTTTAGCCATTTGAATAAGAAACTGGTGTATTGCAATAGGTAAACTGCTTTGGGCCACTGAAAAAACACCGCAGACAGACTTGTACATACCCCTGGCACATAATTCAGTTGAGACCAGCCTGGCCCAAATTGGTTTTGGGCATGCAAGTTGGCACCAAAGTCTGCACCAAAGACCAAACCTGCAGGTTCTGGCAGTCTAATGACTACTGGCTACTACATGTCACAAACTCACCTGCTGCTCCAATCCTGCGCCGCTCTGGTCACAGCCAGGTGCTTCCGGGTAGGCAGCGCTGCCGGCATGATTACATTACAACCCTGACGCATCTCCTGGAGCAAACTATGAAAAGTCGGTGGTGTCCTCCTCTCAGTGCCTGATTGTAAATCTGCTACCCCTGGCTCCTGTAGGAATCCTGCTACTTACCTTACCCGTTTCAGAGACAATACCTACCTTGCCTGTTCCAGAATCCATACTTATCTGTTCCAGAGTCTATTTTTACCTTGCCAGTTCCTGAGTCACTACTCACTTTGCCTGTTCCTATATCAGCTACCTACCATGCCTGTTTCCAGTATCCTGCCTACAACTCCCAGCAGCACCTTGTTGCCATTCTCCAGCCTTCTGTTCCCATCAGCCATTGTCTCAAGTATCCAGCCTACCATTCCCAGCAGCCATCTGTGCTCCTATATCTTCCAGACTTTCGTAAGTATCCTAATTCTAGACACATGCACCTTTAAGGACCCAGCTGATAAAAAGGAAGATGGTCTCTCAAAATCTATATTTTCAGCCTATGGTTCTGCACTATGCCCTGCCTTTGCGACCGAGTGGGTGGCAAAAGCAATGGATGTTTGGTTTGGCTGAAACAGTTATAAAGGGGTATTAAGGAAAACGTGGACAAGGAGGACCTCCTCCATTCATAGTTACATAGTAATTGAGGTTGAATAAAGACATAATTCAGTCCAACAACTTCCAGAAACATCCACCTTTGTAGGTGACCCAGCTCTTGATTCGAGCACACTCACTGCACACTGCTCAATGAATGCAGTAGCAGCTCGATGTGCACTATTGCTTAAGTCCTAGGCAGTGTTCCTAACATCAAAATGCTCACTAATTGCCTTACCCTTCCTAGGTAGCTTACTTTTTGGGACAGAATTAGATAAAATTATTGCCCAGACAACCTCATCCTTTTTTTTTTTAATTAATTTTTTATTGAGTTACAATGTATTTAAAATCGTCATACATTTTTAAATAACTCAGTTTTTTATAATAACTATAATAACAAATTAGTTAAGTAAAATAGAAAACAAGGGAAAAATAAACTGTTCCAGCAATCGAAAACACATATTTTGTTCATTTGCATGTTCATTTAGTAGTGTAACTACCTTTATAGCTCCGCTCCAGACGCCACCCTCCGAGCCACCTTGTTGTATTCCAATGTCTCGCTTATCCCCTTAGGGGCATTCGCAGTGTCCACACCTCCCATGTTTTATTCCATTTGCTGAGGTTATTTGATAAGGTGTGTGTCATATATTCGATATCGTGAATCCACCATACTCTAGCTATAAGTTTAGCTTTGTGAAGTTTTATTTGTTTTATTAAATAATTTGCGTATTTATTCAGATTCTGAATAGGGCTGTTGAATAGGGCTGTGAAAGGGGACAGACATATATTTGTAGAGAATATTTCTCCGATTAGATCCGAGCACTCCCACCAGAAACACACAATCTCAGGGCACGACCACCAGCAATGCACTTGGTCTGCCGAATCTCCACATTCCCTAAAACATTTATCCGGGGTTGCTGAATTGATTTTATGTAGGAAGGCCGGGTGACATACCAGAGAGTGTTATAGGAGTTCTTATAGATTGAGACCCACTGGGACTCCTCCAGAACCTGGCCTAATCTCATCTCCCATTTTTGAGTAGGGGGGTGCTTAATGGGTTGATTGTCGTGTCATAATATTTGGTATATTGAGATTAGTTAATTTGTTGACTGAGTTTGGGTGATGAGCGACTCAAATTTCGTGGGACTGATATCTTGGTTGCCTAGTGTCTTTCTAGCGTATCTAGCTATCCTTGTATAAGAGAACCACTGGTTCCGTGGAATTTTATGTCGTCGAGCAGCTTCTTCCCATGTTATTAAATTTCCCCCTTGGTCGTATATATTGGATATATTAGAAATACCTCTGTTTTTCCAGGCTAAGATCTCCGTATTAGAGATATTTAAAAGGAGATAGGGCATGCAATACATCAGTTTCTTATTCAAATGGCTAAAATGGCTATTTTGCAGACTTTGGTGCCAACTTGCATGCCCAAAACCAATTTGGGCCAGGCTGGACTCAACTGAATTATGTGCCAGGGGTATGTACAAGTCTGTCTGTGATGTTTTTTCAGTGGCCCAAAGCAGTTTACCTATTGCAATACATCAGTTTCTTATTCAAATCCGAATAAGAAACCAACTTCAGTCTGCGAATAAGAAACTAACTGAAAAAGAAACCAACTTTTTTGAATAAGAAACCAACTTCAGCTTCGTAAAACAAAGTTGGATTCCCAAGGCATGCCATTGCCAGCCAGACGTGAGTTGGAAATTCCTCAGTCCCTCCTCCTTCCTATGCTGCACTGCACTCTACATCAGCTCCAATTGATATGATCCGCCCACAATGTGACTGCATGGAGAGACCCAGCCAGGAAGCAGGCATTGTAAATCGTGAATTATCTGTGTTGGGGAGGTCCAGAAGGGAGGATTCAATCAGTTCTCTCTCTCCCTCTGTAAGCCACACGCAGGAGTTTGAATCTCCCGCTCTCCCCGCTCTCCCTGCTGTACACGTGACTCTGCAGTAGTAGGAGGGCGGGAGCGAGCTCACATTAGTTGGTTCGGGCACTCGCGCTACGAAGAGCTAACAGGAGATTCGGGGCACTTAGCAAAAGATCCGGGGCACGTGCCCCGAATCTTTTAACATAGATACGGCACTGCTGCCGGGGATACTAGAGTGTGTGTGCTAAGGATCTCGGGCCAGCGATCCTCTTCCAACCCTGGTAGATGGGGGGACCACTTTTCTTTGGTTAGTCTCATACTGGTTTGTGATTTGGCGAATATCAAGGAGGTGTAAAGTTTAGAGATGACCCCCCTTAGTCCCTGCGTGCTTATTATGCCAATTATTGGGTGTTTTGTTATGCTTTTGAAGTTGTTGGGGAAAGTTGTTTTTAGTGCGTTGTGGATTTGAATATATCTGCAGTGTAAAGAATTTGTGATTTTGTGTTTGTGTTGGAGGTCCTGGAATGGAATTGGTTGGTTATTTTGAATTAGCGTGAGTACTCCGTTTTCTTTCCAGAGCGTTTGCCCCGGGAGGCTGAGAAATTGTGGAAGCCCTTTTTGTTCCAAAGCGGCGTGTGTTCGAAGTGCCCTGTGAGTTCCAGGAGCTGATCGGTGAGGTTCCATGTTCTGGTGGCCTGTTTATGCAGGGTGGTGCTAGAGCCCACTATGTGCATCTTGGGAGAGTCTAAGTAAGCCATAAAGGGGCTTGTGAGATAGGATAGTAACATCATGTCTGAGTTTGTTGGTGTTATGTCCGGGTTAACCCAACAGTGGAGGTGCTTCAGCTGGGATGCCCAGTAATACAATTGTAGGTTTGGTAGTGACATCCCCCCCAGCTGTTTGGGGATTTGTAAACAGCTAGTTCTTATTCTTGCATTTTTGTTGCCCCATATAAAGGAGAGAATAATACTGTTCAGTTTGGTAAAGAATGATTTAGGGATATATAGTAGGGAGTGTTGTGTTACATAAAGAATTTTTGGCAACAGGAATATTTTAACTATTTGGATCTGGCCCCACAGAGATACATGCTTCCAGGCCAGGGTTTTATTTCTGGTGTATTCTTTTAGAGGTGAAATATTCATGGTGTAGAATTGTTGGGGGGATTTAGTAATAGTTATACCTAAAAGCATGGGCTTTTAATGTCTGTAAGTTAGTAAAAGGGCTTTATAAGTATGTACCTAGCATGTTATTTTGGATCCTGTAAAGGATATCAGGTTGTCCTATGGTGCTGTTTAGATAGAATTACACATTGCATACAAGGATTGTGGAAGCACTCCAATTAGGCTAATTGACAACTACATTTAGTGGAAGTGCTACTGATCTGGTCAAACATTAATACAAACATAGAAAAGATAATCAATGCACATTCCTAGGCCCCATACAATATCATATTATCTGCACACTGGCATACTTTATAAACAAAGGGGTTTTAGTATACATTACTATGATCACATGAATGAAAAGTCTTCCAACCACATCAAGGTAACCCCAGTCTGGAAGGTTCTAACTTCTAACCTTTTTAGTGGTCAATAATTTTTTATTAGGTTATTTTCAACAAGTATATTTGTATAACATGGTAGTAACAATAACATATACCATTTCGTAAACTGGTTTTAGGGAGGGGGGGGTAGGGGTTGAGCCCTGGGTTTGGGTGGTGGTATTGGGTAAGTTCAGTTCGGTATGTATATATACATATATATTTTTTCCCCCTGAAGAGTGAAGCAGTCTCTTGTGCAGGGTGTTGCTTGGTTGTGGTATCTTTATCTTGGTTTGCTGAGTTGTTGGTGAAGTCATCGGTGTTTATAGGTCTTTCCTTATTTTTTTTCCATGTCCTGTTTGGTTTCTGATAGGTTAGTAGTTGCATAGAATGGGTTAGTATCAATAGGTCATAATATTGCATTTTTCCTTATCTAATATTTATACAGAAAATAATAATTACAGTATTCAATTCTATATTATCCCATAGCCCATTCTCTCAAATGTGAAGCGTATGTGCTATAGATCCACAGTGTCCATGTTTTGTGAAAGAGATGTATTGAGTCATTTATGGTGTGGAACATGTTTTCGTAGGTCATGATGGTATTTATTCTATCTATTACCTGTTTGGGGTAGAGGTGAGGTTTCCTCCATTGTGCTCCTATGTGTATTTTTGCTGCCAACATTATGTATTGTATTAATTTATTGTTTTCATTGTTGAGTTCTTATATTTCTTCTCCAAGAAATGCTACTCTGGGGTCCGGGGGGATGTTACTCAGGAGGACTGTTGAGGTGATTTCAAATATTTTGAACTTACTTATTTATCCTAACAATATAATGTTAACATACTGGCGAAGGAACGTGAATGGTTCAAGAGAGGTGTTAAGGAGGCCATTTATGTGAAAATAAAGAAACCAAGCCTAAATAGAGGTGGGGGGGTTCGACACCAACTGTCTGCCATGTACAATGCTGTTTTAACACCTTACTCTGGGCGTTCCTATAACACCTCTTAGCCACTATCCAATCACACCCTTAACACCTGGCTGTGATATGCTAATTGGGATTTTCCAGGGTACATAATTGCCACAGATTCTTGTACAAGTCATTCTGAATTGAGAAAGCCAGTCGGATGACTAGCGAAACGTCTTCAAGAACTACATTTCAAGTCCAGTTGATCTAATTGAATACAACAGATATTCTGGACTAATGTTCGGGTATATTTTGGCTAGGAGTGTGGGTAATCTGTATGCTCTATATAGTACTTTTAAGGATGTTTCCCTAAGGGCTACATTTAAACTCCCTTTCTTTATTGTTAGGAAGGTGTCTGTCCATTGTTCATTAGTTAGTTCTGTTCCTAAGTCTTGATGCCATGCTTTGATGAATGTAGGGGTTGGGTGATTATGTTCCAATAGTATCATTTGGTATATGAGGGATAATTGTCCTTTCCCTTGTTTGTTTTTTAGACATATTTGTTCGAATGGGGTTAATGTAGGTTGTGGTGTGTTTTTTAGGGTGTATTTAAGGTAATGTTTGATTTGGAGAAGTTGGAAGAATCCTTGTGGGTGGTTAGGTTTGTTTTTTTGAATTTCTTCAAAGGTTATGTTTTTGTTGGGGTGGAGGAAGTGGGTTATTCTGAACATCCCTATCTCTTTCCACCAGTCATAGCTTTTGGTTTGGTAACTAGGCAAGAATTCAGGATTATGTATTATAGGTATCATGAGAAATGGTGATGTGGTTAGCTGATATTTGGTTTTAGTTTGTTCCCATATTTTTAATGTTAGGGTGGTGATTGGGTTTGTGGTTGTTTGTGTGTGTCGCTTAGAGGATGGTAGCCATAGCAGTGTATTTGGATGTAGGGGTTTTGTAAGATCTGATTCAAGTTCCACCCATCTGGGTATGTTTGATGAGTAGTGCCATGGGATTATTTCTGAGAGTTGTGCCGCTTGATAATATTTATGGAAATTTGGGACTCCCAGTCCTCCGTTGTGTTTTGATTGGAGCATGATATTTTTATGGATTCTGGCTTTTTCCCCTCTCCATATGAAATGCTTGATTTGTTGTTGTAGTGGTTGTAACCAGTTTTTGGGGATGTATATGGGGAGGTTTCTGAATAGATATAGAATGTGGGGTAAGACATTCATTTTTACAGAGTTAATTCTGCCTATCCAGGTTATGGGTTTTGTTCCCCATTTGATTAGGTCAGTTTTTAGTGTTTGTAATAAGGGGGTAAAGTTTTTGGTGTATAGTGTATCTAAAGGTGGGGTTATCCATATGCCTAGGGTTTTTATTCCTGTGGGTTTCCAGTTTAATGTTAGTAGGTCATCTATTTTTGGGGGGATGTTGAGGTTTAGTGCTTATGTTTTGTCATGATTTAGTGTTAATCCGGTATATTGGGAGGTTTTATTTAGGTTGTTGTATAGATTCGGTAGGGATATTTGGGGGGTTTGTAACGTTAGGGTAATGTCATCCGCAAATAGGTTAAGTTTGTATTCTTTCTCTCCGATTATGATCCCTTTTATTTTAGTGTCTTGTCTTATTTGTGTTGCGATCACTTCCATTGTTAGGATAAATAAGATGGGGGAGAGGGGGCATTCCTGTCTTGTTACTCGTTGTAAATTAATGGGGAGTTGGTTCTGTGATGGGAGTTTAATGTATGCAGTGGGTGTTTTGTAATATGTTTTTAGAATGTTGAGGAACGGATTGGGGAATTGATAGGTTTGTAGGGTTTGGAATAGGAAGGACCAGTTTAGGGTATAGAAGGCTTTCTCGATGTCTAAAGATATGAGGCAGCTTTGTATCTGTTGTTTTGTCGTGTATGATATGATATTGCATAGTCGCCTGGTGTTATCCAAGGCTTGCCTCCCTGGGACAAAGCCTACTTGATCTGGATGTATAAGAGTGGGTAGGAATGTATTGATTCTGTCGGCCATTAATTTTGCTAATATTTTTATGTCTTCATTAATAAGAGATATTGTTCTGTAGTTTTTGGGTTCTAGGGGGGATTTTCCTGGTTTGGGTATTAGAGTGATATGAGTTGTTGTCATTTCTGGTGGGAGAGTTTTTCCTTGCATTATTTCATTGAATAGTCTAGTTAGGTAAGCTGCAAGTAGGATGCTATATTTTTAGTAAAGTCCGGATAAGCTATCAGGTCCTGGTGCTTTGTGGTTTTTGAGGGCTTTTATTGTTTTGGAGACTTCTTGTATGGTGACTGGTTTTCCCATGGTAACTTGCATGTCTTGGGTTAGTTTTGGGAGTTTAGTGTTGTTTAGGAGTTGTTGTTGTTGGTTAGGGTTTGGGTCAGTGTGTTGAGAGTATAGGGTGGAGTAATATTCGTGAAATGTTTTATATATTTGATCTGGGTTTCTGGTCTCTTTCCCTTCCATGTCTAGGTTGTTTGGGGGTGAGTAAGCTGGCTAATAGTTTGTCTGCTTTGTTCCATTTGTAGAACATAGTTTGCTTTTGCCAAGTTAGTTTTTTTTAAACTTCTATTGTAAATAGTGCATGTATTTGTTGTCTTATCAATTTGATTTGAGGATATAATGTATCATCATCTGTCTCAGCGTGCTGGGTCTCTAATGTGTGCAGCTCAGCATTAGTGATGGCCCAGTTCGTGGATCCGAACCCGAATCCGCGGCGGATTTACCTCGTTCGCGAATGGCGGATATCGCAGATTTTCCTGTTTTCCGCCTTCCGAACTTTTCCGAATCGCGTTTTCGAAAATTTTCGAAATTATGAGGATTTCTCGTATTTAGAAAATGCATGAAAAAACGTATTTTCGAAAATGCGAGAAAATACGTATTTTAAAAAAAAATTCGAAATTACGAGGATTTCTCGTATTTTCGTGTATTTTTTCATTTTAACAGGTCTGCTCGCGGATTTTCAAATTTTCAAATTTTTTCAAAAATTCGCGGATCCTCGAACGGACCGGATTTTGCGAAGTTCGGACATCTCTACTCAGCATTTAGTTTTCGGATTGATTCCTGAAATTGTTTTTTGTGTTGAGAGGCTAGTTTTATGAGGATGCCTCTGATAAAGGGTTTGTGAGCTGCCCATACCCAGGGAAATTCTGGCAGGTCTTGGTCATTAAGAGTGAAGTATTCATCTAGTGATTTGAATACCTCTTGTTTTATGTGAGGTGAGTTTAGTAACGACTCATTTAGTCTCCATACAAATTTATTTGGGGGGGGGGGGATGGAGTTTGAGAGTTTAATTTTGACTATTTTACGGTCGGACCAGGCACACTGTTCCAGAGTGGCTCTTTGTGTTTTACGTATAAGTTGCGGTGTCCCCAACACATAATCCAATCGCACATAACATTTGTGAGGGGCTGAATAGAACGAGTATTCTCTGCTATTTTGGTTTAATTCCCTCTATAAATCTGATAGAGACAGATCATCTAGTAGTTTATGTACATTTTTTACACGTTTTTTGCTATAGTTTAATTTGCGGTGGCTGGAACTATCCCAGGTTAGGTTCATGGGGAAATTTAGGTCCCCTGCGATTAGAGTATTAGGTAGAAAGTGTGGTTTGCAATGTGTAACAGTGTTTATGGCAAATTTGTGTTGGTTTGTATTTGGGGCATATATATTAAGTAATGAATAGCGTGTGTTTTCTATGAGGCAATTTAGTAGAAGGAATCTCCCCTCCTCGTCCTTTTCGGAGTATGTTATTTGTGTGTTTAGGGATTTGTGGAATAGTATAGAGACCCCATTTTTTTTGTTAGGGCCCATTGTGGAGTGTATTTGGGTATAATTCCTATTCAGGAATTAAGGGTAGGATTTTGTTGAAAAATGTGTCTCCTGTAGAAAAATTATGTGGGGATGGTGTTCCTCATATGATTTAAAGGCTAAGGCCCTTTTATGGTAAGAGTTCAAGCCTCTTACATTATGGCATATACAAATTAGTGATCTGGGTGATTTTGGTCCAGCCATCGCGTTATAATATCATTGCGTTTAGCATATGGGTGGTTAAATTTAAGTACTGTGATAGTAACATTTGGCAATAGACATTTATTTATCATCATATAAAACACTTTAGAGTATTTTAGTATATTCATTCTATCACTAAAAGAACATTTTTGTGTTTGTTTGTGTTTTCTTATATAGGTGTTATATCGATCTATCAAAGAGAGAGCAAACAGAATCAGAGCATATGAGTATAGCTTATAATAATAACAGGACTGTCTGTAAAACAGGTATTTGTTTGTAGTCATATAGTACAGTTTAGAACCTTTTCTCATATAGATATTATACCGATCTGATAAGGAGGGGGTGAACAGGGTTAAAACATGTAAACAAAACATATAAGAATAACAACAGGACTGTCTGTGTATTTGTTTCTCATCTCTTGAGACGGGAAAGTCCACTGTCAGTGGTTGGGGGTGTCGGTTTTCCTTTTCCCATATTTTATAGGTTTTGTACGGAGTATAACTTTAAGTGTTTGATTGTTTATAGTTACGGTTTTGCAGGGGTTGGAGACTTGGTGTGGTCTGGTTGGTTTCAGAGCTGGCGTTTTCCTTTTTGGGTAGCAGATGGGGCTGGAGTCCATGATCTTTGTAGAGGTTTGCGTTGTGCTTGATGGTTTGGTGTGGACTTAGGAGTTGGTACTTTGATGTTCAAGGTACGTAGTATTTGTAATCCATCTGTAACGTTGTTGATCACATATTGTGTGTTGTTTGTTGAGAAGAGGAGTTTGAAGGGGTATCCCCATCTATACCTTATTTTGTGGTCCATCAGTGCTTTCATTATGATTTTTAGGGATTTGCGTTTGGCTAATGTTTGGGGGGCCAGATCAGCGTAGAGTTGAAACTTGTATCCCTGGAATTCCAGATTGGGGTTTTTGCGTGCTTCCTGTAGTAGTAGTTCTTTGGTGGTATAGTAGTGTAATCTAGTGATAATGTTTCTATTGGTGGTTTAGCGAGTGCTCGGTGAGCTTTGTCGCAGAGGAGTTTGTCTTTTTCTAGATCTGGTAGTAGTGATGAAAAAATGGTGTCCGTGATTTCCCAGGCATTTGCATATTTTTCTGGAATGCCCCTGATTCTTAGGTTGCATCTCCTTGATCTATTTTCTAGGTCTTCTATTTGTGATGATAGGCGGTCGTATTGTGTTTGTATTGTGTCTTTTGCTATTTATATTGTTTCGGTTAGGTCGTCTTGTTTGGACTCTATATCAGCTATACGTTGTCCCAGATCGTGTAGGTCTGATCTGATTGGTTCTAAAGCTATGTTTAGCTCTTCTTTTAATAGTGAGCGAAAATCTGATAGTGTCGGGGCTGGTGTAGAGGTTGCCATATTTGATCTGGTATTTTTAGTAGTTATTGGTTGTGGGTTTTCTGATTCTTTTGTTTCTTTGTGCTCTGGTGATTGTCTGCTTTGGTGTTGGAAGCTATTTAATTTTGCAGTTGTTTGTTTAGCTATGGCTTTAGGTGGCATTCCGAGACTGTTTCGGTCGGTTTTTGGGTTAGGATCCTGTCTGGTTTCTGGGATGATTTTGTTGTGTAAGGATGAGATTGTAATTGTCTTATGCTGTAAGGCTTCTGTCACGTATATTGGCCTAAACCGGTTATGGTTTCGAAGCGTGTTCAGTTTTATCGTCCTTTGCTCTGCTTTTCACCTGTATGGTGTTTTGAGTGGGTTCCCTTTTGTTTTGGGTGTCCCCCGTTCATTGGTTATGGTATTAGCTTATGGTGTGTTGTAGGGCCTTTATTACTTGTTTCAGTCATTATAGATTTCAGTGTCAGGGGTTTTCCGGTTGTACTGTTTTTTGTTCTGTCCTTTACCTCTGTAATATACCCGGTGATTTCCTTTTTATTGTAGGTATTCTCTGCTCACCAGCGCGGCCGTTACTGTGTCATTAGGTCTCTGCATACTGTGATGTCCCAGCCACTTGTCTCAGCCCGCACGAGCCGCCGTGTCGGGTCGTGTCCAGTCCCACCGTCTCTTGTTCTGCCTCCCGCTAGTGGGGTGTCTCCGGTGGGTTCTTGTTTGTGTTAGTTTGTTTGTCAGCCTAATTCTATTCGTTTGGCCATAGTTTGTTGTGGAGTTTCCGCCACGTGTTCTGGGCTATGGTGGCTCCGCCGTTTGAGTGTGATTTCGGCATCGCCTGGTTCGTTTTTTTTGTTTGTTTTTTTTTTATCCAGGTGTTTCAGGTGGGTTCCCATTCATCATGGGCTTCCCCCTGTCTGCTGGTGTACTCAGGATTTGGCCGTTTGCTGATGGGTATGGGATCGGGTAGAGGAGCTCTAAGATAGTGCGTCCGCCATCTTTGCTGCTCACGAGCACCCCCCCCCCTCTAACCTTTTTAAATGACTTTTACTTCAATTACGATTAGCAAACTTTGCATTTATCATTCTTACACAATGGATCCATATAACAGGCTTTCTCACTTCCCCCCAGCCCTTTGGCTTTTTAAAATGAGGGAAGAGGTCATCCAGTGCTTTATATTAAAGGCATAGGACCTCCCGTAAAAGTGGCGTGTTGGGGGTGCTATTACCACATGGAGGCTTGGCTAAGCCTCCCAATAAATACATACAATAAAGGATTGTGAAAGCACTCCAATTAGGCTAATTTACAACTACATTTAACGAAAGTGCTACTGATCTGGTCAAACATTAATACAAGTTTGCTAATCGTAATTGAAGTAAAAGACATTTAAAAAGGTTAGAAGTTAGGACCTCCCAGACTGGGGTTACCTTGACGTGGTTGGAAGGCTTTTCATTCATGTGATCACAGTAATGTATACTAAAACCCCTTTGTTTATAAAGTATGCCAGTGTGCAGATAATATGATATTGGGGCCTAGGAATGTGCATTGATTATCTTTTCTATGTTTGTATTAATGTTTGACCAGATCAGTAGCACTACCTAAATGTAGTTGTAAATTAGCCTAATTGGAGTGCTTCCACAATTCTTGTATTGTATGTATTTATTGGGAGGCTTGGCCAAGCCTCCATGTGGTAATAGCACCCCCAACACGCCTGGGTCCTTTTTAGGACTTTCAGACTTATCCCATTTTTTTGCCTCCCCCTAGATACTTGCTGGGAGTGGAAAGGGAGAGCAAGTTCAGAATGGATCCTGATACCTACTAGCTAAAGAGATGTAAGTAGCCTCTCTCTGGCCCTACAGCTTAACAGCTATATGCATAAGGGAGAGGCAGAAGATCCCGAATTACTTGCATGTTTCTGCACTTTGTGTTGGTCTCACTAAAAGCATGACCCCGAGCTTTCAATAAAAGTAATTACCTAGAAAAAAATACACACATATACCTCCTTACCTTTACTACCTGCCAGCTAGAATATAGAGGGTCTATGTGGAATAAACCTGCAGGTCTGAGAACAGACCCAGGCAATCTAAACAGCACCTATGGGCAATCAAAAGCAGCCCATACATATATCCGATTTTATTTACCTGACTGATCGCTCCCGTGACATTAGACCGATCCTGCCAGAACCGTCTGTTGGTGGCATAGAAGAATTGGAAAGGCGGTTCCAGCAGGATCGATCTAATATCACAGGAGCACTTGGTTGGGTAAACCGGATATATGTATGGCCACCTAAAATCCTGATTAACATACTAGGTTCATACTTAGTATGACCACAACAAGTTCCAGATTTACAGTCACTATGAGGTTAGGACTTGGTAGCACAAAATACTGATTGAATATATATATATATGTTAGGTAGAGGTGTGGATAGAGGAGCTAAAAGCTCCCCACAGAGTATAAAATAATATAGAGCCTTCTTATGAAAGAAGGTACCTCACAGCCTCATAGTATAGTATAGTATGGTATTTAAGGTTGAATAAAGACATATGTCCATCCAGTCCAACCCATCTAGCAATATCCTCATTTCCTGCTTAACTGTTGATCCAGAGGAAGGCAAAAAAAACCACCAAATTTATGAAGAGGAAAAAAATTCCTTCCTGACTCAATCAGAAATTTCCCTGGATCAACTCTACTTTATGTATCAATACCAGTAACTTGCAACATTCCTTGTTTGCAGAAACTCATCCAGCTTTTTTTTTAAACTGACCAATGAACCTGCCATAACAACATCCACTGGAAGATAGTTCCATAGCTTTACCGTTCTCACAGTGAAAAACCCTTTCCGAACTTGAAGCCTAAACCTTTTTTCTTCAAGTCTTAAGGGATATCCACATGTCCTCTGACATGCTCTGTTGGTGAACAATGCCCCAGATAGTTTATTGTATGGCCTGTTGTATGTAATGTATTTATACACAGTAATCATATCCCCACGCAAGTGCCTTTTCTTCAGCGTACATAATTGTAAATTTTCCAGTCTCTCTTCATATTCAAGCTCCCCCAACCCCTTATTAATTTAGTTGCCCTTCTCTGAACCCTTTCCATTTCAAAGATGTCATTTTTGTACACAGGATTCCAAAATGAGGCCTTACCAATGCTTTGTGAAGAGGGAGAATAACAATTTCCTCCCTTGAATCCATACCTCTTTTTATACAAGACAATACCATGCTGGATCTGGCTGTTGCCGCCTAGCACTGCTTGCTTTCTTGAAGTTTGTGATCCACCAAAACTCCAAGATCCCTTTCCAACAGGGATTCACTTAACACAGAGCCATTTATAGTATAAGCAGCACAAGGATTTTTAAGTCCAAAATGCATCACCTTACATTTATCAACATTGAATCTCATCTGCCACTTAGCAGCCCAATGTAACAATCTATCTAGATTCCCCTGCAACGATTGCACATCCTCTGAAGTTTTTAATGGTCGACAAAGTTTTGTGTCGTCAGCAAACACAGAAACCTTGCTGACAATACCCACTTCCAAATCATTAATAAATTAAATAGATTAAATAGAAGCGGCTCCAATACAGAACCCTGTAGCACTCCACTTAGCACTTTAGTCCATAATGATGAAACCCCATTAACAACTCTCTGCATCCTAATTATTAACCAATTTTGTATCCATGTACAAAAGTTCCTCCCCAGACCAACAGAACTTAGCTTATACATGGGGGACTGTATCAAAAGCCTTTGCAAAATCCAAGTAAACAACATCTACTGCTATGCGAGAGTCTAAATTTCAACTTACTTCCTCATAAAAGCTAAGCAAGTTAGTTTGACAAGATCTATTCCTCCTATATATGCCAACTACTACCTATAATGTCTGTCCTTGAAACATACCGTATATACTCGAGTATAAACCGTCCCGAGTATAAACCGAGGTGCCTAGTTTTAGCTAAAAAAAGAAGGAAACCACATTGACTCGAGTATAAACCGAGGGGGTAGTATTTGCCACTAAAGATGTTTGGAAACTACAACTCCCAGCATGCTTTATTGCTGGGAGTTGTAGTTTTCAAACATCTTAAGTTGCAAATACTTACAAATAAGAGTAAAACCTTCTTTATTTGTGCATACTGTATGCACAAATATAGGAGGATTTACCCCTATTTGCAAGTATTTGCCACTTAAGATGTTTGAAAACCGAGGTAAGATGTTTGAAAACCGAGGTAAGATTTTCAGGCTTTTTTTTAAAGCCTGAAAACCTCGGTTTATACTCGAGTATATACGGTACTCTAGAACATGTTCCCTTTCCAGTATCCCACCACTTAAGTTAAACTTACAGGCCTGTAATTACTCGACTGTGAACGAATACCCTTTTTGAATATTGGAATAACATCAGCCTTTTTCCAATCCAGAGGCACACCACTGGGCATGAGTGAATCTGCAAAAATAAGAAACAAAGGCCTAGATAAAACTGAACTTAGCTCCCTAAGTACCCGAGGATGTATTTTATCCAGTCCAGGAGATTTATTAATATTAACCTTATTTAGTTCTTTTTGTACCATATCCTCGGTTAACCAAAGTGCACTTGAATCTTTATACCATTATTGCTACTATACTCTATGATATCTGTACTTGGATCTTCTATAGTGTATACAGAGGGAAAAAAAATATTCAAGACATTTGCTTTATCGCCATCCTCCGTAACTAACTTATCCCCATTAATTAATGGTGCCGCTTTCTCAGTCCTGATCTTCTTTACTTTTAGTAATTAATATACTTTAAAAAAAAATTTCTATATGAACCTTAAGGCTGGGTAAACACCAGTAACCAACCGATAGTGCCATGGTTCAGTCAGCTGGAAATATCTGATGGTGTGGGGCGGCCAGCCGCGACCGAGTTCAGTCACCCATATCAGACAAACGGGTCAGTTAGTAAATCACAGCCGATCATGCAGTTCCTTATGGGACCACTAGATCGGTCTGTCACATGCACTACTGGCTGCAGCCACTGTTGCACTGACCAACAGTCATTTGTCCTGGCAGAGTTCTCACTCAGAAGCTCGGTTGGGATACATAATAGTGTTATATGTATCCAGCCTAAACCTAACCTAACCTAACCTGCAGATCTGAAAACAGATCCAGGCAATTCTGCCACAATGTGCAATTTATTCTGAACAGCTCAAGGATTGGACATCCTGAGACCCTATACAGGATCCAGAATAACATGTTAGGTTCATACTTATTGGTATTTACCACAGCAAGTTCCAAATGTACAGTCACTATGGGGTTAGGACTTGAAAACACGGGATATTGATTAGCTTTAGAAGTTAGGGAGAGGTATGGATAAAGGAGCTAAAAGCTCCCCTCAGAGTATAAAATGAAGTAGAGCCTTTTTATAACAGAAGGTATCCCACAGCTTCACAGTTATTATTATATCAATAGTGGAAGAAAAGGGTAAACTGTCCATTTCTCTAAGAATGCTGGGTAGTTTCAGAGACATGGAAAGTCATTTTATCATTTACAGACATCACTTTCTGTGTAGCAAACAGAAACTGGATTGTCTCATTACTTTCTATGGAGAGGGAGGGGCAGAGTAAATGTGAGAGTCTGAAGATTTTTCTAATTGGCTAAGACTGTCACACGTTTTACAAACAGCACATAACTGGGTGTAATACAGGAACTTCCTTACACTTCCTGTCTTGTCATGTACAATGCCTAAGAGAATTTTTTGATTTGCTAACAGTGTCTACATGGAGACCCTGTACAAATCCTAGAGGTGTGGCTAGACCTACCTGTAAGGATCTTACCTGCCACTCTCCCTCGCCGTTTCGGGACTGGTGACGGCGTCGGCGCCAGACGTCGGCATCGTGCCGTCACCACGTCCGGACGCCGATCGGCGCGAAGATTCAAATAGGCACTTGCAGAGGGAGCGAGTGCCTATTCGTAGACCTCGCTACCAGATTGTCAGGTTGTCAGTCTGTAGCGTCCCTTACCTGACATTGGATCCAGCCTTGTATCCAGCATTTCTCTAGTCATTGCATCCTGCATTGTATCCAGCATTGCATCCAGCATTGTATCCAGCCATTGTTTCAACTCCATTGTTCCAGTCATAGTATACTGCATTGTATCCAGCATTGTATCCAGCCATTGTTTCAACTCCATTGTTCCAGTCATTGTATCCAGCATTGTATCCTGCCATTGTTTCAACTCCATTGTTCCAGTCATTGTATCCAGCATTGTATCCAGTCATTGTATCCAGCATTACATCCAGCCATTCTTTCAACTCCATTGTTCCAGTCATTGTATCCAGCATTACATCCAGCCATTGTTTCATCTCCATTGTTCCAGTCATTGTATCCAGCATTGTATCCAGCCTTTGTTTCAACTCCATTGTTCCAGCCATTGTATCCTGCATTGTATCCAGCATTGTATCCAGCATTGTATCCAGCCATTGTTTCAACTCCATTGTTCCAGCCATTGTATCCAGCATTGTTCCAACTCCATTGTTCCAGCCATTGTTTCCTGCTCCTGTTGAATCCTGCCCTACAGTCTGAACTCCTCCTAAAAGGTACAGTGAACCTCGTCCCTTCGGGACTCAATTCATTACAGTACAAATAGGCCATGGAAGTACCTGAGGAAGCTGCGGCAAGATTGGGCAAGACTCTTCAGACTATTTCCCTCCGCATGGATGCCCTTGAGCACCAGCAGAATCAACTTGCTCAATTTCTGGACTCCATTTCTGCTCGGTTATCCCCGGGCCCTGCTCCTCCTGTTCTGCCTAGAGAACCCGTTCCCCACAGAGAGCTGCGAATACCACCTCCTGTGCGATATGAATGGGACGCTCAAGCCTGTCGGGGTTCATTAACAAATGCCTTATACATTTTGAATAGCAACCTTCCCATTTTATCTCGGATCGTGCCAAAGTCGGTTATGTCAATGCCTTGTTGGGAGGCAATGCCTTGGCCTAGGCATCCCCCCTGTGGGAGAAAAATGACCCAGTGGTTAACGATATCTCCTTATTTCTGGAAACTTTCTGAAAAATCTTTGACGCTCCAGGAAGAACTATTGCTGCTTCCTCCCGGCTGATACAATTGCGACAAGGCTCCCGTTCGGTAGGGCAGTATGCTATTGAATTCCGGACTTTGGCTGCCGAGACTGCCTGGAACAATGAGGCCCTGTTAGCAGCCTTTTGGCAGGGCCTGTCTGATTGTATCAAGGACGACTTAGTGTCCCGGGAGCTTCCCACAATGTTGGAGGAAATGATTTCCATGTGTATACAGGTGGATACTCGTATCAGGGAAAGGCAAGCCGAAAAATCCAATAATCGTCCTGTTCCTCCCAAATTTGTTCCTTGTCCTCAAAGGACCGGGCCTTTGACAGCTGCTCCGCCATCGGAGGAACCCATGCAGATTGGGGGTACTGCTGAAGAAAAACTTAGGAGGAGGACTCATGGGCTCTGCCTGTACTGTGCCGCCCAGGGACACTTCGCTAAAGATTGCCCTTCCAAGCTGGGAAACTGACAACCCTAGATTTGAATAAGGAGTCTTCTCTAGGTAAATTCAAATCTCCTTTCCATAAGAATTCTCTCAAATCATTTCTGCCAGCAACCCTCATTTTCAAATCTCAAACCTTCTCTACCCAAGCCTTCCTAGACTCTGGAGCAGCCGGTAATTTTATTGATGCCACCTTTGCTTCTCTTCTAGGCATTCCATTATTTTCCCTACCTCATCCTCTCCGAATGCTGGCTATTGATGATCAACCGTTATCTACAGAATTTATTTCAATGTCTTCTGCAGAAATTCTTCTTCAAATTGGCTGTCTTCATCGTGAATCAATTTCCTTCTTGGTTATGCAAAGCCCCACGACCCCTCTCATTCTAGGACTCCCTTGGCTTCGACTTCATAACCCCATCATCAACTGGACTAACAATGAACTTGTCTCTTGGAGTCCATCCTGCTTTTCCAGATGTCTTTTCCATCCCAAAATCTCTTGTTCCTCTGTTTCCTGTGCAAACAAAAATCTTAATTTTCTGCCTCATCAGTACCTTGACTTTAAGGATGTCTTTGACAAAAAATCTGCTGAATCTGCCTCCCCACCGATTGTCCCATTGATTTGTTGACCGGTACCTCTCCACCCCGAGGTCGCACCTATCCTCTATCTCCTGCTGAAACCACCTCTATGGAAAATTACATCAAAGAGAACCTGTCTCGGGGCTTCATCAGACCCTCCACTTCGCCCTCCGGTGCTGGCTTCTTTTTTGTGGAAAAGAAAGACGGAGGGCTACGTCCATGGATCGACTATCGTGGCCTCAATATAATCACTATCAAGAACCGCTATCCTCTACCTCTCATCTCTGAACTCTTTGACCAATTAAAAGAGGCTAAAGTATTCTCCAAGCTTGATCTCCGTGGAGCCTATAATCTGGTTCACATCCGGGAAGGAGATGAATGGAAAACGGCCTTCAATACCAGAACTGGACATTATGAATATCTGGTGATGCCCTTCGGTCTTTGTAATGCTCCAGCAGTTTTCCAAGAATTTGTCAATGACATTTTTCGAGATCTCTTAGGTATTTCAGTAGTAGTTTACTTGGATGACATCTTTATCTTCTCTCAAGATCTTTCTTCTCATCGTTGCCATGTACGTCAAGTCTTGTCTCGACTACGAGCCAACCAACTGTACGCTAAACTGGAGAAATGTCTCTTTGAATGCCCGCAAGTACCTTATCTGGGCTATCTGGTTTCGGCTCAAGGCTTCAAGATGGATCCAACCAAAGTCGCAGCTATTCTCAACTGGACTCTTCCCATTGGCACTAAGGCTATCCAATGATTCCTTGGTTTTGCCAATTATTATAGGCAATTTATTAAAGGGTTTTCTTCCATCATTGCTCCCATCTTAGCCCTTATCAGGAAAGGAGGCAAACACAGAATCTGGTCTCCAGCCACCTTAGAAGCCTTCAAGAAATTAAAAAATTATTTTTCTTCAGCCCCAGTACTTCTGCACCCTGACCCTAGTCTGCCATTCATCATCGAGGTTGACGCCTCTAATCTTGGAGCAGGTGCCGTCCTTTCCCAAAGGCAAATCGAGAGTGGTAAACTCCACCCATGTGCGTTCTTCTCTAAGAAATTTCTTCCAAATGAACTAAATTATGACATTGGAAATCGTGAACTTCTAGCTATCAAACTCGCACTAGAAGAATGGCGACACTTGCTGGAAGGGGCAGTACATCCTATCACCATCCTCACCGATCCCAAAAATCTTGAATACATCCAAAACCTAAAGAGATTGAATCCTCGCCAAGCCCGTTGGGCTCTGTTCTTCTCTCGGTTCAATTTCATAATTTCCTTTCATCCAGGTTCCAAGAATAAAAAAGCCGACACCCTCTCCAGGTCTTTTCTTGCAGCCGATTCTACTGATAAAGATAAAGGCCCCATCATTCCCTCCTCCAAGATCCTAGCCACTATTACCCCTCAACTTTGCCATCGGATTCTATCTGCTCAGGATTCTGCTTCTGCTGCCTTACCCCCTAATAAGACCTTTGTTCCCCTCTCCCTTCTGAAAGAAATATTACAACTGACTCATGAGTCCAAACAGGCCGGTCACCCCGGCATCCACAAGACTTTCAATCTTCTTAATCGTTCTGTATGGTGGCCCTCCATGAGAGCAGATGTCAAAAACTTTGTTGCCGCCTGTTCTGTTTGTACTTCCAAAACTTCTCATACTCTTCCTTGTGGACTTCTTCAACCTCTGCCGATTCCTTCCCTACCATGGACCCACCTTTCTATGGACTTTATTTGAGAACTCCCTTTTTGTAAGAAAAATACAGTCATCTGGGTTACTGTAGACTGCTTTAGCAAAATGGCTCATTTTGTTCCCCTTCCTAAGTTGCCCTCCTCTGCTGAACTTGCTCAATTGTTCATTTCCCATATTTTCCACCTGCATGGATTACCGGTTGAAATAGTGTCTGATCGAGGAACCCAATTCATCTCCAAATTCTGGCGGGCACTTTGCAAGTTACTTGGAATTAAAATTAAATTTTTGTCCGCTTACCATCCTCAGTCTAACGGAGCTGCAGAACGCACCAACCAATGCCTGGAACAATTCCATTGATGCTACATTTCTTATTCTCAAGACAATTGGACTGATCTTCTACCATGGGCAGAATTTGCCCATAACAATGCTGTCCACTCTTCTACCGGAAAATCTCCTTTTTTTTGTGTTTTTGGCTTAAACCCCAAAGGGTTTCCACAGGATTTTTTTTCTTCTGGACCAGTTCCTGCAACTAAAACACTAGTAGCAGAAATGTCAGCCATCTGGCAGGCTACAAAAAAATGTCTTGAGAAATCTGCCCTTTTACAAAAGACTGCAGCTGATAGACAAAGACGTAAACCTCCATTATATTCAGTGGGAGATAAAGTTTGGTTATCATCAACTCACATTAATCTACGTGTTCCTCCTAAATTGGGTCCTAAATTTATTGGCCCATTTCCTATATTAGAATTGGTGGGTCCTACGGCAGTACAACTTCAATTGCCCACCATCATGAGAATCCCTAATGTTTTCCATGTCTCTCTAATCAAGCCGGTGGTACTGAATCGATTTTCTTCTCCTCTTCAGTCACCTGATCCTATAATGATCAACGGTCAACAAGAATTCGAGGTTGAGAAAGTCTTGGATTCTAGATTCGTCAGGAGTTCTCTTCAATATTTGGTCCATTGGAAAGGATTTGGACCAGAAGAAAGGTCCTGGGTTAAACATTCTGATTTACATGCACCCCAGTTAATCAAAACCTTTCATAGAAGATTTCCTGACAAACCTGCTTCAAGTGGTCCTGAGGCCCCCTATGGAAGGGGGGGTACTGTAAGGATCTTACCTGCCGCGCTCCCTCGCCGTTCCAGGACTGGTGACGTCGCCGGTGCCGGACGTCGGCGTTGTGACATCACCACGTCCGGACGCCGATCACCACGTCCGGCGCGAAGATTCAAATAGAGCCGGTATATGGATATGGAGAAAATTATTATTCTTCCTCTTTACAAAGTACTTGTAAGACCTAATTTGGAATATGCAGTGCAGTTTTGGATTCCTGTATACAAAAATTACATCTTGGAAATGGAAAGGGTTCAGAGAAGGGAAATTAAAGGGTATCTCCACTGGAATTTTTTTTTTTTGCCATTTAGTTTTATTGAAGAACGGGAGGTAAAGCAGTTGTGTCTTACCCAGTGCTGGCCTTTGGATAAATAGCACCCTGTGCAAGATTTGTTACTGGTGCCTACCACCCCCTCCAAAACACCCCCCTGGGTACACACAATACACTATTGAATACTGCTTGCCTTGGCCTGCTTCAAATCAAGTTCCCACCTGCGCATACTGTCTTTCAGTATGTTCAGTGCGTGCTTGTATATATCGTGCATGTATTATCACATAACATACTAAATGGACAGACAGAAAAGCACAGCATACAGACATCTTAAGTAAGGCTTATGTGTGTTGAGACTGGAGGGGCTGTGGCACTGATGCACAATTTTGACTTACAGGTCCATGACCTAAGACTCCCGGCCCCCCTGGTAATGTAACCTGTGCGGTCACACAGGTCGCCCATATCAAAGGCCGGCCCTGGTCTTACCTCCCGTTCTTCAATAAAACCTGCAGGGGCAGGAGAGAAGGTAAGCTACTTACCTCCGCCTCGTAGTCTAACAGGTCCTGACAGACTCTGTCTTCCATGTGCATGCGCAAGTGTTTAAAAGACCGGACCCGAACTTCTGGTTCAGTTCCGGAAGTTACGGCCTGGTCTTTTAACCCTTTCCCTGCCACAGATCGTATATTCACGATCTGTGCAGAGAATGCTTTAACTGCCACAGATCGTGAATATACGATCTGTGCTTTCCCCTTTAAAAAAAAAAATCTGCCTGCACTAGGGCGATCAGGGGGCAGAATTCAACTCCCCCCCTAGCCCCCTCGATCCCCCATAAGTTTTTGTTCAAAACTGATGTGGGGATCGGGAGATAACTTACCTTTCTTGAAGGAGCCAGGAGCAGCAGCCGGCAGCAGAAGGAAGAGCAGGTCCGTGCGATAAGGGAAACCCCAGTGAGATCACATGGTTTCCTGCTTCACTAGGGTCTTCCCTTAGGCTTCCCCTGGTCTCCCCTTGGTGGTCTAGTTAGGTACTGCACTGTGATCTCCAGATCATGCTGCAGTCCCTAAGTATAGTAAAAGCTGTCAAGCTAACAGCTTTTACTTACATTTTGTGAATGGAACTCAAAGTTCCATTCACAAATAGGATTTTTTCTAATCTTTCTTTGCTACTTAGCGAAGACTTAGGAAAAAAATGGGGACAGAGATCAAAATTTGGTGATCACTTCTGATCACCAAATTATTGATCTTTGCCAATGAATGAAAAATCACTTCCTGGAAATGATTTCCGGGAAGTGATTTTTCCGATCGGATTTCAAATTGGAAAACGGGCATTTATGCCCGCATTCCAAGTTTGTTATCATTCCCAAGATGATTTGATGATCATCTTTGGGAATGATCAAAAAAAAAAAGGGGAAATGCACATAAAAAAATCTTAAGTGATACACACACCTTTTTTTTTTTTTACCTAAACAAACTATAAATTAGCAAAAAACTTTGTCTTCTCCAAGCTTCCCATGTCACCGGTTATATCGGTAAAGTAAACGCAGATACTTTTTGTATGATTTCACGGGAAACTAAGCCTATTTTATAAGGAATTTTTGAAGAGGTACCAAAAAAAAACTGGGCTAAATTTTTAGGATCAGTAAAGTGTGTAAAAACGTGTGTGACTCTCCATACTAACCGTTTTTCACTAAAATACCACTAAAAGGGGGAGAGTGTGTGTTGTGGTGGGGTGGGTTTGGTGTT
This sequence comes from Hymenochirus boettgeri, assembly GCA_019447015.1. Taxonomy (NCBI): domain Eukaryota; kingdom Metazoa; phylum Chordata; class Amphibia; order Anura; family Pipidae; genus Hymenochirus; species Hymenochirus boettgeri. Next base: position 120,622,889 of record CM033470.1, on the reverse strand, counting down.
TTTTTCTGTAACTGCACTTCTACATGCGTCCCATTTGGGCTAGTTGGTGGCCTCGTCTCTGTTTGCATCCACGCATATGGCATACCGTTTGATTCAGGACATGTGGGAGATTGACATTTAGTGGGTTTTTTTGCTTGTCAAGTGGGTTTAGGTAGGATTTCAACCTTTGAATCATCTTATTTTATTTTTCACAAAACCTCCTCTAAAAACACGGAGTTCTTTGGATCACTGGGTCTGGAATTCTTCATGTATGTATGAAAGCATGGTACCGTAACGTAGCTGAAGGTGCATAATTCCAAAAATTTAGTTTGTGGGTGGTATTTCCAAGTTTAGGGCTGTTTCCTTTGAAAAAGGGTAGGCTGTTCAAAAAACAGAGCACTTTGATTTTTCTTGTAATTGCATTTGTGCATGTGTCCCATTTGAGCTAGTTGGTGGCCACGTCTCTGTGTGCACCCACACATATAGCATACCGTTGATGCAGGATATGTGGAAGAGTGCTATTTAGTGGGTTTTTTTGCTTGTCAAGTGGTTTAGGTGATTTCAACCCTTGAATCATCTTATTTATTTTTCACAAAACCTCCTAAAAACACAGAGTTCTTTGGATCACTGGGTCTGGAATTCTTCATGTATGTATGAAAGCATGGCCCCGTAACGTAGCTGAAGGTTGTGTAGATTCCAAAAATATATAGTTTGTGGGGGGAATTTCCAAGTTTCGGGGCGGGTTCCTTAGAATTAGGGTAGGCTGTTCAAATTACAGAGCACTTTATTTTTTCTTGTAATTTCATTTGTGCATGTGTCCCATTTGAGGTAGTTGGTGCCACGTCTCTGTGTACATCCACACATATGGCATACCGTTTGATTCAGAACATGTGGGAGATTGATATTTAGTGGGGGGTTTTATTTTCGGGGGCATTTCCAATTTTTGGGGCTGTTTGAAATTACAGAGCACTTTGATTTTTTTCTTGTAATTACACTTGTGCATGCGTCCCATTTGAGCTAGTTGGTGGCCACGTCTCTGTGTGCACCCACCATATGGCATACCGTTTGATTCAGGGCATTTGGAAGATTGATAATTGACAAGTTTTTTTTACATGCCATTGAAATTTCCATGATTTTTAAGCTTGAATTGTTTTTTATACATTTTTCCTGAAAATCTATTAAGAAAGCAAAATTGTACACGAAGCTGCGCCCACATCTGGTGGGTAGGCATAAAAGAATCACACCATTGTTAGCTGAAGGTGTGTAGAGTCCAAGATTTATAGTTTTGGGGGGTATTTCTTATAGAGGGGTGTTTAGTCTGACAAATCTGAAAAGTTGCTGTATTGGGCCACTGTTCATTGGCTCACTTTGTGGCTAGTTGATTCCACGTCTGCGTGTGTAACCAAACATAGGGCATCCATTGATTCAGGACATTTGGGAGATTGATATTTGGTAACTTTTTTTTACATTACTTGGGATTTTGGCATGCTTTCTTCCTTTTTTTTTTCTAATTTTTTAGAAAATCTGCTAAAACTATGAACTTCTACGAAGAACTGCGCCCACACCATTGATGGTACGAATGAACAAACTACAGAATTACGTAGATAAAGGTGTGTAGATTCGAGAAATATATGGTTTGTGGGGGTTGTTTTGTGGGAAAAAACTGCAGACTGTTTAAATTCAGATTTGGCTGAAAATTTTGCTGTTTCTGAGTCATTGTGCATTGTCTCACTTCATGGCCATTCGCTTCCACGTCCGCGTGTGTAACCACACATATGGCATACCGTTTGATTCAGGACTTTGGGAGATTGATATTAGTAACTTTTTTTACATTCCATGTTGTTTTGGCATGATTCTACCTTTTGAAGTTGTTTTTTTTCATTTTTTCAGTCAAATGCGAACTTCTATGAAGAAACTTTACCCACACCATTGATGGTATGAATAAACAAACTACAGTGTTCATAGCTGAGGTGTGTAGATTCAGAAATATATAGTTTGTGGGGGTTATTGCTAAGCTATGGGGGTGTTCTGGGAAAAAAATGCAGACTGTTCAAATTCAGAGTTGGCTAAATATTTCGTTTATTGTGAGCCATTGTGCATTGTCTCACTTCGTGCTATTCGCTTCCACGTCCGCATGTGTAACCACACATATGGCATACCGTTTGATTCAGGACATTTGGGAGATTGATATTTAGTAACTTTTTTTTACATTCCATGAGGTTTTGACATGATTTCTACCTTTGAATTTGTTTTTTTTTCATTTTTTCAGACAAATGCGAACTTCTACAAAGAACTGCGCACACCAATTGATGGTATGAATGAACAAACTACAGTGTTACATAGCTGAAGTGTGTAGATTTCAGAATATATAGTCTGTTGGGGTTATTTCTAAGTTACGGGGGTATTTGTGGAAAAACTGCAGACTGTCCAAATTCGGAATTGGCTAATATTTTCGCTGTTTCTGAGCCATCGTGCATTGTCTCACTTTGGCTTTTCGCTTCCAAGTCCGCATGTGTAACCACACATATGGCATACCGTTTGATTCAGGACATTTGGGAGATTGATATTAAGTAACTTTTTTTACATTCCATGAGGTTTTGGCATGATTTCTACCTTTTGAAGTTGTTTTTTGTTCATTTTTCAGACAAATGCGAACTTCTACGAAGAACTGCGCCCCACACCATTGATGGTATGAATGAACAAACTACAGTGTTACATAGTTGTAGGTGTGTAAATTTCAGGAATATATAGTTTGTGGGGGTTATTTCTAAGTTACGGAGGTGTTTTTGTTGAAAAAACTGCAGACTGTCCAAATTCGGAGTTGGCTAAATATTTTTGCCGTTTCTGAGCCATCGTGCATTGTCTCACTTTGTGGCTTTTCGCTTCCACGTCTGCGTGTGTAATCGCACATATGGCATACCATTTGATTCAGGACATTTGGGAGATTGATATTGGTAACCTTTTTTTACATTCCATGGGGTTTTGGCATGATTTCTACCTTTTTCAATGTTGTTTGATGTTCATTTTTTTGGAAAATCTGGTAAAAGTGCAAATTTCTACGAAGAACTGCACCCACACCATTGATGGTATGAATGAACAACTACAGCGTTACATAGCTGAAGGTTGTAGATTTCAGGAATATAGTTTGTGGGGGGTATTTCTGAGTTGGGGGGTGTTTTGTGGAAAAACTGCAGACTGTTCAAATACAAAACTGGCAAAATTGTTTTTGCTGCTACTGACATTTGGCACTGGTCACGCTCTGGGTTAGTTGGTAGCCATGTCTCTGGGTACACCCATGAATGTGGCATACCGTTTTATTCGGGAGGGGTTAGGCTTTCATATTTGAGATGCGTTTGAACTTTCCTCCACAGTTTTTAGCTGAAATTCGCATTTGATTTTGTCTCTGATTTTACAGTTGAGGAAAAAAGGAAAATGTGAGAAAATAACTTACAATTTGACGAAGAGCTGCGTCCGGGTATCTGCATTTTGATCGAAACTTACCTCACTCATAAAATCCTGCGGGTGTGTAGTTTCTAAAAATATCTCACTTGTGGGGATATTTTAGTTAATTTGGTAGATATTCTATGTTAACTGTCAGTAGTGGTTATACATTTTAATTTGGTGTAATATTCTTGAAGGTGCAGTTTTAGTTTGGGGGGGTCTCCTGTATAGGAAAAGTCAGGTACCTACATATATCTGGTATCGTTGTACTCGGGAGTATCAGAGCTTTTAGAAACCGTAAGATTTTTGTGCGTAACCTTAAGATAACTATAAGTAAAAATGGGTAAAATCCATGAAAATTTGCAAATTTTTCATTTTTTTTACATATTTTACCCATAATTCCAGTAAAATTTCCAGAAAAGTTACAAAATTTTGTTACCATATTAAAGTAGACTTTGTGCTGAAAAAAACAATGTATAATATTCCTGATTTACTGCACGGTTTCCTACTGTAAAATTAGTCTAAAGCGATTAAGGGCAAAATCCTGAAAATTCTTCTGGCAGTTAACGCAAAAAAAAATGAAAATCTCCTGGCAGTGAAAGGGTTAAACAGCTGATCGCACGTGTGTTTCATTCTTACACGCGATCAGCTGTTTAAAACTGCTGATAACGGGAGGCATCTTGGGCTTGTGGCAGGCCCTACTACCGCCTAGGCCCCCCCCCACGGGGGTCGCGGGAGTGTTGGTAGTTACGCCACTGACTGTCTTTAGAAGCTACATATTTTGGTAAAGATACAATTATGGGGTATCAAACTATTCAGATGAAGTGTGGCAATCATTTTCATTAGGTTTTCTCATCACTGACAAGATTATATGATACTGTATTTTAATCCAATGATATAAAAAGGACTTTTTTGTGATCAATTAGATTGATTTTGCTCGATATGATTGATGGCACTTAGAGCCCAGACCCAAAATTATGCTTCAGCTCCCTTTTAAAGGACAACTACACCATCATAATAACATCTTTTATAAATAATGGCCTCTTTAAAATATGTTGATATATCCCACTTTGTCCTCTGAATTCATTACTGTATGCCTGCTATGCTTTTGGATGCCTCATGGAAACTGAGCGATTTAGTGGCCTGGTACTGAGCCTAAGCATGCTCAGAAGAGGCAGCTCGGGGATGAGCATTCAGTTATTAGATGTGATGTCAACTGTCAAATACATAACTGACAGTTGCTAACTGGAAGCAGGACATATTTCAGATTTCAAACTAGTACCGTTTAGGGTTTTGGGGGTGATTTACTTGTATATAAGGTTTCATTTGAGGGCTGGACTTGCACATTAAGTTTGTTTGCTGGCAATGTCTCTGTGTGTGCTTGTGTGATTATACTGTTTTATTCAGGACATGTAGGAGATTGATATTCAGTAGCATTTTTTACTTTATATAGGTGTTTGGGGCAAGAAATCAAAATATGAGACTGTTATTCTTTTCTTTAGTTTAAAGGGCATCTATAGTGAAAAAAACACATTGCCCCTTTGCAAAGTAAAATTCATGTACTCTGTGCTGCCTTTATCCTATCTCTTGTCAGTGACTCTGTTTAAAGGACAACTCCATCCTCATAAGAACATCTTTTAAAAAAGAATGGCCCCTTTAAAATATGTTGATATATCATAGTTTGTCCTATGAATTAATTACTGTATGCCTGCTAAAAGTTCAACATCCTGAAAAACCCACCCATGCACAGTGGCCAATAGAAAGCAAGCTGTCCTGGAGACACGGAAGAAGGAGATTAGTACAGTTTACGATCTCTCACTTTGTGACCCATCATCAATCAGTGAAAGCTATTATGAAGGGGGGCCAAGTGCAGCCTTATATCTGCCATCAAAGCTTCCTCTCTCCCCCTACTAATGCTCTTATCTCTATGTTTATTACAGAGCAGGGAGGGGGGATCACGTCACAGGGATTTGATTGACAGGTCAAGTAGGAGTAGAGGAATGCAATCATGTATTCTTCTAACTGGTGTATCTCAGGACAGAGAGTGAATCTGAAAAAAGTGAAGACACTCTGGAGGTTGTGGGAAATTATAGAACACATGGAAAGAAAGAAAAAAAAGTTCATTTTCCCACTATAGATGCCCTTTAACCCTTTCAGTGCCAGAGAACGTGTATTCACGTTCTGTGCATTAAAGGCACAAATTCAAAAAAAGTTCTGTGGCTTCCCCTTTAAAAAAAATAATTGTGCAGCGCTAGGGGCGATCGGGGGGCAGCCCTCAACTGCCCCCCTAGCCCCCTCGATCCCCCCTCGGATTCGATATCATACCTTTTAGCCGTGATCATATAGTAGCAGCTGGTCCCACGAAGAGGAAGTCATCAGTGCGGAAAGGCCGGCCCCCGGTAACGTCAGTGGAGGTACTGCACTGCGATCTCCATTTAGATTGCAGTGCAGTTCCTAGTATAGTAAGCCGTCACTGTGTAACAACCATACTATACTAACAGGGAGATTCAATAAAATTTCTTATTGTTAAAAAGGGTGCTAATTTTGCCCCAACCAATCAATTGTTTTTTAACATTTAAAAGTTAACATCTGATTGGTTGGGGCAAAATTATCACAATTTTTAACAATAAGAACTTTTATTGAATAACCCTGTTAGTCTTTTGACTTAGAAAAAAAAATGGGGACAAAGATCAAAATTTGGTGATCAGTTCTGATCACCAAATTATTGATCTTTGCCAATGAATGAAAAATCACTTCCTGGAAAATGATTTCTGGGAAGTGATTTTTCCGATCGGATTTTGAATCGGAAAATGGGAAAATGCACACACAAAAAAATTCTTAAAGTGATACACACACTTTTTTTTTTTACCCTAAAATTATAAATTAGCAAAAAAAAAAATTTTTCCCCAAGCTTCCCAACACCCCCGGTGATATCAGTAAAGTAATCACAGATCATTATTTGTCCGATTTCAAGGGAAACAAAGCCTATTTTAATAGTAAATTTTGCAGAGGTTCAAAAAAAAGACCAGATTGAATTTTTAGGATCAGTAAAGTGTGCAAAAACTTGTGCGACTGGGTTTCACTAAAATACCACTAAAAGTGTGTGTGGGGGGTGGATTGTGGCAATTTTTGATTTTTTTCTTGTAATTGTAATTGTGCATGGTTCCCATTTAATCTAGTTGGTGGCATACCATTTGATTCAGGACATGTGGGAGATTGACATTTTGTGGGTTTTTTTACTTGACAAGTGGGTTTAGGTAGGATTTCAACCTTTGAATCCTCTTATTTTATTTTTTCACAAAAGCACGGAGTCCTATGAATACCAGCATCTGGAATTCTTCATGTATAAACAAAAGCAAAAATATATAGTTTGTGGGGGGTATTTCCAAGTTGAATAGGCTGTTCAAATTACAGAAAAATTAGATTTTTTTTCTTGTAATTGCACCTGTGCATGCGTCCCATTTGAGCTAGTTGGTGGCCACACCTCTGTGTGCACACACGCATATGGCATACTGTTTGATTTAAGACATGGGGGAGATTGACATTTAGTGGGGTTTTTTGCTTGTCAAGTGGGTTTAGGTTTAGGGTTTCAACCTTTGAATCATTTTCAAATTACTATAAATTTTATTTTTTACAAAATCTCCTAAAAGCACCAAGTTCTATGGAGTACTGTGTTTAGAATTCTTCATGTATGTATGAAAGCATGACAACGTTACGTAGGTGAAGGTGTGTAGATTTCAAAAATATATAGTTTGTGTGGGGTATTTCCAAGTTTCAGGGCTGTTTCCTTTGAAAAAGAGTAGGCTAAACAAATTACAGGGCACTTTGATTTTTTCTTGTAATTGCACTTGGGCATGCGTCCCATTTCAGTTAGTTGGTGGCCCCGTCTCTCTGTGCATCCACGCATATGGCATATGGCATACCGTTTGATTTAGGAAATGTGGGAGATTGACATTTAGTGGGGGGTTTTACTTGTGGGAGATTGATATTTAGGTTTTTTTTTACTTGCCAAGTAGGTTTAGGTAGGATTTCAACCTTTGAATCATCTTTTTTTATTTTTCAGAAAATTTCCTAAAAACACAGAGTTCTATGGATTACTGTGTCTGGAATTCTTCATGTATGTATGAAAGCTTGGTACTGTAACATAGCTGAAGGTATGTAGATTCAGAAAATATATAGTTTGTGGGGGGTATTTCCAAGTTTCAGGGCTGTTTCCTTTGAAAAAGCATAGGCTGTTCAAATTACAGGGTACTTTGATTTTTTCTTGTAATTGCACTTGGGCATGCGTCCCATTTCAGTTAGTTGGTGGCCACATCTCTGTGTGCATACACACATATGGCATACCGTTTGATTCAGGACATGTGGGAGATTGACATTTAGTGGGGGGTTTTACTTGCCAAGTTGGGTTAGGTAGGATTTCAACCTTTGAATCAACTTATTTTATTTTTCACAAAATCTCCTAAAAACACAGAGTTCTATGGATTACTGTGTCTGGAATTCTTCATGTATGTATGAAAGCTTGGCACCGTTACGTACCTGAAGTTGTGTAGATTCCTAAAATATATAGTTTGTGGGGGTATTTTCAAGTTTCGGGCTGTTTCCTTTGAAAAAGTGTAGGCTGTTTAAATTACAGAGCACTTTGATTTTTTCTTGTAATTGCACTTAGGCATGCGTCCCATTTGAACTAGTTGGAAGCCACGTCTCTGTGGTCTGAGTGCAGTCAGTTGCCCATAGATATTGCCTGATGAGTGCTAATGACTAAATAGAGTGCACCTGTGTGTAATGTAATGTCAGTACAAATACAGCTGCTCTGTGAAGGCCTCAGAGGTTGTCTAAGAGGATCTTGGGAGCAACAAAACCATCCAAAGTCCAAAGAACACACCAGACAGGGCAGGGATAAAGTTATTGAGAAATTTAAAGCAGGCTTAGCCTACAAAAAGATTTCCAAAGCCTTGAACATCCCACGGAGCACTGTTTAAGCGATCATTCCGAAATGGAAGGAGTATGGCACAACTGTAAACCTACCAAGACAAGGCCTGCCACCTAAACTCACAGGCCGAACAAGGAGAGCGCTGATCAGAAATGCAGTCAAGAGGCCCATGGTGACTCTGGACGACCTGCAGAGATCTACAGGTGGGAGAATCTGTCCATAGGACAACTATTAGTTGTGCACTGCACATAGTTGCCCTTTATGGAAGAGTGGCAAGAAGATATCCATTGTTAACAGAAAAGCATAAGAAGTCCCATTTGCAGTTTGCCACAAGCTATGTGGGGGACACAGCAAACATGTGGAAGAAGGTGCTCTGGTGAAATGAGACCAAAATGGAACTTTTTGGCCAAAATGCAAAACGCTATGTGTGGTGAAAACACACATGCTCTGGGGGTGCTTCTCTTCAGCAAGGACAGGGAAGTTGGTCAGAGTTGATGGGAAGATGGATGGAGCCAAATACAGGGCAATCTTGGAAGAAAACCTCTAGGAGTTAGCAAAAGACTTGAGACTGGGGCGGAGGTTCACCTTCCAGCAGGACAACAACCCTAAACATAAAGCCAGGGCAACAACCATGTGTTAGAATGGCCCAGTCAAAGTCCGGATCTAAAATCCAAACTAGAATCTGTGGCAAGATCTGAAAACTGCTGTTTACAAACACTGTTCATCTAATCTGACTGACCTGGAGCTGTTTTGCAAAGAAGAATGGGCAAGGATTTCAGTCTCTAGACGTGCAAAGCTTGTAGAGACATACCTTAAAAGACTGGCAGCTGTAATTGCAGCAAAAGGTGGTTCTACAAAGTATTGACTCAGGGGGCTGAATAATTACGCACACCCCACTTTGCAGTTATTGATTTGTTAAAAATGTTTGGAATCATGTATGATTTCCGTTCCACTTCTCACGTGTACACCACTTTGTATTGGTCTTTCACGTGGAATTCCCAAATAATTGTTTCATGTTTGTGGCAGTAATGTGACAAAATGTGGAAAACTTCAAAGAATACTTTTGCAAACCACTGTACATATGGCATACTGTTTGATTCAGGACATTTGAAGATTGATAGTTGGCAAATATTTTTACATTCCGTGAGGTTTTGGCATGATTTCTACCTTTTGAAGTTGTTTTTTGTTAATTTTTTTAGAAAAGTGCAGACTTCTATCAAGAACTTCGCCCGCACCATTGATGGTATGAATGAAGGAACTACAGCGTTACATAGCTAAAGGTATGTCTTTCAGTTTACTTCAGATTTCAATATATAGTTTGTGGGGGGTATTTCTGAGTTACAGGGGTGTTTTGTGGTAAAAACTGCAGACTGTTGAAATTCGGAGGAGGCTAAATATTTTCACTGTTTCTGAGCCATCGTGCATTGTCTCACTTTGTGGCTATTCACTTCCATGTCGCGTGTGTAACCATGCATTTGGCATACTGTTTGATTCAAGACATTTGGGAGATTGATATTTGTTAAAGGGACTGTAAACTCCCCTAAACCCCAAAAAATAACTATTTGCCAATTCGTTTCTATTATTCACAGCGAGGTGAGAAGCCTTATTCTCACCTCCCTGTGAATAATAGGACGCTCGGGGACCTGGAACTTACCTTTCCTGCTGTTCCACTTGCAGCCGCTCCTTCACTAAACAGCTGTTCTCTCCCGATCGCGCGCCCTATCTTTTGTATTGGCGCGCAGTAAGTCCCCCCCATACGCATGGACCGTGGGCAGTAAGTGTGGGCAGCATGCCCCCCCCCTCTACATAGGGCTCGTGGGCAGTAAGTCCCCCCATACGCATGGACCGTGGGCAGTAAGTGTGGGCAGCATGCCTCCCCTCTACATAGGGCCCATGGGCAGTAAGTCCCCCCCCATACGTGTAATGTGATATAGTTAGAATAGTTTTATACTGTTTTAAATGAAAGTTTATGGGTTTTAATTGTTTGCACTTTACTTTTATTTCATAGTATTGAAAGCTTTTGACTAAAAGATTTAACTAAATGACTCTTATTGAATTTGCCTGGATTTCTTAAACAAACATACTTTGCTTCAGATTACATTTTTTTTCATATTTCTCTTTATTGAGCTAGATGTTGTAATAAGGCATTTCCTATGGTTAGGTTAGCTTTAGCTAGCATTTGTTAGGTTAGGCTAGGTTAGACTAGTTAGGTTAGTTAGGTCCCTGCTGAAAGAGTCTACCTTGACGTGGTAGCAGGGCTTACAAATCTTTTGGCCAAAATATTTTATTCTTCATTAATTATGTTGAGGATAAATGTCTATTTGAGGAATTGTATAAATAAATACCTCAGTAATGCCAAGTTCAAAATACCCACCGGTGGAGGCACACTTAATCTTTAAGCCGTGCCCACCCCACCGAGGTGGCAGCGTGGCTGCATAGAGGCTGCAGATACAGTTTTGCTCAGATGGCAAAAACCCTAGATACATCCCTGCAATTCCCCCCCATTTGCAGGGCCCTTGGGCAGTAAGCCCCCCCCCCCATATGCAGGAAGCTCTGTGTATTAATCGGGTTCTTATACTGGGTGACAGGACACCCTGATGTGTATTGAGAGGGACAGAGATCTGGAAATATTGGTAGTCAATGAATTGTAACAGCCATTTTCACTTTTCCATGTTTTACAATACAAATTGTATATTGTGCTATTTACATAGTAATTACACTATAGTCCTGTAGTAAAACACACAGCTGGGCAGGAATTTTCTTTTCCAAATATGCGTCAGTTTGAAAAAATAGAAATATCATGGGTCTATTCTTATAGTAAGGTATGGAAATGGCAGTTGATGACATCATGTGGCTGAGTGATTTCAATGTCCGTTGGAATGTTCCACTATCACCTGCATAGGGGGGACACAATATTTTTAGCAGTGAAATGATGTATTCTGAAAACAATATTGGGTGCAGAATGACAGATACGGTATGTAACCTATTCCTGTTACTTTTAGGAGATTTTAGTGGCTATTGGGAGTTTTAGTTCTGCTACATTTGATAATCCTAACAAGAGACACTGGATGCACGCCCCTAATGGCCATTTACTGTATTAGTTCCTAGATTCTCACAATGGTAATGTTATTTCTGCCTCCAGCTGCATCTTAGTCCCAATGCTGTGGTAAATGGGTTTTAGACCTGTTATTACTGTGATTGTGAGGACAACTTCCATACCATAGATCAGATTAAATAAGATTTTATTACAGACGCATGTAATTTATATAGTAAAATATAACTTTGATATAGTGTAATTAATTACCTTCATAAATAACGGTATTACCTCCTTTTATAAATGATATACATGTACCTATATGGTAATGCTTTATTATGTATGTTTTCATTTTTGGTAAAATTGCCTGTGAACCAATCCTAGTTCTTCCGACTGTCTCTTGTGAATAACCATGGAATGTTTTTTTTTTTTTTTTTCTTGTTCCATATTGTTCTAGAATATTGCAAAGTAAGAAATGTACAAGATCTGGTTTCCTCCTGTAGCAACAAGTCCTTTAATGAGAGATGGAGCCGATACATTTTGAAGAAGAAATTTAAGGTAAAGCCTTGATTATTAAAGGAAAGTTATACTTAGCTCCTCCCCGCTCCTCTTCTTTTTTCTAGGCTTTGTACCCAGGGTGAGAATTGAAAACCGCTAGGTCCTCATCCCTGGGCTCTTTTTAGTTACAGCGCTGCTGTTCTCCCTCTTCTTGATCCGTGATGTATCCAAAAGGAAGACAAACACATTCACTGGGGGCAAACTTGTATGTACAAGTGATCTGGACCTAGATACAGTTCTGCTTCATTAACAGTCATTTTAAAGTGACCTACCAATAGCACCGTGAGTACCACCATCCAGCCAGCAGGACCAGCAGCGCCCATGCAACTACAGCAGACACCTACCACAGTGGAGAGGACTCCTCTGAGTAATGAATTGTGTGCAGATGGAAAGGACTCAGTAAGTCTAACACTGCATGCTACAACGCTGGGCATGAAGAAAATCGGGCCCGTGACTGTCCTTACCCAGCTCAGGTTTGGTACAGAACTAACAACTTCAAGCCAACAAGTTGGATTATAGTTGTTTGGGAAATAAACTATCAAGACCCTGGATTCCAATCTGCAGGATTTCAACCTTCCAGATTACCATTATGTGACTTTGAAAACTTTGACTTTCCTCGTGATGATTATTTTCTATATGGACTGATTAGAGATGGAGAGGAAACTGAAGCTCGCCAGACACTCTGCTTTGACTCAGGAAAACCGTGAGTTCTCAAATGATCCTTTTTAATATTTAATGTTAAAGGTAATGTGAGCTTGCCTTCAAAGAAATACCATCAGGCTCATTTACCCAGAGCTGCTATCTCTCCGGGTTAAAGTCCTGTTCGCAGTTCAATATCACGTTCGCGATTGTGGGATTTACCTACTACGGGAGCTGGCGTTAAAATCCTGAGCTAAACGCGACATTGAGCGGAGAGCGTCGGATGCGTGGGTGATTTTTGTGTAACCCGCGCATCCGACGCTGGTATGGTGATAAAGTTCCGCTAACCATTAGCGAACTGGTTAGCGCAACATTAGCACCATATATTTGCCTAGCAAGTCTGGGTAAATCGGCTTCCATGTGATACATTTGAGGTTGCGAATGTCCCATTGTTTAGTTGGTGGATTCTGGAGCACAGGTGTCTGTGATCCACCATTTACACTCACTGGGTGCAAACTTGTATGTGCTAGGAACATTCACTGGGGATAACTTGTATTTACCAGTCACACTTCCTATGGGCAAACTTGTATGGGGAGCATTTTTTACATGGGTGTGTGTCATTTATACTATGTGGGGTATTTTATTTTATGGGGGAATGTGTGTCATTTATACTCTGGAGGGAGATTTTGTTACATGGGTGGGTGTGTTTGTCATTTATAGAGATGGCCGAACTATATAAAGTTTAGTCCATTTTCGAACTTTCGAACCTCAGAGAAAGTTTGAAAGTTCGAATTCGGACCCATTCAAGTCTATGGGAGAGTGATAGTTCGAAAAGTCTGAGTGATTTATAGCTAAACTAACAGAGGTAACCTGGGAAATGGTCTGGGGAACATGTCACTGTCACCAAAACTTGTTAAAACACTTCCTGAATTCAGACGGGCAATTCTCGGTTTTGGCGCAGGATACATTCAATGATACATTCGAGGATCATCAAACGAACGATCCTTCCAGTATTAGCGAACGGTACATTCGAGGATTATCAAACGAACGTTCCTTCCAGTATTAGCGAACGGTACATTCGAGGATTATCAAACGAACGTTCCTTCCAGTATTAGCGAACGGTACATTCGAGGATTATCGAACGATGAAATATCCTTCCTGTATGGACCGTGTGCAGTAAGTGTGGGCAGCATGCCTCCCCTCTACATAGGGCCCGTGGGCAGTAAGTCCCCCCCATACGCATGGACCATGGGCAGTAAGTGTGGGCAGCATGCTTACCTTCTACATAGGGCCCGTGGGCAGTAAGTCCCCCCCCATACGCATGGACCGTGGGCAGTAAGTGTTGGCAGCATTCCTTCCCTCTAAATAGGGCCCATGGGCAGTAAGTCCCCCCATACGTATGCACCGTGGGCAACATGCCCCCCTCTACATAGGGCCCGTGGGCAGTAAGTCCCCCCCATACGCATGGACCGTGGGCAGTAAGTGTGGGCAGCATGCCCCCCCTCTACATAGGGCCCGTGGGCAGTAAGTCCCCCCAGTATGCATTTACCGTGGGCAGTAAATGTGGGCAACATGCCCCCCTCTACATAGGGCCCGTGGGCAGTAAGTCCCCCCCATATGCATGGACCGTGGGCAGTAAGTGTGGGAAGCATGCCTCCATTCTACATAGGGCCCATGGGCAGTAAGTCCCCCCCAAACGCATGGACCGTGGGCAGTAAGTGTGGGCAGCATGCCTCCCCTCTACATAGGGCCCATGGGCATTAAGTCCCCTCCATACTCATGGACCTTGGGCAGTAAGTGTGGGCAGCATGCCTCCCGTCTACATAGGGCCTGTGGGCAGTAAGTCCCCCCCATACGCATGGACCGTGGGCAGTAAGTGTGGGAAGCATGCCTCCATTCTACATAGGGCCCGTGGGCAGTAACTCCCCCCCAAACGCATGGACCGTGGGCAGTAAGTGTGGGCAGCATGCCTCCATTCTACATAGGGCCCATGGGCAGTAAGTCCCCTCCAAACGCATGGACCGTGGGCAGTAAGTGTTGGCAGCATGCCTCCCCTCTAAATAGGGCCCGTGGGCAGTAAGTCCCCCCATACGCATGGACCGTGGGCAGTAAGTGTGGGCAACATGCCCCCCCTCTACATAGGGCCCGTGGGCAATAAGTCCCCCACAAATGCATGGACCATGGGCAGTAAGTGTGGGCAGCATGCCTCCCCTCTACATAGGGCCCGTGGGCAGTAAGTCCCCCCATACGCAAGGACCGTAGGCAGTAAGTGTGGGCAGCATGCCCCCCCTTTACATAGGGCCTGTGGGCAGTAAGTCCCCCCCATACGCATGGACCATGGGTAGTAAGTGTTGGCAGCATGCCTCCCCTCTAAATAGGGCCTGTGGGCAGTAAGTCCCCCCAATATGCATGGACCGTGGGCAGTAAGTGTGGGCAGTATGCCTCCCCTCTACATAGGGCCCATGGGCAGTAAGTCCCCCCCATACACATGGACCGTGGGCAGTAAGTGTGGGCAGCATGCCCCCCTCTACATAGGGCCCGTGGGCAGTAAGTCCCCCCATACGCATGGACCATGGGCAGTAAGTGTGGGCAGCATGCCTCCCCTCTACATAGGGCCCGTGGGCAGGAAGTCCCCCCCATACGCATGGACCATGGGCAGTAAGCGTGGGCAGCATGCCTCCCCTCTACATAGGGACCGTGGGCAGTAAGTCCCCCCCCCCTACGCATGGATTGTGGGAAGATAGGGCGCGCGGTCAGGACAGAGCGGCTGTCAGTGAAGGATCGGCTGCGAGTGGAGCGGCAGTAAGGTAAGTTCCAGGTCCCCTGAGCATCCTATTATTCACAGGGAGGTGAGAATAAGCGTTCTCACCTCCATGTGAATAATAGAAACGAATGGCACATAGTTCTTTTTTGGGGTTTAGTGTTCCTTTTTTTTACATTCCATGAGCTTTTGACATGATTTCTATCTTTTGAATACTGTTTGATGTTAATTTTTTAGAAAATCTGTGAAAAGTGCGAACTTCTACAAAGAACTGCGCCCACACCATTGATGGTATGAATAAACCTACTACAGCGTTACATAGCTGAAGGTGTTTAGATTTCAGGAAATCTAAACACAAATATCTCACTTGTGGGATTTTAGTTAATTTGGTAGATATTCTATGTTAACCATCAGAAGTGGTTATACCTTTAAATTTGGTGTAATATTCTTGAAGGTGCAGTTTTAGTTAGGGGGGGTCTCATGTACAGGAAAAGTGGGGTACCTACATATATCTGGTATTGTTGTACTCGGGAGTATCAGAGCTTTTTAGAAACAGTAAGATTTTTGTGTGTAACCTTAAGATAACTATAGATAAAAATGGGAAAAATCCATTAAAATATGCAAATTTGGCATTTTTTTTAAAAACATTGTTTACCCATAATTCCAGTAAAATGTCCAGAAAAGTTACACAATTCTGTTACAATGTTAAATTACGGTACACTTTGTGCTAAAAAAACAATAATATTCCTGATTTACTGCAAGTTTTCCTAGAAAACTAGAAAACACAGAAAAACCCCACCACCAAGACTCCAGGAGTTGGTTCAATTCCTTACCACACCCAGAACAAACCTACTCGTAAACGAACAGGTTAAGAAACCTCTCCCACTTGCGCAACACAACTTCACTACTAGTTTCTACTTGGGAAAGTTTCACGCATGCGCACTCTCAATTTCCAAACTGACAGGAAGTCTCGCGGGGTTTTGGCTGTTCAGTATTTTTAATCATCTGCTACCGATCACCGATCATCTGCGGATACAGTAAGCGGAAGCTGGTCAGACCAGTGAGGCTGGCCGGGGGGCCTAAATAAAATGTCATCAAATCCGCCTCATGGTTTCTATCGGCAAGAGCTTAACAAGACTTTGTGGGAGGTGCCAGAGAGATACCAAAACCTGACTCCGGTGGGCTCGGGGGCCTATGGTTCAGTGTGGTGAGTCCTTAGTACTTGTCACATTGATGTGCATGTTGTTAATCACAAGTTTCCTGTCAAACTAGCAAATGTGGCCCTGAAACCAAGAGCAGTGGGATATTAAGCTGCAGGGTTTAAATAATGTTCCCTGTTAACGCGCTCCCATTAGAGGCCTGTCCCTTCCTTATTGGTAGAAAATTATATCTGTTCTTGAGTCCATGTTCTACTGTCAAAGCAATTAACAGTGCTAAATCAGTGCAATGCATTACAATAGATTAGTTGGGAGTTGTAGTTTGTGAACATCTGGTGTGCCAATGTTCTCATTTACAAAATACTTTATTTTCTATTGTTGCTTACAGATGTTTCTTCGAAATGGTTATTGGTAGTTTTGCTTGTTCATACTCTCATAGGGGAAACGTGTTACTTTTATTATCTGTGGGATTAGATCTAGCTCTTGAAGATGTTTTTTCTCCTCTCCAGACTGTCTCTCAATTCAGAATGACTTGTACAAGAATCTGTTGGAAGTAAATGACCTGGCAACAGATTATTGTAAAAGCCATTCTGAATTGAGAAAGCCAGTTGGATGACTAGCAAAATAAGAACTGAACTCAAACTCAAGTCAAGTGAATACCACAGATATACCATGACTTGATTTGGATGAATGAGAACCTACACAAGCATGTCACTTTTATTGATATTACCAAAATGTATATGACAAATTAATATAACTGCCTGTTTTAGTTTCATTAATAACTTTTCAAAACAATTATCCCTTATTTGTTTGAATAGTCTGGATTTTCTACTTGCTCATATATTTTACATGCTAAATATACAATTATAAAGTTTTCTAGGATGTGTGGCTGGCTATAGCTTTATAATATTTCTGTGTTGGTAAATTATATCGGTTTGGCAAACATTCAGTACATGCTTCATTGACATGGAATATTTGGAACTGCTTGCTTATACCTAGGTAATTGCAGAGGGTTGTAGGTTTTGTATTTATTGAAAGGGGATAAACACTAAAATATAACTTATCTTAAATGCATTTTATAATTCCTAATGACTGCACCTCTCAGGTCTGAAATAAGCATTGTGGAGATATAGTTTGTAATTTTGCAATTTTCAGTCTTTTCCATTTTCCGTTTTTGCATGTCCAGCCTAAACAAAAGTAACCTTAGAAAAAAACCCACCCAGACCCCAATTTTGCATTATCTATACATTTTAAAGATTCCCCCAAAGAAAAAAAAACATGTTTGGAGCTTGTTTCCAGCAAAAGCAAGAGCAGAGGGCTTATGCGCTGACAGCCGATCTACTTGCTGGACATGACTGTCAGGCAATTGGATGTGACGTTGCATCACGCCTTTACTGACAGCTGCAACCAGGAAATGGATTGGTTGTCAGCCGCAGAGCAGAGGAGGAGTAGTGAGGGACCGGGTCTGGTAAAGAAATTCAGGGGCAACTTTGAAACGTATAAATAATGCAAAAGTGGGGTTTGGCAGGGGAGGGGTGGTGATTAACATTTATAAGTTTACTTTTTTTAGGCTGAACATGCCCTTTAATGATGTCTTTTTCCCAGAAAAGAAAGAATAATGCGATTTAAGCTGGCCATACTCAGATAAATTACATTTTTTTGCATATTTTATCATTTGAATCTGTCAGAATTCAGTCTTTCAACTTGCCCAATCGGCAGACTTGGGAACATTTACCACCTTGTAGCAATGTGACCAATTTCTGCCTGCATTAAAAGTCTCAACTGTCATTTTTAAGAAAAACATTTTTAAAGTATGTGCAGAATACTCTGAATACTCTGTCCCCAGGGATGGGAGGAGTGGAGGGTCAGGTGATATCACTTAAGCTACTGGAAGCAGAAAGTTTCAACAATATCTGCAATATCATTTCTCTCAGGCAGAATCCAGAGATGTGATGTAGGGCTCATTTTAAAGGAAAGGCTGCAGGCTATAAAAAAAAAAAAGAAAAAAAAAAAAGATTGTCATGTTTTATGTATAAGAATTCAGTATTTGAGCATTTTCAGTATTGTTCTCAACAAACTCTTCTCAAAAATGCCTTTTTACAGATGTTTTTGTCTTTGTATGCAGAATTTAAAAGTTTAAAGTTATTCAAACCAAGTCCTTCAAAAAAATGATATATAGGTAAATCGCCCCCAAAACCCAAACTACAATAGTTAGGAATCTCACAGACATAGGGCATAGGGAATAGCAATTATCCATTGGCTATGATGTAATCTGTTACATTAATGACTGACAGCTGCTAACTGGAAGAACCAGGAAGCAGAAAGAGAGGTAACAGAATATGGGGCAGCATTTCAGGTTAGTCTAATATCTCTCATCTTTCTAACTGTTGCAGTTTTTTGGGTGTTTGAAAAGTGAACTATTCCTTACATGTATTAATTAAAATACCTATAGTTAATCTGAACCAGGAAGCAGCCAGGGCCTGTCAGTGCTGCTGCTGCATATCTTCATCACTGGCTCCTGGTCAAAGGCATAGCTCCTTAACCTCCTGGTCCTAAATCAATACATTAAATGAAAATTTTACTTTTCAAGTGAACTATTCCTTTAAAAAGTAGGAATTGTGAGTATGAATTAAATTCAGGTGCCATGTGTAGTGAACATTTTTTTTGTCATTTAATGCTTTGTATTTTCTCTTTGAGCTATGTTTTAAGGTATATTTTCCTTAAATATTTCAAGCAACTACCCTTTTTACTTTCTTTCCTTTTCAGTGTTTCGAGCTCTTGAGAGCATATAGATACCATGAGCTGCTGTCAGTCAAGCCCTTCCCCCACCGTCAAATACTGTTTTGTATTTTAGAGACTGTGGTTTGTGTTAAGCTGACCCGCATACCACCTTTAAGAAGGCTTTCCAACCAATGTGTGTTGGTGGTCAACAGTGCACCCAACAGACTTTTTACATATTTTGAATGGTTTATTTTATTGGTCCCCCAGATATTGTAAAACATTTAAAAGTATACCCTGTAAATTATAGCAGGTAGAAATCAACATTCCTGCCTCCCAATTGTATTTATTTGCAGCTAGAAGAAAATTGCTTCATGCACTTTCTCTCTTTATAGCTGCCTGACTGTTTTCAAATTTTTTGCATGTTTGGTGCATAAAGGGCTGTGTAGAGGATCTATATAAGGCATTCTTCTAAACTCTGACACTGCAAATTAATAATATTGAGGTGTAGAAAGTGACCCCTTACCCCTCATACCCAATTTACAGGTATCAAAATTTGTGATAATGTGTCCTTTAAGTTTACAGTGCTGTTAGGCATTTTATTTTGTCTGCCGGTGTTATTTAACAGGGCTGAACAAATCCAAATATCTTGGAAAAATCGGCTACAATTAGTAATAGGCAGTGTGATGGGCATGGCTAAGCACTTTAGTAATTTAAAAATTTACAAGTGGGTGGGGGCACTTGTAGGCAAAAATATAGATTAAAGTGCAAGTCCAGCCCTGAAATGAAAACTTACATACAGGTAAATCACCCCCCAAAACCCTAAACCATAATAGTTTGAAATCTGAAATATATAAGTCTAACCTGAAATCCTGCACAATGTCCTGTTGCCCCTGTTTCTGCTTCCTGGTTCTTCCAGTTAGCAACTGTCAGTTATGGATTTGACAGTTGACATCACAGCCAATGGCTGAATGTTAATCCCCTAGCTGCCACTTCTGAGCATGCCCAGGCTCAGTACAGGTTTCTAAATTGCTCAGTTTCCACGAGGCACCCAGAAGCACAGCAGTCATACAGTAATGAATTAATAGGAGTATGATATATCAATATATTTTAGAGAGGCCATTTTATCTAAAAGATGCTTTCATTAGGGTGGAGTTGTCCTTTAAATAGAGAGATAGGAAGATAGGCTGGCTAGCTCTAGGGAACGGGAATTTCAATTTCCCCAGGGCACCTCTTGGCTTCCAACGACCTTCGATAAGAAACACTGTTTGCAATTGTTTCTCACCGTAGCCCATTTAAGTAATGAAATATCAGAGTGTCAAATTGATTTTGATGGCAGATTCTCCTGCGGTTTTGTCGGCTGAAATGTGAAGTGAGGCTCAAGTTTCCCTTAAAATAGGGGGACTACTAATCTACGACTACCTAAATTTTTTTAGCATTTCCAAAGATGATAATCTATGGTAATTATAACAAACTTTAAATATTTCAAATTGAAATCCAATTGGAAAAATCACTTCTTGGAAAGATTTTTCTAGGAAGTGATTTTTTTCCCTGCATTAACACAAATCAATACTTAGTACTGATCACCTAATATTGATCTGTGCCTTTAAAAAATCTCTTTGTGAGTGGATCCCTTTGATATGTCAGCACATGACAGATTGCAGTAGCAGGTAGTGAACAGGGATTTGAGTGGAGATCGCAGTTCAGTACCTTCCACTGGTCCACCAATGAAGCTCTTTTTGTGAATGGATCTCTAATTGTATACAATTGGACTTATATCCTTTCCCACTGAAATTGTGACAATTGGACTTAAGTGGGATAGGATATTCTTGTTTTGTAAATAATTGCAATAACATTCATTTGGTCATCCTAACACTAGTTTAGAGTGGTTGTTAGTCACTAGTAGTGAAAGTGTAAAGGAATTTAACCTTTCAGTACCAGAAGAATTTCCAACTTTTCTTGCATTAAATCTATAGATTCTTCACTCTTTTCAGATTTCCACAATGCTTGTGCATGCTTTTATTTCATTACACCTGCACTATTGTAATATTTTAACTGGTCTTCCTGATTGCCATCTTTTCCCCCTTTATCAATATTAATTGAATGCATTGTTTTTACTCTCTAGAACAGGAACTTAAATCCGGTTTCTCCCCAGATTTTTTTTCCAGCCGGGTGGCTTGAAAAAGTGACCCACATACAAAGCACGAAGGTTTGCCATGCCACACTTTCGCGGACTGGCAATCTTGCAAAAGTTAGCTAACCTTCCATTATCTTGAGAATGCTAGAAAGGGTTTTGACAATGTTTTGTCTGGCCTTGGTGCCAGGCACTCACCAATTAAACCTACATCTACATTCTTTAGTGAATCACAACAATATTCTCTCCAGAATTTTTTTCCAGCTGGGTGGCATGAAAAAGTAGCCAGGTGGGCCTCAGTCGGCTTGGACATATTATACATTAAGAGATCCTCCAGTAAAAAGGGAATATTATATTTCGGCACAAAGTGTACTTTCATAACATAATTTGAACTTTATTTTCGGATTATAACAGACTTGGAATACAAGTATAAGTATGTATATTCCAAATTCAAATCCTATCGGAATAACCACTTCCTGGATTTTTTCTCCATGGGCTCCGATCAATACTCGCCTTGTGTGTGGTTGTGGGAAATAAGGCAAACCAGGCAACACAAGCTCTTTGGCACTTAGAGGAGCTTTATTATAATGCAGTATCAAGCACAACCATATCCTACCAAGAAAGCACTGTCCTTGGGATGCAGCCCCTGGGATCTTTGGGCTCCACTGCTTTGGCTCCAAACTGCTGGGCTGCTGCTGGCGTCTCCTGGGATCCTTCCTGACTCTTTGCTCTCAAGCTAATGTACAGGGTAGTGTGCTACAACTCTTGATATGCTGGATACTGCCTAAGCATGTGTCCTAGCTCTGTTCTCATTTACTGGGCTAAGGCTGCTCCTTTTATTCCCAAATTCCCTTTGAAGTGTAAATTAGCACCCTTGAACTAGCAGCCAGTCATCAGACTTAAGGTTCGTACACATGCTCAAATTGCGAGCGAGCAACGACCCCCAACCGAGAATCGTCTGTGTGTATGCATTTGGTCAGATCAACAAATGACCCCTGACCAAACGCATACACACGATTCTCGCCCAAAATGGCCGTTCGATGCATGTAGCGCTCGGCCATGGGGGTTCGTTGCTCGCTCGCAAATTGAGCGTGTGTACGAACCTTAAAGCTGGGTTCACACAGTACAGATTTTTGAAAGATGACAGACAGGATCTTGCAAATTCTGTTTGTCATTTTTCAAAGATCTGCATACACACAGTCCTGAGCGTTTTTTCCCTTGGCTGAGTCAGACTCCCTATATAGGAAGTTACCGCGGCCGAGGGAAATTTACTGACTTTTCCGAATGAGTGTTTGGCCGACCCGAACATTCGATGTCCGCGCTCCTTCGTATAAGCGCCCACACACAGTGCCGATATAGCCCCTATACCGTTGGCCAGCAGACCAATCAGCAATTACTTAACTGAAGCCAGCCGCATAGCCAGGCTGACACCATACTAATCCGTTTACGACAGGCCGTCCCAGGAGTTTTACTCATTGAGCCATCTTGTGGAAAAAGGACTGCATATTCCCAACAGTGTGCTTGGTACATTTTAAATATACATTATTTAAACAAGATATAATACTGAGAGAGGTGGTGCCTGAATGAAACAATGTTGTATTATTTATTAAAGACTGGGCACTACTCTCTCCCTTACATAGCATTGATTATTTAATGACATTACAAACCCCCTGATGCTCCGTTAAACCGTCGCTGGTATTGACCTGTGCATGAATTGTTTTCTAAAGCTGGCCATACACTAGTTAGATGTTAAAGCCATTTACGAAGTCTAATCTGCTTAAACATGTAAGTATTCAGTGGTTCTTACCTACGATGCTCCCTGTCCAGTCGTAAATTTATCAGCTGCTGGGCAGTTGTCCAGAATGTCTGCAGATAAGACACTGTGTATAGCACCTTAAGGTGGATACGCACGCGAATGAGGTGATATCGTTGGATCTGACCGTGTGGTCCCTTTCTCATTCATGTGTGCAGCGCATTTCTGAGCGTTCCCAAGGTCGACGGCCTTGCGAGTAGGCCATTTTCATTGATTGCCCCCAAAATTGTATGTTTTCCCAAACTTTATTATGCGGAGATTAGATTGTAATATCGATTGTGATTATGATTTTTTAAAGTAGATTGGTTAAATGATAGTAGTATTTTGAAGACCAGATTAAATGTTATGTAACCTCACAGTAGACTACAATAATTGCCTAATTGATTGTCTAACAATATGTATTGTACATCTACCTACTATTAAAATTGAATATCTGTCTATCAAAAGTCAGTGTTACGATTGCAATAACCTTTTGTAGTTATGGTTTATAATTTTATAATGTACAACGCTGCGTACCCAAGTGGCGCTTTATAAATAAAATTATACATACATACGTGGTCACTTTTAGACATTAGACAACAAACATCTGATCTATCTAACTAATGTCTGCCTAGTGTATGGCCAGCATTTGAATTGATCTCTTAGATCAAAATTTTGGCGACCCATGTCACATATACATCTTATTCTAAAATATAGACTATTAAATCATAAACATGACCATATTCTGTATCAAAAGTACCAACAGTGTGGACCTAAATGGTTACTAATATAACTTTTTTTTTTTTTTTTAAATCGACAGTTCTGCATATGACACTAGGATAGAGATGCGTGTGGCTGTGAAAAAGCTTTCTCGACCTTTTCAGTCCATCATTCATGCAAAGAGAACATACAGAGAATTGCGTCTTCTTAAGCACATGAAGCATGAGAATGTGAGTTTTTATGTTTGTAATGTTCACATGGCATTTTAAGAAAAACACAAATTCTTTAAAAAAAAAAAAAAAAAGTTTGTGTTTTTGGCTTGGCTTTTTTTGTACAAAAGAGCTGCTTAAAGGGTGTGTCCACCCCAAAATCTAAACTGTGTAGGGTACCCCCCTGCATCCCGAACTGCCAGGTTTATATCTTAAAAAAGTGCACAGAAACAGACTTACCCAGCTTTGTTGCCTCTGCCTGGGATAAGGAGTAGCAGTAGGGTCTGAACAGGCAGCCGTGTCTGTGATTGGCTGAGTGTCATCCAATCACAGATGCGGCTGACGGCTATTGAGAGAGCAGAGGGAATGAGGTCAGGTAAGTCTATTTCTGGACACTTTTTAAAGTTATAAACCTGTCGGTTAAGGTTGGAGGGGGGGTCCCCTACACTACAGAAAATGTATATATTTTTTTTAAAAAGATTAAGGCAGCGCCAAGGGAGGGGGAGGGCTCCCGTGAGCATGCCAGAGTCCTCCAGGAGGAAAGGGGAAGATACCAGATTACACACAGGAATGCTCCTACTCTTCAGTTTCCTGGACTTTAAATAGGCATGCAGGACAACCATAAGGAGCAGAGAAGAAAGGTAAGGAGTTAACACTACACAGTGGGGCCAGGAGTGGGTCAAATTTTATTTGGGGGGGGGAGATCATGCCCTTTAAACCAAAATCAATTATTAATTAGAATCTGGTGATTAAATTGATGCACGTTCCATGGAACAATTTTTGAAAATTGCAAATTTATTTTTAATTTTAATTGAATAGAATTTCATCTTAAGAAAATGAAAAAAAAATATTGGCTGGTGGTGCAACTTGTATGCTTTCAGTATCCTTAACCTCCCCTGTATCTAGCACAATGAAGACATAGATTCAGTGGATGGAAGAAGACATTGAGGGCAAGATCTAATGAGACACTGACCGCATGTGACTTGCACCAAAAATGCTGATGGCATGCACACCGAATGCACCGGATTACACTGCAGTTCACCCTTCTCTATAATTTAATGTATGTTCAAATCCCCCAGGTACTTCAGGTCTATCACATTGTAACATGTGCAGAGAATGGACCAATTATTGCAGTCACTCCCCTTGGGACACACACAGACAATGGGCCAATTGTAGCAATCACTCTCACTAAATCCCCTTTTGGTTCCCATCATATTGCCGGCTACACACATTCCTCCTCTTAGGGCACATGCAGTGAGTACCGTAAGTAACTGTAGCAAACACACACAGAGGGGGAAACGCAGTGGATCTGATGGTATCGGGGCTTTATCGGCATTGTGTGTGGGCGCTTTTTTGAATAAGCATGCGGCTGCCAAACGTACGGCAAAAGTCAGTAAATTTCCCTCGGCCGCATAACTTCCTATAGAGGGAGTCTGACCGGCTGAGGGAAACACACAGTCACAAGCGTTCTCCTATAGAGAGAACGCTCGGGACTGTGTGTATGCAGATCTTTGAAACATGACAGACAGGATCTGCAAGATCCTGGCAGTCATCTTTCAAAAATCTGTAGTGTTTGTACCCAGCTTAAGCCATCAAGCCACTAGCTATCTGGCTCAGATCACATGCAGATTATCCTTAGGTTTCAACTCATCCTAATTATGTATGCCGACAATATGGTCCTCTATCTTGCTGATCCTACATTTATTTGCTGAATTTGGCCCATTTTCTGGTTTATATTTTAACTGGAGCAAGTCCTGCTTTCTCACACACAGTTGCTTTGATTGTTATGAATACCTGGGCATTATAATCTCTAGATCTCCAGAGTATTTATGGAAAGGAATATATTCCCTCTATTAAAATTGTTAACATTTAAAACTAGCCATATCAACCTGATTGGGAAGTTCAATACAAATAATTCTCCTCCTAAAACTATTTGTTTCAACATAGCATGGAGCATATCCCAACAGGATTTTTTTTTTAATGAACAGTCGCCTTATGGTATTCAGGGAGAGTAAGTGGGAAAATAAGTTCCCCACAAAGTCCTAAAGCTGTTGCACGTTTGGCTTTGCCAGACTTTTATATTTACTGTTTATCATGACAGTGAAAATATTTTTCGGCTTGCGTAATTCCACCTCCACCAGACCCACAAGACACTCCACCTCCAAGTATGTATGACTAAGTGACCCTTCTACATGCCCATCTTTCAGCTCTTTTCTCATGACATTCCTTGAATCCCTGCTTAACACACTAGCGAACAAGGGTACTACTTATAGGGCATGTACACCCTCATAAAAAACTTTTGGCACCATGCAGGCGATACCCTCCCACCCCCAACCGCTCTGAATCTGAACATATCCCCTCTAAAGCACCAATAAACTGAAAAATAGCAATACATTACATAGAATTAAAGGGCATGTCCACCCCTTTCAATAACTTTTGCCACATAATAGTTCTCCTTCCCCCAACCGCTATAAATTATTTTTTAGAAAGTGCCCTGATAGTTACTTACCTTCCCTCTATCCTCCGCCGCACAGTCCCAGCCCTCTGCTTGCATGGAACTGCAAGCAGGGGGCAGGACTGGCAGCCGCGTCCGTGATTGGCTGAGAGGCAGCCAATCACAGAGGCAGCCAATCACAGACTCGGCTGCACAGAACGCCGGGGGTGAGAGGGAAGGTAAGTAACTATCGGGGGACTTTCTAACAAATCTTTTATAGCTGTTGGGGCTGGGGGAAGGAGAACTATTATGTGGCAAAGGGGTTTGTAGCTAGGGGGGAGGGATTGCAAAACGAGAGGGAGGGGGGAGATGGCTGCAGTGCGCATGTCAAACTTCTCCCGGAGGGGAGACAGGAGGCAGAGTCCTATATGGACTCTGCAGTACTCCTGGGGGGCAGTTTTTTTGACTTGGGGGGGGGGGGGGGATTACTGGAGAACCATTTGGAGCTGGGATGTAAGGTAAGTATTTTTATTCACTACAGAGGGGGCCAGTAGTGGGGGAAATGATAGGTTTGGGGGTGGACATGCCCTTTAAAGTAAATGTTACCACTTGAAGAACTGGGTGAAATAACTTTGTGTTTGTACAGTGATTGGCCATACCCTTGATCTCGCTCACAGGCTCCCTTGCCTATTCTGTCCTGTAAAAGGATTGGCTAGAGGCTACTAGTGGATGACCAACTGTAACAAGTTCCTGCAGTATCTTAGGACTGAGCATGTGTAAAGAACATAATGGTCAGTGACCACACTGTGCGATACTGGAATACTGGGAAATAAAACACAAACCTCATGTTAGAAAGTTAAATTTCTCAACAACTGTATTAAAATGTGAGACACTGATTACTGCTTTTATAACACGGATATCTGCCTTCTAATTCAATGTTGTTCTGAGGCATAATTGTCTTGAGAGAATCTTGAGTTCTGCACTCACTAACTCTGCAGCTCAGACTACCTTAGAGCTCCTCTAAAGATATGAATTACTACTGTAAGGTTGTGTTTGGGCGGGCAATCACTCAATTCACCGCCAGATTGCAGAGGTCAGCTCATTCTCCCCCAATAACTTATACATGAATGAAAGGGGGTCAAAAGAAGAGACAAGGGGTGGTTTGTAAAAGTTGCTGAGTAGCCTAAGTTTTTTTTTTTTTCCGGGTCCTAAAAGGTATGTGTACCAAGTCTCATCAAAATTGTCCCAGCATGTTCAGAGGTTTTGCTGAAACATACATATATGGATTGAATATAGATGGAAAAGTGCATGTTTTTTCTCCCAGAGATGCACAATTTTTATTATTACTATTTTTATTTATTTAGAAATTTGTTTTATTGAAGAACCAATGCATAGTTAAAGGGCATCTATAGTGAAAAAAACACATTGCCCCTTTGCAAAGTTAAATTCATGTACTCTGTGCTGCCTTAAAGGCTATGTCCACCCTGAAATTTTTTTTTTAATATATGGTCCCCCCTGGGCTCCCAGCCCCAACCGCTATAATTTTTTTTTTAGAAAGCCCCCCAAACTCTACTTACCTCCCCTCGATCCTCCGCCGCGCTCCCGGCCCTCTGCTTGCAAGGAAATGCAAGCAGAGGGGTGGGACCGGCAGCCGCGTCTGTGATTGGCTGAGCGGCAGCCAATCACAGACGCGGCTGCCGGCAGCTCACTTCGCCGGAGGAAAGAGGAGAGGTAAGTAATAAGAGTTTGGGGAGCTTTCTAAAAAAAAAAAAATATGCAGTTGGGGTGGGAGACATGGGGGAGCAGGATATTAAGGGGGTTGAGCTAGGGGGAGGGATAGTAGAACGGAGGAGGGAGAGGGAGGGAGAGGGAGGGGAGGGAGGGGGGAGAAGG
This sequence comes from Hymenochirus boettgeri, assembly GCA_019447015.1. Lineage (NCBI taxonomy): Eukaryota > Metazoa > Chordata > Amphibia > Anura > Pipidae > Hymenochirus > Hymenochirus boettgeri. The sequence goes on along the minus strand of CM033470.1, from coordinate 120,594,490 downwards.
GCTGCAGTACGCATGGCAAAAATCTACCTGAGGCCAGTAGCAGGCAGTGTCCTATATGGACACTGCTAGCCTCCGGTAGTCATTTTTTGGGACTTTGGGGGGGGACTACAGGAGAACCCTATGGAGCTGGGATGTGAGGTAAGGATTAAACTACACTACATGGTGGGGCCAGTAGGTTGGGGGGATTATAGTTTTAGGGGTGGACATGCCCTTTATCTCTATATCTTCACTGACTCTGTTTAACCACGGTGTCAGATCTATGGGCAGCATTCCCCCCTTCTCCTCCCCTCTGTTACCTCCTCCATGTCAGCTCCGGCTAACCGACAAGCTTTTGGTGTCAGATCTATGTGCAGCATTCCCCCTTCTCCCTCCCTCTGTTACCTCCTCCATGTCTCAGCTCCGGCTAACCGACAAGCTTTTTATGTGCAGTAGGAGTTAAAAGTTCAACATCCTGAAAAACACACCCACGCACAGTGGCCAATAGAAAGTAAGCTGTCCTGGAGACACGGAAGAAGGAGATCAGTACAGTTTACGATCTCTCACTTTGTGACCCATCATCAATCAGTGAAAGCTATTAAGAAGGGGGGTCAAGTGCAGCCTTATATCTAACATCAAAGCTACCTTTCTCCCCCTGCTAATGCTGTTATCTCTATGTTTATTACAGAGCAGGGAGGGGGGATCAAGTCACAGGGATTTGATTGACAGTCCAAGTAGGAGTAGAGGAATGCAATCACGTATTCTTCTAACTGGTGTATCTCAGGACAGAGAGGGAATCTGAAAAAAGTGAAGACACTCTGGGGGTTGTAGGGAAATAATAGAACACATGGAAAGAAAGAAAAAAAAGTTCATTTTCCCACTATAGATGCCCTTTAATATATACATTTGTACATTATAGTTGAGTGGTATATGCAGTAATAATACATCTGCAAGACATTACATTGGTTTATATTATTTAATTAATAAAATGTTATATAAACATTATTGAGTGGTCGGGCTCTTTTTTTTTTACCTGTAGTGATGCAGAGAAATCAGAGTGTTAGTCCATCTGGCCCGCCTGGTCCCACTCCAGTCACACCCCGCATTAACAGGTTGATTTACTGGTCTACACATCTGTTCATTTTGGGGAAGATAAAATGAAACGTCGAGGGGAGTAATGTGTTAAGGAAGTCCATATAGGCTGCCCAGTTTTTTTTATGTTTATCCTCACAGCCCTATGCCTGTATAGTATAAATTTATCAATTTGATCCAAGTCTGGATCTCTTATGTGAGAACCAACGCAAAATTATAGTTTTCCGCACATAAAACAGTGCCGCATACAAGAATAGACATTTATGGTTGGAGCAGGCATCTGCCTCCATCACCCCAACCAGACACAGCAAGGGAAAGTTTTGGACTGGATGGGGAAACAAAAGATTACTCTCAGGCAGTACCACAAAAGATGCGTGGAATCCACATCTGATTGGTGACATTTAGGGCAATGTGTTACTCCTGTGGTTCCAAAGTGTTGGGGCTGTCTAGGAGTGTAATATGCTTGATGTTGAATGTTAAATTGTATCATTTTATTATTAACTGAGGGTGAAATCAGAGTATTTGAGTTAGCGATTTCCAACCATTGCTAAAATTAGCACCATTTTTAACGATAAGAACTTTTATTGAATCTCCCTGAAAGTGGGAGCAAATTTTAGATTTGGGGGTGGGTATGCCCTTTTAAGTTAGATTGCGGTTTTGTTTGAATTGGGCAGTTATATAGACAAGAGACCACTCCCTGTGGGCCCGGGGGAAGGACAATAGCAATTACCGACTGCTTATTGATAGAGGGGGCAAAAGGATGCAGAAAGGGTTTATGGTGTAATTGTAGATGTCGATAGTGCATTATGTTGGGGAAGTGGTGGGTGTCCTGTAGTTCTGTGAAGGAGACCATAGTACCATTTTGTATAAGCATACCTAATGTGATTATCCCAAAATTTCCCCACTGCAAAACTCCTGACTAAGCCCTCCGATCAGGCAATAGTTTATGGTTCCATAATGGAGAATGTTCACAGTGCCCCTCTATATGAAGTAATGTATTGGTAAAATGCCATGATTTGTGGGATTGTTAGTGTAGTGGAGTCCATATTATATGGAGTTTTGGTGCCTCAGGGTATGCCATAAATGGTCTGGTGAGATATGCTGCCATTATGTCTGAGACTGTCAGGTTGAGGTTGGTTCCAGCATTGAAGATATTGGAGTTGTGATGCCCAATATTATTGTTTGTATGTTGGGTTGGGCAAAGCCCCCCCTTCCATGGATTTTGGAGCTTGTAGTTTATTGAGCTTGATTATTCCATATATATAAAGTTATTATGCTATTCAGTTTTAAGCAGTAGTTGAACCCATGTGATAAAACCAGGCCCAAACCCGAAACCACGTAAAACCTCGATAAGGTTAGGCCATTCAACTGAATCAAATGCCTTATTGGCATCCATTTATATTATGGTACAGACCAGTTTCCATGGTCTGTTTGTGTTTGTATCAAAAGACCCCCATTAACAGCTCCACTGTACAGTAGTTGGGGTATCTAATCAATGTGTTCCATCTTTTTTCCATGATGGACATATGAGCATACATTGTGTCCATGTATGTTGTATATTTGGTGTCCGAATATAAATGTGTACAGTCCAGGGTGAATTTTGTGTCTCATCTTTTAATATAGATTTAATAGTAGTCTCAAAATATAGAGAGGGCTACTCTTATACAGTGGGAGGGTAAAAAGTGGTGGGTCCATGGTCCAGGTGCGTTATAAAAAAACTTTATTTTAAACTCTGGGTTATTTCGAAATCCAAGGTTTTCATTCCTTCCACCAGGGCTGAAGTGTGCATCTACCCAAAGAGTGGCCTTTGACCTGAGAATCAAAGAGTTTTGTTGAGTTTTCGTGTTGAACACAAAGACTGGATACATTGTCAGGTTGAGTCCGAGTAGGGGTTGTTTTACTACCAAAAAGGTGGCACACTTTTTTTTTTTTTTTTTTTTTTTTTTTACAGATCAATGGAGTAGTTTGGGAGAAACATTACCATGGTGTTATCGATCTGTATTTTCCGGCCATACGGAATATCACTTCCCTGTCTTTAGCCTTTAACAGACGTGCAACCATAGGACGCAGGCGTGAACCTGGTGGGGGGGACCTTGTGGGCACCTGATGTGCTCTTTTAACTGTGAAAACTTGCGGGATCTGTTCTCGAGGTCATCTGCTCTTGACTGCTGAGCCCTCAGCTGCTGTTGTAGGGCTGAGATTTCATCTGGGATGGGTTGTACCAGATCCTCAGGTTGTGAGACATGGCCCTCAAGATCCCCCTACCTGATGCCACAGATTCTGCAAGTCTTGCCTAAGGAGCTCCACATCTACATTCACTTCCTCTATGAGCACCGTTGGGGTCGTCTTGGTATCCTGGACAGCCGGGAGTTTTGTGGAGGTCCTGGTCTTTGCTTTGGCAGGGTAGCTTTCCCAACTTCTCCATATAGGGAGTATTTTTTGCCAAATTATGGCATTTTGGTCATTGGGTAATTCCCTCCCATTTATGCAGGGTTTTACCCAGCAAAATATCGTCTGCAGGTTGTTTTCTTTCTCTGAAGAAGCGGAAGTTACTGCGAAACGTGTCAGGCCACGTCCCCTCTCTTGGCGTCTCCCTCTCCCTTACAATTATCATGTTTAGCTCCATTCTGTTTTAATGTTCCAATAAATGTGAAGTTTTATCTACTAACTGGATTTCTGTGTAGCTTGCCTCTGGATGTCCTCCTGTCCATATACTCTCTCAACTATATATTATTCCCGGATCAGTCGGACCGGCATCCTTGTTTGCAGAAACTCATCCAGCTTTTTTTTTTTTTTTAACTGACCAATGTACCTCCCATAACGTTCATTGGAAGAACAGTGAAAAACCCTTTCTGAACTTGAAGCCTAAACGTTTTTTCACTTAAAAATCCTTGAGCTGCTTATACTATAAATGGCTGTGTGTTAAAGGAGAACTAAAGTCCCAAGACAACATTGTCCCAATAAAGAGAGAGCACATTCACAAACGAACAACAAGCTGTGTCTCATGTCTCCCTTTGCTGTGGATGCTGGGTGATTTATGAAAATAAATTGTGTGTACTAAGGGTCAGCTCCCATAATTCACCTTATCTGGGAACACCCATCTAAGTGTCCGCCGGACACTTCACAGGAAACTGCAGTCTTGCTTCCTGGAAGCTGACAGCCAATCATGTTACAGCTCAGAGTTCCCTCCCTCTGACACAGAACACAGATACCAGTGCAGTTTTTGTGTAAACACATTAGAAATGCTCCTGTCCCTAACAATGATAAATTCCTATGCTTTACATACAAAAAAGAAAAGTAATCTTTGCAGTGTATGTCTTTGCTAGCATGGATGAAAGAAACAGAACATTTAACATTTCAGCAAAAAATAAAAGTAAGTATGGGGAATCGAACCAGCAACCTTCTATTCTGTGTCTTTCTAAAAAGAAAGCTTACTACCACTAGGCCACAAGGGCTAATAATTAATGGACTAGTACATGTAGAGTCTTTATCTTTTGCTAGACACATAATAAAAACAAAAAAAGGGAACATGGGGAATTGAACCTGTGTCCTAATAGTCTGATTTTTTCCCCTAACCCAGCACTTTAGCAGAGCACGCCACAGGTGAACTCTCAATCAATAGTCAGTAAAATCAGTACACTGTTTTGTATTGCTACTGGAAGACTGTCAGCAATTCACACTGGTTGGTAAATAAATAACATAGCTGCTATATATAAAGGTTGTACATATGTAGAAACTTCATATTTTTCTAGAAACATGGAAACAAACAAACAAAAAAAGCACTAAACTCAGGCAGTAGACCATGTTATATTGTTTCATAAGTAAGCTAGGGGATTTGAACTTGCGACTTCTTGGTCTGGTTGTTTCTAAACACACAGCATTTACATGGTGCACCACCAGCAAATCAGCTGTGATTCCAGGTACATTTAGAGGCTTTATCTTTCACTAGATAGAGATGCTAGAAACTCTGCACATAGAGACAGTGAATGCTGGGGTCAGGGGGCGTAGCTCTTTGAAGCCAACATGGGCTATGAGTTGTACTGGCAACAAGATGGAAGCCTCCTTTGTTACAGAATCTATTACTCATATCTACTAAATGCAAATAACTAGAGAAGAATCTTTCAACGTGTAGGTGTTCTGGGGAGAAAAACTTTCACATTAGGATCTGAAAAACTGAAGTTTAGTTCTCCTTAAAGTCCAAAACCTTACATTTATCAACATTGAATCTCATCAGAGACTATCTAGATCCTCCTGCAACGATTGCACATCCTCTGAAGTTTTTAATGGTCAACAAATTTTTGTGTCTTCAGCAAACACAGAAACCTGGCTGACAATACCCTCTTCCAAATAGTTAATAAACCGATTAAATTAGAAGCGGCCCCAACACAGAACCCTGTTGCACCCGGCTAACAGTTTATTCCATAATGATGAAGCCCCATTAACAACTACTCTCTGCATTCTATTCAGTAACCAATTTTCTATCCATGTACAAATGGGCCTCCCCAAACCAACAGACCTTAGCTTATACATTAGTCGCCTATGGGGGACTGTATCAAAATCATTTGCATAATCCAAGTAAACTACATCTGCTATGCCAGAGTCTAAATTTCTACTTACCCGTATATACTCGAATATAAGCCAATCAGAGTATAAGTCGAGGTACCTATTTTTACCTGAAAAATTAGTTAAAGGGTATGTCCACCCTTAAAACTGTTTTTTGATATAGCCTTCCCCCTGGTCTCCCATCCCCAACCGCTTCATTTTTAGGTTTAGAAAGTGCCCCAAACTTTTACTTACCTCCCCTCTTTCCTCCGCAGCGCTGCCGGCCCTCTGCTTGCGAGAAAAGGCAAGCAGAGGGGCGGGACCGGCAGTCGCGTCTGTGAGCGGCTGAGCGGCTGCCGGTCATTCAGGGGGAGAAGGGCTGCAGTATGCATGCCAAACTTCTCCCGGAGGCCAGGTAGGAGGCAGAGTCCTAGGCAGAGTCCTATATGGACTCTGCTGTCCTCCTGGTGGGCAGTTTTTGGGACTTTGGGGGGGGGACTACAGGAGAACCATATGGAGCTGGGATGTGAGGTAAGGATTAAACTACACTACATGATGGGGCCAGTAGTTGGGGGGATTATAGTTTTGGGGGTGGACATGCCCTGATTGACTCAAATATAAGTTGAGAGTAGAAATTATGAACACTACTGCCTTCCGATTCATTATTATTTTGAGGCCTTTTTGCCCTTTAAATGGACAGCAGAATTCCCATACAGTAATAGCCATACTGGAGTTGCCTATTACTGTATGGGACTACTGTATGGGAATGCTGCTGTTCATTTAAAGGGCAACTAAAGCCTCAAAACAATACTGATTCAGAAGGCAATCTTTTCAACAGTAGATACAATCCTACTGATTTGGTATTGTTTTGAGGCATTACTTGCCCTTTAAATAGACCGTAATCCCCAATTCCTTAGCACTCCAGATGCATTAGAATCTACAACTCCCAGCATGCTTTAGTTGCTGGAGGATAATGTACAAGTTTGGCTGTTTGTCTCCCATAGATTATAAAAACAATCAGTTTGGACTGGCCCAGTGACATCATATTTGAGACCAGTGTTCTCCCTAGGGTCTTTTAGCGGGGCGGCCCACCCGGCTACTTTTTCTTGCCACCCGGCTGGAAAAAATTCCTTGAGAGAACTTTAGATCTAGGTTTAATAGGTGCCAATAGGTCAGTAAAAACTCCCGCCAATACTGCCCAGTCCAGACCCGTATTTTACACTTGTAAGATTATTTTAGCACATGTTTACTAGCTTTTCCAAGATCCCCAAGGCCACAAAAGGGTGGCACATGTGCTTGTGCTGCCTTGTTACATGGGTTACCTTCAGAAGGGAACTACAACTCCCTGCATTCTACAACCACAGAATGCTGGGAGTCATAGTTTTCAAACATCTAGTGGGATGAAAGTTAGACATCCCTGTCCTATATAATGAGCATGATGCAGTGCACATTTTTCCCCACCACCAAATTTCCCCGTCCCACCCCACCCGGCTACTTTTTCATGCCACCCTGCTGGAAAAAAATTCTGGGGAGAACACTGTTTGAGACCCTGATGTTAAATGGTGCTCGGGTGTTACCAGGGTTCACATTGGCACAGCCAGGAAACATCTGGATCAACTGGCTAAGTCCCCGGTGTTTCTTTCTACGGTACATGTACCTGCTTCTCCAGTCCCCTGTTGCAACCTCACTCCCCCAAATACAGAGCGACACAGTACAGGTCCCGAAATTCCTCTAATGGACTACTATCATCCCAAACATGACTGTTCTGTAGAACGCACATATGTAGACGTGTGCGCTCTAGGTTACTTCCTTTTCCGGCCACATCTGACTAACTTCGCAGCAAGTAAGTTACGTGACTTGAGTATAAGCCTAGATTAGGTTTTTAGGCTTATTTTTAAACCTGAAAACCTCGGCTTATACTTTGAGTATATATGGTACTTCCTCGTAAAAGCCAAGCAAGTTAGTTCGACAAGATCTATTTCTCCCAAATCCATGCTGGTTACTACTTATAATGTCAGTTCTTGAATCATACTCTAGAAAATGTTCCCTTATTAAACTTTCCATTATCTTCCCCACCAATGAAGTTAAACTTACAGGCCTGTAATTACCCGACTGTGAACGACTACCCTTTTTGAATATTGGAATAACATCAGCCTTTTTCCAATCCAGAGGCACACAACCGGACATTAGAGAATCTGCAAAAATAAGAAACAATGGCCTAGATAAAACTGAACTTAAATGTTAGGAGAAGGATTTTGTATACAATGCGCTGTTTAATGAGGAGCCAGGTTTTTGTCCAGTACAGAGAAGATTTGGGATCCTGTTTATTAGAGAGCAAAACAATACGTGTAGCAGAGTTTAGTATGGATTGGTGAGGTCAAGAAGGATAAGAATAGAAAAGTGACCATAGGCCATTGCAACCTGAAGATTATTCACAACCTTACACAGAGCCGTCTTGGTGGAATGTGCAGGACGGAATCTAGAATGCAAAGGATCCGATAGTTTATGGGCATGGAGGTAGTTAGTGATGCGGGAGTAATTGTTTAGAAGTTTAGTGGCTAAAATAGAGACTGGACGATATTTTTAAATATGGGTTTAACATGGGCATGCTTAAAGATGGAAGGGAAAATTCCAGATTGGAGGGAGGCATTGAATATGTGGGTGAGTATAAGGGTAAGCACATGATTACAGTGTTTCCGTAATACAGAAGGAATGGGATCAAAAGGGCAGACGAGCAGACAAGACAGAAGCAGGCTAGAGACTCCTGAATGAGTCACAGGAGTAAAACATCCAAGAATAGAATCTGGAGGCAAGGGCAATATAATTTGACAGTCATCCCTAGAACCATAGATCTGCATGCAGATGGACTGCACTTTATGCTGAAGGTGATGTGCAAAGTTCTGGGAAGAGTGCGGAGGAAGTAGAGAGTCAGTGGGCTATGGGCACAGAAGGGAGTTCAAGATAGAGAACAGACGACATGGGTTAGAATTGTTGTTATTTATGAGTTTCCAGTAGTATTTTTGTTTTGCTAGCAGGAGCCCAGAACCGAGACACTGCAATATGAACTTGTAATGGATAAATATATGTATATGAATATTAATTATGTTCATTGGTTTGTTTATTGTGCTGTTTTGCAGGTCATTGGTCTCCTAGATGTTTTTACACCTGGAAAAACCTTTGATGAATTTAATGATGTGTGAGTATAAATAGAGGGATTTTTGTAGAGAAAATGTTTGTATATTATTTTAACTGTATGAAATAAATTACTTCACTGTCCCCTGGTCACTGTCTGGTAGTGTATTTTGACTAGAAATAAAGATGTGTTTTTAGTAAAGGTACCTTTTTAAGCTTCAATTTGGACAAAAGAAAGTTATATTTTCTAAAGGGTTCTTTGCTCTGCAGGTACATTTTCTAACAGGGATTTGAGCCTTTATAATTTAGTTCTAATTCTTAATCTAGATTAGGATGTAAAGATTTAGAATCTGGAGAAAGCTGTATATCAAGATAAGAGCTCCTTAAATAACATGTCCACCCCTCGCCTTTCCTACCCTAAAAAAAACAGACTTTGTATTGTAACATATCTCAGGCTACTGTCTGCCTTCCTTTTCACACACTGTTGCCACCTTCTCTTAAAGCTTTTATGAGCTTGCTCATGTGTAGTGGAGGCGGCTCGTTTAGCATCAGTCATTCATTGGTTGTGATATCACCTTTCATGGCTGTGATTAACTGCCACACCAGAAAGGAAACTGAAGGAGGTGAGTAGGACAAGCGACTGCAGGGTGAATATAGGAAGACCAAGGAGGTAAGCCACTATTGCAAAATAGTGGGGGTGGTTTTGTATTGATGACATTTTGGGACATACCCTTTAAAGCTTTTTATCACCATATTCTAGTAGATGTAATTTTCACCTTTAAATTTTTTTTACTTTTTTGATGTTTGGGTAAAAATCAGATTTTTGACTATAGGTACCCTTTAGGTATGGCTAACCTAGAAATGGAAGGGTTGGTCAGTAAGTGTGTACCAGTGTCGGGTTGGGGGGTAAAAAATGGACTCATTTGATGATTGGTCAAAATTTTCTTTTTTGACTATAGGTACCATATGTACGCGTGTGTAACTGTCAGGTCGGAGGGGGTAAAAACGAACTTTTTTCATGATTGGTCAAAATGTGTTTTTCTTTAACTATACTAAAGGTGCCCATACACTATGTACGACATTAGACAGATGTCCAATCTCTCATAAGATAAATGTCCAATCTATCTAGAACCGCCTAGCCCGTTATTTCATACAATCAATTTGAGATCACAAATGAATGGGTCAGATAGGAACATCTCAAGATAAAAAACGCTGCTTGTAGAGTGTGGTCATTAGACGGATATCTCAAATCTATCTAATGTCTGGCTAGTATATGGCCAGCTTTACCATTTAAACATGGCTGACACATAAATGGGTAGGTCAGTTTGTATATGTACCTGTATCTGGTTGGGGGGGGGGAAGACACACTTTTTTGAGGATCGGTCAAAATTTTTTCCCCCACTATAGTTACCATATAAGTATGACTGCCATGGGAATGGAGGTTTAGGTCAGTGGGTGTGTGTAATTGTGTCATGTTGTGGGGTATGTGTTGTTGTGTTTATGAACATACATTTTTTTTTTTTAATCAAAATGATTTGTAATTTTTTTACTATAGTTACCCTTTAAGTATAGCTGCCATGGGAATGAAAGGGTAGGTCAGTAGGTGTGTATACTTATCTGTGTGGGGGGTGGGGGTATCAGTGATTGCTTTTATGACCATAAAACTTTTGATCACATGACCGTGAATTGTACCCATTATAGTCAATGAGAAAAAAATCCTCAAAATCCGCTAATCCAAAAAAAGCAGAACAACAAAAGGGAAGGAGAAGAAATAGAAAGAACAGTGATTTGGCTCCTCAAGCCAAATTAAATATACATAAAGAGCAACTTATAGATTAAAATAGGATATGGTAGACAAACTTACAACTAATAGTAGATTCATTGGATCTTTCTATGAAGGTTTGTTTAAAAAGGTCCTCCAACACTTACCCTCCTCATTGAATTACAGCTGCCACCAGGGAGTCTGTTGGAGAGGGTTTTCTATTGGAAAGACTAAGGTCCTAAAAATAACCCAGTCTATCCTGCCATGTTTGAATCTTGTTGGATTTTATCAGTGCAGGACACAAGTTCATGGTTTCTGTGGGATAGGACTTGGTAGCACAATATACCAGTCAGATTTATATCTGAAGGCAAGGTGGGCTTATAAGAGAAAATAGCCCTCCACAGAGTATAAAATGAAATATAGCCTTCTTAAAACAGATGGTACTTCAGACTTTTTTTTATTAAAATAGCAACAGCTAAACAAAAGGAGGAAACAATCCTCACTCCCAGCATTCTCACATAAATGGGCACAGACATACAGTTTTTCTTATATATCCTAGACATGACTTTTCTAGTAAACAGCAGCTGGTCTAGTCCCCCCCCCCCCTTACAGGAAATATTCCTTTTGATTAACTAAGACTGCGACATGTTTTACAAACGGCACATAATTGGGTATAATACAGGAACTTCCTTGTGCAGAGAGCTCTTTCCATATTAAAACAGGGGTTTCAGTTATGTAAGTACATTTATAAATTTTATATATTTTGTCCTGAACCTAATATAGTGAGTACTTTATATACATACTAGACATTAAGCCTGTTACATAAACGGGCGCTAGAATACATGTGTAGAAACATTTATTTTTCATATAAATATGAATATAAATATTTCCATACACTTTGGAGGGATCTTTTCCCCTCAGCCCCTGTCCATACACTTTGGAGGGACCTTTTCCCCTCAGCCCCTGTCCATACACTTTGAAGGGACATTTTTTCCTCAGCCCCTGTCCTACACTTTGAAGGGAACTTTTTTTTCCCCTCAGCCCCTGTCCATACACTTTGGAGGGACCTTTTCCCCTCAGCCCCTGTCCATCACCTTTGGAGGGACCTTTTCCCCTCACCCCTGTCCATACACTTTGAAGGAACCTTTTCCCTCATACCCCTGTCCATACACTTTGGAGGGACCTTTTCCCCTCAGCCCCTGTCCATACACTTTGGAAGGACCTTTTCCCCTCAGCCCCTGTCCATACACTTTGAAGGGACTTTTTTTCCCCTCAGCCCCTGTCCATACACTTTGGAGGGACCTTTTCCCCTTAGTCCCTGTCCATACACTTTGGTGGGACCTTTTCTCCTCAGTCCCTGTCCATACACTTTGAAGGGACTTTTTTTCCCCTCAGCCCCTGTCCATACACTTTGAAGGGACCTTTTCCCCTTTGCCCCTGTCCATACACTTTGGAAGGACCTTTTCCCCTCAGCCCCTGTCCATACACTTTGAAGGGAGTTTTTTTCCCCTCAGCCCCTGTCCATACACTTTGGAGAGACCTTTTCCCCTCAGCCCCTGTCCATACACTTTGAATAAAACTGTTTTCCCTCAGCCCTCCATAAGCTAACTGTCCTTTTCCTTTAGGCGTGTTCTCTAAAGAGGTCTTCTGTCTCTTTAACTGTTATGCTATTACCTGAAAATAGCAGGTACTGTGCAGCCATCCATACGCTTTAGCGTCTAAACAGTTACCATGACAACGCTTTCCGGGCATGCGCATAATCAACCGGCGCGTCTAAACAGTTACCATGTCAACGCTATCCGCGCATGTGCATAATCAACCGGCGCGTGTGTTACTGAAGGTACGCTGATGGAGGTACGCAAAAGTAAATTATGCCGCACAGTAAAAGACTTTTTCCTGCACAAAAGGAAATGAAGGGGCTGAGAGGCTGCGGTGGGAGAGCTTAGAGCACTGTCAATGCACTCTGTAATTGCCTGGAGGCAGGGGCGTATCTAGGGTCTAAGAAGATCATGGGCACTGCATGCACCGCGCATAGCGCGGCACAATTTTTTAGGCCACGCCCCTTTCTCTGCCCCAATTAAGCCACACCCACCGTGTATTTAATAGAGATGGCCAAAAAGACACAGACAGATAGACAACCACAAACATAGACCCACAGCCCGATAATGATAAACAGACAGAAAGACAGTGAAATAGACTCAGAAATAGAGATCAGAGTTGGACACAAATTTAATGACACAAAGACACAGTAAACTGGCAATTTCATTATATACTGGTAGCATTTTGGTCATTTTAAACTTACTGTTGTGTTCAGTTGTAGTCAGATACTTGCCCACATCTTTGGCCGGGGAGACCTTCTTGTACCTTCTACATGGACCTCTGCCCCCTATCTATCTCTATCTGTCCCTCTCTCTCTCTGTATATCTATCTCTGTCTATCTGCCTCTTGTTTATCTATTTTAATCTGTCTGTCTGCTCCTTGTCTATCTCTCTATGTCTCTCTATCTAACTCTATCTATCTATCTAACTCTGCTATCTGTCTCTCTATCGATCTATCTATCTATCTAACTCTGCTATCTATCTATCTATCTATCTCTTACTGTGCTATCTATCTATCTATCATCTATCTCTGCTAACCATCTATCTAATGTGATTTTTGGTTCAGCATTGTTACCTGCTGTGCAGTCACAGGTCAGGCATGCCCATTGCCTGCTGTTAAACAGAAGCGAGTTGGAAATTCCTCAGTCCCTCCTCCTTCCTGCACAGCACTCTGCATCGGCTACAATTGATGTGACCCACCCACAATGTGATCGTGGAGGGACCCTGCCAGGGAGGGATTGTAAATCAGCCAGGGAGGGATTGTAAATCGTGAGTAGAATTAGCTGTGTTGGGGATGTCCTGAAGGGAGGATTCAGTATGTTCTCTCTCTCCCTCTGTCTGCCACACTCTCCACTTGCAGGAGTTTAAATCTCCCGCTCTCCCTGCTGTACACGCTGTGCACTGGTAGGAGGGCGGGAAGGAGGGCAGTCAGCGCACATTAGCAGGTTCGGGGCACTTGCGCTATCAAAGCGCTAGCAGGACATTCTGGACACTTAGCAAAAGATCCGGGGCACATGCCCTGGATCTTTTAACATAGATAAGCCACTGCCTGGAGGGAAACTGCAGCAGCCTAAAGAATAGAATGCGGACCAAGTGGCAAAAAGAGGTAACTGCAGGGCACACACACAGAGACACAGGGACGCACACTTGCATTTTATTATATAGGATACTAGCAAAAGTGTGGGAAAGAAAGGTACATGAGGCAAGATGATAAAAATAAAAGAAATCCTATGAAATCTTAGTTCTATTCATCATATAGATGATATAAAATCTTTATACACACTACTATAACATTTAGGGATTTTCACACAAAAAATAAAGGCAACATGTTAAAAATAAAAGAAATGGTATGAAATCCTGGTTCTATTAGTGTCACATCCCCTAAATGAATATTTTACACAATATACAGAGGCAGAATGGAACCTATTGGATGTACCTCAATAGGTATTAGAGGGGACATATATACACACATCTTTTGGATTGTACTGGAAGTGTCAGTGCTTTAGAAATACACATTAAATATACATAAAGTGCAGCCTGACATCTAGATAAGACAGACATTATCCATCTTATATTTGTTGTATAACACAATCGCATTTTTTTTTTTCCTAATGGATTTGTTTTGATAAATCTATACAGGAAGATAGTTAAAGGGCAACTAAAGCCACAGACCAAAACTGAACCAGAAGGCAGAACACCTTGATATAAAACCAGTTATCTGTGTCTTACCTCTCATTTTGATACAGGCGCTGGGAAATTTACCTAAATAACAGATGGTTTGTGCTTTACTTCTCAGCATTCTAGTATCAGACAGTTTGGTCAACGACCATTATGTTCTGCACATGCTCAGTCCTTTGCTATGGCACAAACTTGTTACAGTTGGTCACACCCATTAATAATCTCTAGCCAATCCTTTTACAGGACAGATAAAGCAAGGAAGAATGTGACTGAGGTCAGGAGGTGTGGTCTGACACTGCACATACACACAGATACTTCATCCAGTTCTTAACAGGCTTTGATTTACTTTAACAGAGTTTACTAAAGTGGAATTTTATAGTTTATTGGTGTTTTTAGGGGGGTTGTTTTCAGATTTTGGAGTATAAAAAATTGGGTTTAGTTCTATGTTAAATCTAGGGGTTTGAGAGACGGGCGAAACTGCTAAAATCCGTTCTGCCTGTGGACCTGGAAAATGGTCTGGGGAAAACGTACATACATGCAGAAGATTTTAAAAAATTACTTTCCTCACGATCAAACTGTGTTTCGAGCTTCCGCATTCTATTTTCGAGGGTCACCGATATTTTAGAAAATTAGAATTTTAAAGGGATTTTAGAAAATTTTGTAAAAAAGGATACAATAAATGGCTCTGGGACCTGGGAAATGGTCTTGGGAACAGAAAGAAACTGATTGGTATACTAACTAATCAGATTCTTTCTAAAAATAATCTGATTGTAACCAATTCTAATTGGAAAAGAATCTGATTGGTATACTAGCCAATCAAATTCTTTCTGAAAGAATCTGAATGTAACAAATTCTGTTTAGAAAATAATCTGTTTGGTTATTATACCAATCAGGTTCTTTCTGAAAGAATCTGATTGTAACTAATTCTGATTGGTTACAATACGTTTTTTTTTTTTAGAAAAATTCTTATTGGTATTCCAACCAATATACCAGAATTGGTTACAATCAGATTCTTTTAGAAATAATCTGATTGGTATGCTAACCAATTAGACTCTTTCTGAAATAAGCTGATTGAAACCAATTCTGATTCGAAAAGAATATGATTGGTTGGTATAGCAATCGGATACTTTCTGAAAAAATCTGATTGTATCTGATCTAAATCTTATTGGTATGCTTTATGGAAGAATCTAATTGTAACCAATTCTGATTGGAAAAGAATATGATTGGTTTACTTAATCTGGGTACAGATCAGTGAAAGATGACAGACAGGATCTGCAAGATCCTGTCTGTCATCTTTCAAAGATCTGCATACACACAGTCTAGAGCGTTCTCCCTATACACATAGGGAGAATCCTCAGCCGCGGCAGACTCCTCTATAGGAGTCTAGGGCGGCTGATGGAAATTTTCGGTCTTTCCCAAACGAGCATTCGGCCAACCCGATCGTGTGTACCTTCGGAAAACGAAGGTACACACAGTAGCGAAAAAGCCCCAATACCTTCGGATCCTACGGTATCGGGGCTTTAACGTTACTGTGTGTACCCAGCTTAACTAATCAAATTTTTTTCTGAAACAATCTCACTGTAACCAATTCTGATGGTTGGTACACCAATAAGATTCTTTCTAAAAAAAAAACCTGATTGTAACCAAATCAGAATTAGTTACAATCAGATTCTTTTAGAAATAATCTGATTGGTGTACTAACCAATCAGATTCTTTTGTAATCAGAATTGTTTACATTAGAAATAATCTAATTGTCTTTTCCCCAGACCATTTCCCAGGTCTCAAAACTATTTACACGAAGTTACTGTATATTTTTACAAAATGTTTAAAATTCCTTGAAATTTTCTTAAAATTTTTTAATGCATCTCGAAAAAGCGGAATTCCCGCAAAATCCAGAAATCGCGGAAATCTGTTGCGGAACCAGGTGTAGATCCTCGATCCAGTCCATCTCTATTCTTGTTCTATATATTGTAACATTGTATATAGTATTATAGTTTAGTAGAAACACCACAGTGAAATACAACTGTTGTGCCGAGCTTGACTCAATCATCCACCTTAAATTTCCAACCAATAATAAATCAATAGGAGAGCCATTGGATCATTTTATAATTAAAGTTATCAGTCTGTCTTTACATTCTCACCCTCCCCATTAACTCAACAGCTGTCACCAGGGAGGGATCACTATTGGTAAATATGAGTTCCTATAAAAAACCCAGACTATCCTGTCGTTTCGATCTTACTACATTTTATCAGTTCAGGACACAAGTTCATGGATTCTATGGGGTCTATTGCTTAAATAATGTAATAAACGATTAACAAACTCACTTCATTGTCTCAGAGAAGTGGGCATGGAGTTGTTTTCCTTTCAGTCCCCCTATCATATATAGATATCACTTCCTGTCCAGCAAGCAGCAGCAGTGAGAAGAATGTTTTACTTTGCTAAAGGTGGCCATACATATATACGATTTTAATTACGTGACTGAGCGCTCCCCCGACGTTCGACCGATCCTGCCGGAACCGACTCTCCCGTTCTATGCAACCGACATGCGATCACAAAATGAATGGGATTGGCAATCGCATGTGGGTCGCATAGAAGAATGGGAGATGTGGTTCCAGCAGGATTCAAGCAGTATACTATGTTGTATTGTTCCATAAGTAAACTAGGGGAATTGAACTAATGACTTCTTAGGCTATATGTTCCAAAACACAGCATTTACATGGAGCACCACAAGCAACTCAACAAGGGAAGGTACATTTAGAAACTTTAGCTAGAAACTCTGTACATAGAGACTTAATCCTGGGGTCAGGGGGCATAGCTCTTTGAAGCCAACATGGGCTGTGAGTTGTACTGGCAACAACATGGAAACCTGCTTTGTTACAGAATTTATTACTTACAAATGCAACTTGCTAGAGAAGAATCTTTAAATGTATAGGTGTTCTGGGGAGAAAAGCACTTAAAAAAGCACTTTAAAATCCTAATCCTTTAATTTGATTTTACATCAGTTGGCATTTTTGTTAACGTATTTTTAGTTATTTGTATTAATTTCTATTGCTTATATATTATATGGGTTTGTTTTTTTAAAGGTAATCTCCACCCTAAAAATACTGGTCAATTGTCTGTTACCTGCCCCCAACCCTAACTGATATGTTTTGCTTGTTATTATCTGCATTACTAATGAGATATTTGAAGATAATTATTGTCCGTATTGCTCCCTCCATGCAGTCAATCAAGGCTGACAAGTGACATCACAACCAGTGATTGACTGCTGTTTTACCTTCTGCCTCCTCTGCACATGCTCGAGCTTATAAAAAAAAAAAATCAAAACTGGCGGCTCCAATTCCCCCCCCCCTCCCACGGATCACTCTGTTTATTGGCTGTATTCATTACCTGATGACTAATGTGCTCGCTCCATGGAACGCTGATCCACAGCAATCAGTATACAAAAAAAGGGGGGAGGGGCACTTGAAGAATAATCCACTTTTATTTTAACAATATTTTAAAATTTTGGGGGGTTGCCTTTTCTACTCGTTTAAGTATATTTTAGTATAGTATTTGAGGTTGAATAAAGAGATATGTCCATCCCATCTAGCAATATCCTCATTTCCTGGCTAAATGTTGATTTTGGAGCTGCAGCTTGAGGTCTTTAATTTGATGATTTATAGCTTGTGAGGCGGGTATCAGGGCTACCTTAGTTTCTAATAAATGGGTTTATTTTGTAGGGTTTCATTATATAGTTTTTAATGATGAGATGCATATTTGATAATTATGCCTCTTATATATGCCTTTTGGGTGGCCCACAACTATGGGGGTGTGTGTGTGTCTCATTAGTACTAAAGAAAATCTTGAGTTTGTCAGTAATTAATTGTTCAAAATTTGATTGCGATAGCAGGGCTTCATTTAGGCGCCACTGAAATGGCTTATGTACGGGTTTAAAGACATTGAAAATGACCTTAACTGGGACATGATTAGACCATGTACCTGTTTTGTATACATACATAATATGTATACATACATATTTGTTTTAAAAATGTTCAAATGTTATTTGAGCAGTATTTGGGGAATATACATTGACCAGAGTATATGTGGTTTCGGTTGGCTTTTGACTATAATTGCCCTCTTGATCTCGCCATACATCTAAAATATTCTGCTGTAGGGAGTTATTGAAAGCTATAAGTATTCCCCTTTCCTTTAGTTTTTCCTGAGGCTGTTTCAAATCTAGAATAATGTTTATCTAAGAAGGTTGGGGCTGAGGATGTCAAAGAAACGTGTTTCCTGTATAAACCATAAACCGGTCCTCCATGTTTTTGTAATATTATAAAGATACTTTTTGAAACATTGAAGCCCCGTACATTGTGTTACACACACACATATATATATATATATATATATATATATATATATATATATACATACAATAAATCATGCTTTACATAAACTTTATCCCAAAATCCTCTTATCCCCATGGTCTCCCTCTCCCCCATGCTTCTCCTGTAAATAAAAATCATATTAGTATAACTGATGAAATAGCCCACAAGTAGAGCCATCATAGTATAGTATAGTATTTGAGGTTGAATAAAGACATACATCCATCCAGTCCAACCCATCTAGCAATATCCTCATTTCCTGCCTAACTGTTGATCCAGAGGAAGGCAAAAAAACCCCACCAAATTTATGAAGGGGGAAAAATTCCTTCCTGACTCCACGTGTGGCTCGGAAATTTGAAAAAAAGGGACAGGTTCCTGTAGAGGTTTTTTTCTCACATTTGTTGGCCATGCGACACAATAAAGGATTTATTTTGCACCGGGTTGAAGACTCGTCCCTTCCATTTCATTGTTTAGCCGAGACGTTTGGCGGTTTCTGTTGTGTGGAGGTGCCGGTCCTCCTGGGACTGATGGTCTCCCCGTGTTGCTCGGCCCGTTGGTAGACCGGGGGAGGTAAGATACGTGATTGTTACTGGAAATCGTAAATTTCCCTGGATCAACTCTACTTTGTGTATTAATACAAAAACTAATCCAGCTTTTTTTTTTAAACTGACCAATGAACCTGCTATAACAACCAAATGTTGGGCTTACCAGGGTGCCTGCCGCTGCGCCCCAAGAGTATGCAAAAAAGGGGGAAGCTGTGTCCCACTCACCCACTATAATTGTACGATCCAACAGGACCCTAATGTATTGAGTTTTTTTTTTTTAAATGTTTTATATCGATAGATTTATCTGGTTTCTGTTATGTTTGTCATAAGAATACATTGTTGTCCAATTTCCATGTAGGATATTCTCCATGGGGTATGGCTTTTTTTTCCATTATATAATCATGATATATGAGATTATTATATAGTTTTATTTGTAGCGTGTCCTTTATAATGAACAGTAATCCAGGTCTCTGCTTCTATATTTTGTTTATTCAATGTATTTGTCTCAAGTTCTGATGATATGCGTTGAATTTATATATATTATATATATATATATAATATATATATAATATATATATATATAGTTTTTGTTTTGCTTAAGTTTAGACAGGGTTTTTTTTGTATTGTGCTAACATGGTTCATTCCCGTTGTTTTTTTTTTTTTTAACTGGTATTTTAATGCCATCTGGAATCTCTAGGCAATATGAATATGAAAACCCAGTCGGTATTTGATATGTTTGGCTGATGGAATGTCTGGCATGCTTAAAGGGCATTTCCACCCCCAAAACTATAATCCCCCCAACTACTGGCCCCATCATGTAGTGTGTGTAATCCTTACTCACATCCCAGCTCCATATGGTTCTCCTGTAGTCCCCCCTTCCCCCCCAAAGTCCCAAAAACTGCCCACCAGGAGGATAGCAGAGTCCATATAGGACTCTGCCTCCTACCTGGCCTCCGGGAGAAGTTTGGCATGCGTACTGCAGCCCTCTCTCCCCCCCCATCCCCCCTCCCTCTCTCGATTCCCTCCCCCTAGTGTAAATCCCCTTTAATATAGTAATCCCCCTGGTCTCCCAGCCCCAACCGCATAATATTTATTTTTAGAAAGCTCCCCAAACTCTTACTTACCCTCCCTCTTTCCTCCGCTGCACTGAATGACGCGCAGCCGCGTCCTGATTGGCTGCCCCAGCCATCACAGACGCACTGCCGGTCCCCCCCTCTGCTTGCATTCTCGCAAGCAGAGGGCCGGCAGCTGGCGAAGGAAGAGGGGAGGTAAGTAAAAGTTTGGGGCACTTTCTAAAAATAAAAATCATGCGGTTGGGCTGGGGGACCAGGGGGAAGGCTTATTAAAAAATAGAATTAAGGTGGACATACCCTTTAAGTTCTTTCCGTTTTTGCAGTGTCACTGGAGATATATCTATCTACATATATATAGTAGTAATTTAGCTGTTCTGGCTGCAGCCATCAATTTTTCTTTTGTTTTAGTAGTGAAAGCATACTATTATATCTATAGGAAGATTATCTCTGTTAGCCTCGTAAGTGCATTATGGGCTTTGTCACATTCAGTTAAATGGGGTGTTTCGTCCGGTAATAATGTTTGTAGAATAGTGGTTAGGGTTTCTGACGTTTCAGTGTGGTTTTTGGGTATTCCCCTTATCCTCAGATTTGCTCTGCTGTATTTGTTTTCCAAATCCTCTAACCAATTAAATAGTTTTTTTTTTTTTTTTTAAATAACAGTTTTTTACATTTATTGTATGACTATATTTGTACCAACATTTTCTGTTATGTATTTTGCACTCCACCTGTGGAGGATAATATAATGACCCTGATCTGTGCAATGCATTTCGCTGTGTAATACATTTCTTAGCTTAGCTCTGTACTACAGTTTTTTGTGTTTATACAGACAGCTGAATTAAAAACACTCTTCCTTCCCTCCAACATCCCCTTTAACAAGGTACACTGATGAGAAATGCATTGCACAGAGCTGTACTAAAATCAGGTTCACTTCACTATCATCCCCCTACATTTCTGCACCATGTGGTTGCTATAAAAACACACTCTTCCTACCCTTCAACATTCCCCTTTAATAAGGTACACTGATGAAAAAATGCATTGCAGATCTATACTAAGATCAGGTTCACTTCACTATCCTCCCTCTACGGTTCTGCACCGTGTAGTTTCTATAAAAACACACTCTTCCTACCCTCTTACATTCCCCTTTAAGAAGCTACACTTTCCAATAATATTTGCTGCAGCTGACGGGGAGGGCTAGAGACCTTAACTCTACAGGCCATATTTATAAAGGTGTGGTATCGCCTTCTTTAGCGATCATTATGGCGATCCTTAATTTATGATCGCTATCTGAAATCTTGTAAATATACGATAACAAACGTCAATCTACGACCACCCGTAGATTACATTACGGTAGTTTACAGCATGATATAATACTGCCACGGTCGTACAGTAACGAAAACCCGCTGTATTCCAATTTTTTAAATATGGCCCTCCAACACTTAAACAATAGATTGCAGGTAAAACATACAAAGACACGGATCTGTAACTGTGAAAAGTGCAGGTTTATTGCAAAACATGCATGCTACATGTTTCTGACCCACTTGTCCTTCCTCAAGTGCTTGGGTTGGTCTAAAACATGTAGCACGCATGTTTTGCAATAAACACTACAAAACTACTACTAGGAAAGGGTTAATCAGCTGCACCACCAATTTGAATATTGATGATTTAATATATTCATACATCATAGGGGTTTAGAGGTGGGAGTGGAAATCACACAGGTGCCGAAAATGTAATGAAGGTAAGAGTACTGGCAGGTTAAGGGAAAATGTCAGCTTCAGATTTAGGGAACAAACAGAACCTAAAATCAGCTCATAGAGTTAAAGAAAAGGCCGGGTGAATTCTGCCATGTGAGAAGGATGTTGAGCAATTACTTTCTAACTTAAACTTGGTTTTTGGGTTTAGTCTTCTTTAACATTTATCAATTTGAACCATCTGTTACTTAACAAGTGAATGGCCACCATTAGTGTGATTTTTGGCAGTTCTTACTAAGGGCCATATTTACAAAGATTTGTATCAGATGGACCCACTAGCAATCCTTTATCATGGTAAATTACTGCAAATATCTGTGTCAGTCTTTTCAACTACATTGATAATTTTATCTTGTTTCAAAGGTGTCTCAACCCCAAAACCATCTTTTTTCTGTAGTGTAGGACCCCCCTCCCAACCCTAACCACCAGGTTTAAATTTTTCTTTACCGACGATCGCGCATCGTGGGCAGGCGCAGGGGCGCTGCACTTGGACGCTTCAGCTTAAGATCCAGAAAGAAGACACTTCATTGGCTGGACTACCCGTCAATCAAGGCATGCCTCAGGATATCTGCAGCGTGATTGGTCCTGCAGCTGCGACAGTACGCTACTCTGTTTGTAAGTTACGTGATATACGCACAGAGTGGCAGTACCAGCGCGGCTGCAGGACCAATCAGGCATCCTGAGGCTTGCCCTGATTGGCGCTTAGTCCAGCCAATGAAGCGCCTTCTTTCTGGACTGGATCTTAAGCTAAAGTGTCTAAGACCACAGGTGCAGCACTTGCCAGTGCCACTTGCCAGTGTCGCGATCGGTAAGGGAAAATTTGTAAAGAAATTATTTATCTGATAAGTTGCCGCCTAAATTGTTTTGGAACTGCAGCTGCTGCTGCCTGCTGGACCTGGTGCTGCTCTGCTCAGGTGGGGATTCTGGGGAAGTTCTGAAAGGTCAGGTGCAGACTTGCAGTTCAGCTGCTTCTAATTTTGCCCCAACCGATAGATAGATAGACAGACAGAGATAGATAGGTAGATAGATGGATAGACAGACAGAGGGATAGATAGATAGATGGAGTGATAGATAGATTAGATATAGATAGATAGATAGAAAGATAGATGGAGTGATAGACAGACAGACAGACAGACAGATATATGGATAGATAGACACACAGATAAATAGATAGACAGACGGATATATTGAAAGATAGATAGCAGAGATAGAGATAGCAGAGAGAGATAGATAGATAGCAGAGATAGATAGATAGATAGATAGATAGATGGTAGATAGATAGCAGAGATAGGTAGATAGCAGAGATAGATAGGTAGGTAGCAGAGATAGATTAGATAGGTAGCAGAGATAGATAGATGGAGAGATAGATAGATAGATAGATAGAGATAGATGGAGTGATAGACAGACAGATATATAGATATATATAGATACACACAGATAGATAGACAGATGGATATATTGATAGATAAATAGCAGAGATAAAGAGATAGATAGATAGATGGTAGATAGATAGCAGAGATTGATAGATAGGTAGGTAGCAGAGATAGATAGCAGAGATAGATTAGATAGATAGGTAGCAGATAGATAGATAGATAGATGGTAGATAGATAGATAGATGGTAGATAGATAGATAGATAGATGGTAGGTAGATAGATAGATGGTAGGTAGATAGATAGATGGTAGATAGATAGATGGTAGGTAGGTAGATAGATAGATGGTAGGTAGGTAGGTAGATAGATGGTAGGTAGGTAGATAGATGGTAGGTAGGTAGATAGATGGTAGGTAGGTAGATAGATGGTAGGTAGGTAGATAGATGGTAGGTAGATAGATAGATAGCAGAGATAGATAGATGGTAGTTAGATAGCAGAGATAGATAGATGGTAGATAGATAGCAGAGATAGATAGATGATTGATAGATAGATGGTAGGTAGATAGATAGATAACAGATATAGATAGATAGATAGATAGATAGCAGAGATAGATAGATAGATAGATAGGTAGCAGAGATAGATAACAGATAGATAGCAGAGATAGATAGATGGTAGATAGATAGCAGAGATAGATAGATGATAGATAGATAGATAGATAGAGAGTGGCATGGGGGGCCCATTCAAAATTTTGCTGAGAGGCCCACTGAGTTCTAGTTGCGCCCGTGTGTGTGTGAGAGGGAGTGTGTGAAAGAGTGTGTGTGAGGGGGCCTATCTTGCCTTTGAGGCCCATCCTGTGTGCACAACTGCTGACAGTAGCCAGAGAATACAGCTCCTACCATGCATGTCCCTTGCACCAGAACAGCTTTGGACTGGGAGTTTCAGCTAAAATGTGGAAGCAGGTAAGGGGCCTTTAAGGTAAGAGGGACTGGGGAGAGACAAGTCTTCTAATGGAGCTGGTGGGGAAGAAAGTAGGTGTGATTGGCTTCTAACTGACAAGAAATAGTGTTAAAAGTAGCTCACTGTCACCCAACCACTTATCCCCAGTGTCACATTCCCACTCATCCCCCAGGGTCACATTTCCACTCATCCCCCAGTATCAAATTTCCACTTATCCCCCAGGGTCACATTCCCACTTATCCCCCAGGGTCACATTCCCACTTATCCCCCAGGGTCACATTCCCACTTATCCCCCAGGGTCACATTCCCATTACCATCCATAAAGCAGCATTTCCTACTGGTTACTCTGGTGATGTGTCACTCTAACTGGGTTACCTATCTTGGGAGTGTCTGACACTGTAAAGTAGCAAATTAAAAGAGAACCAATACCATGACGCCAACCTGGAGCGTGGCTGAAATGCTACGGTTAAGGTTCTGACACCTTCTGTCCTTATCAATAGTAATGTTTGCACCACCCAGACACGTTGGATATTTAAGGAAGAATGTAGCTTGACATGATGGCAGGCTCACAAATAATTTGGCCAACAACCTTTATTGTACATAAAGTATGGTAGGGATTTCTAATGTTTTGTACCACTTGCACCAACATTTTTTATGTGTCATAACAATAGAGAACACGCACAAAGTCCCACCCCAGACAAAGCCACGCCCACTTTGCCGCGGCGGCATTCAAAACTTGTTTCAGGTGCCAAAAACCCTAGGGACACCCCTGAGTAGCATTAGTAGCCGGACCGACAGCCACGTCTGTAATTGGCTGACAGTCAGCCAATTACAGATGTGGCTGTAGGCTATTTAGTTAGCCAGGGGAACGAAGGTTGGTAAGTATGTTTCTGGGCACTTTTTTTAAACCTGGTGCTTTGGGTTGGGAGAGCTCTAGTGCAGAGACCCCTCGTCTCTGCACTATCAGTGCAGAGACAAGGGGTCCACGGGGAGGGAAGGGGGGAGGGCTCCCCTATGCATGCCAGACTTATCTAAGAGTACAGGGAAGGGACAGAAACCTTTTTACTCCTCAGTTTTCTGGACTTTGACTAGACACTACAGGACAACCATATGGAGCATAGGAGAAAGGTAAGGATTTTTTTTTTTAACACTGCACAACGAGGCCAGCAGTGGGATAAATTTTAGTTTTAGGGGTGGACATGCCCTTTAAAAACTGCCCGGGAGATTCAATAAAAAGTTCTTATCGGTAAAAATGGTGCTAATTTTGCCTCAACCAATCAGATGTTCGCTTTCAAATGTTAACTAAGATCTGTTTGTTTGGTGGCAAAATGATCACCATTTTAAACTATAAGAACTTTTATTGAATCTCCCTGTAAGTATACTAGTTTTTTTCCGCCCATTACAAAAGATCAATACTGGTCATAAGGAACCATTTTGAATACCGGCCTTTCACAGGGAAAATTTTCCCAACTAAAAATTACTTTAAAGGCAAAGGATACACTTAAAAAAAAAAATTCCTATTTATTGGTAGAAAGAAAAGGGATTTAAGTTATAAGAGTTTTCACAAAAATGTTTTCAAAATTGTTTTTTTAAGTGCTTTATTTCTTTGTTTGATATAACAGGTATCTTGTGACGCATCTTATGGGAGCAGACCTCAACAATATTGTTAAGTGTCAGAAGCTGACTGATGACCATGTACAGTTCCTTATCTACCAGATTTTGCGTGGTTTAAAGGTATAGTAAATAATACCAATACTAACAACATAATTTAGAATAGATTTATTTACTTTTTGGTATCTATTATTATTCTATTATTCAGAATCAGTATCACAGAATATTTAGATTTTGATTTCTGTTGTAATCCCTCTTTAACTATTGTCATAAGATGCTTTCAAATATGCAACTACTTCATATATGCATCATAGCTATGATTGTCTGTAGGTGGATCAAACTGAGATCATGTTAAAAAAAAAATCACTAATTCAAATGAAGTTGTTAAAGTATAACTTATAGCTTAATTACTTCCCCTTTACTTAAAGCACAGAAACTGCTGACTAAAACTATGTATCACTTGCAATTGCGAAAGTGCATCACACACTAAAATCATTCATTACAGAAATCCCTACAGTTACTACCTTCTCAACTATCCTTATTAAGGGAGAGAGGACTGGCTTTAAGGGAGGGAGAAGTACAACTTAACGGAGAACTAAACCCAAAATATCAAGCACTTGCCTCAACATCCTTCTCAGCATGGAAGATGGCCTTCAGGGGCCTTTTCTTTACCTCTATGAGTTCTGTTTGTTCCCCAAATCTGAAGCTGACATTTTCCCTTGTCTGCCAGTACTTTTGCCTTGATCACATTTTCAGCACCTATGTGATTTCCACTCCCACCTCTTAAAGGGGAACTGTGGTCTCCAAACAAGTTTATTTTAAATGAAAGGCCAGGTTAATATCTTTAAAACGAGCCATCAACCACCTATCTACGTGCTGCACAGCCCAAAATATGAAGAAATCACTGATCAGAAAGTTAGAGGGTGGGAGGTTCTGAATCTGTGGTCAGAAATACTATTTCCTCCTCTAATCTGCGATTGGCACATGCTCAGTGCATGACTGAAGGGTAGGAGGGGGGTGGGGAGAACAGCAAAGCCCACAGCACTGCTTTTTTTTAATGCCTCCCACATGCTGACCCTTCCCAATCGTGGGCCCTGTGTCCCCTCCCCTTGCAGCCCCCTGTGGCCCCTCCCACTCAGGGACTCTGTGGCTCCTCACACTCACGGATCCTGTGGCCCCTCCCCCGCAAGTGGGAGGGGGCCTGTGAATGGGAGTGACCCCGGGGCCCATGAGTGGGAGTGGCCCGCAGGTGGGAGGGGGCCCGCAAGTGAGAGGAGCCATGAGTGGGAGGGGCCCTAGAGCCCATGGGTGTGAGGGGCCCATGAGTGGGAGGGGCCACGGGAGGCTGCAAGGTAAAGTGTCACATGGTTTCAGTGCAGGAAGTGCAGGGGATCTGGTGATGCTGCAACCTATATCACACATATAAATGTAAATCAAAGCAAAACACTGTAAGTAGGCTGCTCGCTATCAGTCATGTAAAAGCATCATTTTATTGTTAAACATCCATTAAAACACGTAGTGCTGGGTACAAATACAAAGGCATACTCGAAGAGACACTGGTGATGCCTGACGCGTTTCGTGACGTCCGTCACTTCATCAGAGGCAGATCACCAATGGAGGTAAGTCACTATTTAAAGGACTAAACCAGGGAGGAGCTACAAATGTGGAACATGTGTAGCCAATCAACGAAATTAAAAACATCAATGTTGTATGTGCTAAAAGACAGGGACAGCGGTACACAAAGAGATGTGTGGGAGAGACTGTTATCCAATACATACAAAGTCTAAAGTAACTAAATGGATAATATGTCATCCAGATACATATTATATATATAATCGAAAAACACCAACATTAGCATTAATATACATGTATATGAAATATATATACACATGAAGAAGCTGAAAGTAATCAAAGCACATGCCAGATATATAGAGAGGTAAGAGCAATATACACCCACTAGATATAAATAAGAATGTGAGTATGGGAGACTAAAAATACAAGTCTATCCACTGTAACTTAAAGGACCTGTAAACCCCCCTTAAGCCCCCAAAATAACTATGTCCCGTTCGTTTCTATTATTCACAGGGAGGTGAGAACGCTTATTCTCACCTCCCTGTGAATAATAGGACGATCGGGGGACCTGGAACTTACCTTACACGTCGCTCCACTCGCAGCCGCTCCTGCACGGAAAGCCGCTCTGTTCCGACCACGCGCCCTATCTTATGCGCATGCGCGCCAATTCAAAAGATAGGGCGCGCGATCGGGACAGAACAGCTGTTCTGTGCAGGAGCGGCTGCGAGTGGAGCGGCAGGTAAGGTAAGTTCCAGGTCCCCCGATCGTCCTATTATTCACAGGGAGGTGAGAATAAGCGTTCTCACCTCCCTGTGAATAATACAAACGAATGGGACATAGTTAATTTTCGGGGTTTGGTGTTCCTTTAATATATTGATTGAAGCCCAGGAGGTTAAGGAGCTATGGGTTTCATAGGAGGGATCATTTACTGTAACTGAACTTCAACAACAATCAGTCAAAATGAACCCCAACTGTGAATAAGTCACATGATGTTACCAACTGTCATTACTAAACAAAGCCTACAATTACTATATCACACATATAAATGTAAACAAAGCAAAACACTGTAAGTAGGTGCTCGCTATCAGTCATGTAAAAGCATCATTTTATTGTTAAACATCCATTAAAACACGTAGTGCTGGGTACAAATACAAAGGCATACTCGAAGAGACAATGGTGATGCCTGACGCGTTTCGTGACGTCCGTCACTTCATCAGAGGCAGATCACCAATGGAGGTAAGTCACTATTTAAAGGACTAAACCAGGGAGGAGCTACAAATGTGGAACATGTGTAGCCAATCAACGAAATTAAAAACATCAATGTTGTATGTGCTAAAAGACAGGGACGGGTACACAAAGAGATGTGTGGGAGAGACTGTTATCCAATACATACAAAGTCTAAAGTAACTAAATGGATAATATGTCATCCAGATACATATTATATATATAATCGAAAAACACCAACATTAGCATTAATATACATGTATATGAAATATATAACACATGAAGAAGCTGAAAGTAATCAAAGCACATGCCAGATATATAGAGAGGTAAGAGCATATACACCCACTAGATATAAATAAGAATGTGAGTATGGGAGACTAAAAATACAAGTCTATCCACTGTAACTTAAAGGACTGTAAACCCCCCTAAGCCCCCAAAATAACTATGTCCCGTTCGTTTCTTATTCACAGGGAGGTGAGAACGCTTATTCTCACCTCCCTGTGAATATAGGACGATCGGGGGACCTGGAACTTACCTTACACGTCGCTCCACTCGCAGCCGCTCCTGCAACGGAAAGCCGCTCTGTTCCGACCACGCGCCCTATCTTAGCGCTGCGCGCCAATTCAAAAGATAGGGCGCGCGATCGGGACAGAACAAGCTGTTCTGTGCAGGAGCGGCTGCGAGTGGAGCGGCAGGTAAGGTAAGTTCCAGGTCCCCCGATCGTCCTATTATTCACAGGGAGGTGAGAATAAGCGTCGATTCTCACCTCCCTGTGAATAATAGAAACGAATGGGACATAGTTAATTTTCGGGGTTTAGTGTTCCTTTAAGTGTAATAACTTGAATGAACATGTGTCATTCCATGAATAGTATAGTATAGATAAATATAGCAAGGTAAATATATATAGATGAAATAGGTTAAATAAAGACACTACCAATATATATTATTTTATGGGCAATATAAGATATAGATATGTCTAACCTGTATATCTAATATAGAAAATACAGTATGGGTGTGGAGATGTAAGTGAGGAGATGCGCTGATGCTAAGTATTAATCTAAGAAGGCTGATAGTTCAAAATCTCTATTTAGCCCCTGAGGGGATATGGTTTTCATGGTATATATCCACTTGGCCTCCTTCTTAAGAAGCTTCCTATCAATATCTCCTTTTCTAATATCTCTCTTACAAACATCAATAGCCTGAAAGGAGATATCTGTCTTGCTATAGTGGTCTAATACCACATGTTTGGCTATAGCAGATCTTAAGTCACATTTCGGTATGGCATTCATGTGTTCTGTAATACATTGGCCGAAGGTTCTAATAGTTTTGCCAATATATTGAAGGCCACAAAAGCAAGTGGCCAAATATACTACACCCTTGGTTTTACAGTTTGCAAAGAAATTCATTGTATACTCCTCTCCAGTGGAGTTACTTTTAAACTGTTTAGATGATTTCATAAATTTACATGCGTTACATCTAGACATGTTACATTTAAAACACCCAACAGTGCATGTTTTGGCTGATGGTAAGGATCTAAACAGACTGGGAGATACTATGGAGCCAATGTTCCGAGCTTTGCGGAATGAGAAGTTGGGTCTCTCAGATAGACGGCGACCCAAAATAGGGTCATCCAAAAGGATGCCCCAATATTTGGACACAATTTGTCTTACTTTATGACTTTGTGTAGTAAAAGTTAATGTTATGTATGGTGAAGAGACTAATGTCTGTCTAGATGTCTTAATTCTTTTGTTTTTATTTTTATTAGTATTAACATCTAATAAATTGCCCCTTTTGAGAAGAACTGCTTTATCGTATGCTTTTTTAATGTCTGGAATTCTATAGCCTCGAGACACAAGTCTATCCCATAAATCCATGGCTTCTGTATGAAAGTTATCCCATGTGGAACTAATGCGGCGAAGTCTAACAAATTGACTATATGGAATTCCTCTAATCGTGGTGTGTGGATGACAAGAGGTGGCGTGTAAAAGAGTGTTGCGAGAAATTGGTTTACGATATAGTTTGGTATCTATACAATTTGTGTTGCTGGTAAATTTGACATCTAGAAATTCTATTTCATATGCATTATAATTATATGTAAAATTTATATCGGAGTCCTGGGTGTTACAATAAGACACAAAGGTATCTATATTTAGTTCGTTGGAGTCCTCCCAAATTATGATGATATCATCAATATAGCGAAAATATTTCACTATATTGTGCAAGAAAGGATTATCCTGATGGTAGATATATTTGACTTCCCAAAGACCCATATATAGGTTGGCATACGATGGGGAAAATTTCGCCCCCATCGCAGCCCCTTTAGATTGTATGTAGTAATGGCTATCAAACATGAAAAAATGGTGGTCAATAAATACTCCAAACTAGATAGAATAAATTCATTTTGTAAATTTGGATATTCCATATAGTGATATAGCCAGAATTTAATGGCTTCAATACCTTTATGGTTTTGTATGGATGAGTACAGAGAGGATACATCCATAGTGAGCCATTTATATGTGGGCTTCCAGGTCACATCATTCATCACGTTATTGATATCTGTAGTGTCTCTTATATAACGGGGTAGTCTGAAACGAAAGTTATCAATATGTGTCTACGTATTCACTCAGATGTTCGTTGAGGTTCCCTGAATTTTGAATGATGTGACCTGGAAGCCCACATATAAATGGCTCACTATGGATGTATCCTCTCTGTACTCATCCATACAACTCCATAAAGGTATTGAAGCCATTAAATTCTGGCTATCACTATATGGAATATCCAAATTTACAAAATGAATTTATATATTCATTTGTATATTAGGCTAAGTTGGTGTTTTTCGATTATATATATAATATGTATCTGGATGACATATTATCCATTTAGTTACTTTAGACTTTGTATGTATTGGATAACAGTCTCTCCCACACATCTCTTTGTGTACCGCTGTCCCTGTCTTTTAGCACATACAACATTGATGTTTTTAATTTCGTTGATTGGCTACACTGTTCCACATTTGTAGCTCCTCCCTGGTTTAGTCCTTTAAATAGTGACTTACCTCCATTGGTGATCTGCCTCTGTGAAGTGACGGACGTCACGAAACGCGTCAGGCATCACCAGTGTCTCTTCGAGTATGCCTTTGTATTTGTCCCCGCAACTACGTGTTTTAATGGATGTTTAACAATAAAATGATGCTTTTACACGACTGATAGCGAGCAGCCTACTTCCAGTGTTTTGCTTTGAATCTTCCGTTTGGATCTTATACACCATTGTGGCCGAGAGGTGTTGGAAGCGTGAGAGCGCCGCTGAACAGCCAAGGGGTAGAGCACCTGTAAGTACTTGCCGATTTTGACCTGATTCTTTGTTTCTGTTAATATAAATGTAAATATCTTCAAAACTATGTAAAATAAATAATGAAAGTAAATTGCAAAAATCCTCAGGAAAGCAATTCCTGTCAATTTACCTAAAGTCATTTTTGGACCACAGTTACCCTTTAACCCCTGTGATGTATGAATATATTAAATCATCAATATTCAAATTGGTGGTGCAAAGAGTTTCACTGATTAACACTTTCCCATTAGCAGTGTTGTAGTGTGATGTATATTGGTCTGGGTATCTAGTGTGTCCGGATCTGAAATAATATATGTCCCACAAACGGCTTTTAGTCCACTGAATCCAATATATTAACAATAAATTGCAGGTGAAACATACAAAGACACAGGTCTGTAGCTGTGAATATTGCAAGTTTATTGCAAAACATGCGTGCTACATGTTTCAGACCCACTCAAGCACTTGAGGAAGGACAAGTGTGTCAGAAACATGTAGAATGCATGTTTTGCAATAAACCTTCACTATTCACAGTTACAGACCTGTGTCTTTGTATGTTTCCCCTGCAATGTATTATTTAAGTGTTGGAGGGCCATTTTTAAAAACTTGTGATACCATTGGTTTTCGTTAATGTACGACCGTGGCAGCAGTATACCGTAACATAAATAATAAATAAATAAACTTCCGTAATGATATTCTACGTGCGGTCGTAGATTTACGTTGGCTATCATACAAGATTTCCGATAATGATCATAAATTGATGATCGCCATAACGATCGCTAAAGAAGGCGATACCACACCTTAGTAAATATGGCCCATAGTGTGAAGGTCTCTAGCTTTCCCTGTCAGCTGCAGCAATATTAGTGGAAAGTGTACCTTCTTAAAGGGGAATGTTGGAGGGTAGGAAGAGTGTGTTTTTATAGAAACCACATGATGCAGAACTTTAGGGGGAGGATGGTGAAGTGAACCTGAATTTAGCACCAGCTTTGAGCAATGCATTTCTCATCTGTGTACCTTATTAAAGGGAATATTGGAGGGTACAAGGAGTGTGTTTTTGATTTAGCTCTCTGTATAAAAACAACAAACTGTAGTACAGAGCTAAGCTAAGAAATGCACTACTCTGAGAAATGCATTGCACAGAGCTGTGCTAAGATCAGGGTCATATTATTATCCTCCACCTGCAGCACTACACCATGCTCTATAAGGGGGAGGCCACACTAGCGCTTTTTTTGCGTCCGCGATTTTCATTAAAATGGAAATCACGGGAACGCAAAAATTCCCGCGATTTCTGATGCGCATGCGATTGCACTTCCATTCGCGTTCCATAACGCAAAACGGCAAAAATCTATGCGCAAAACGCACGCGCAAACTCAGAACGCACAAGCATCGATAACGCTCGCAATTTTGTGCACGATTCCTGTGCGTTGCAGTGTGGCCTCAGCCTTAGTGTGTGTATTAAAGGGGAATTTTGGAGGGTATGCCATTTGCACCATGTTGTTTATATAAATGTACATATTAATAGGAATTATTGGAGGGAATACCAATTAAAGGGGCACTGTTAGAGGGAATGCAAACCTGTTCTATACCTGTTCTAAGACAGCCCTAAAATTAGAAACTTTAGGGCTGTCTCTCTCTTTACTCTACGTTTAAACTACTTCTAATATATTTCGGTATCAGGAAATAAATAAAATTATGTACTCCGAACAAACCATTCCTCCTCCACCATAAGTAATGTTTATCTCTTAACCCTTGTGTAAAGTGAGAGTTGTGGATGACTACATGTAGCTCTAAATAGAAAAGACTGTAGCTTATACAAGATCTTTAAAGGGGGACTAAAGTTTCCAGATAACATTGCCCCAATAGAAAGAGCACATTTACAAAGATACAAGCTCTGTCTCACCTCTCCCTTTGGTGTGGATGCTGGGTGATTTATGAAATGAACCTTGTGGGAACTAGGGGTCAGCTCCCATCATTCACCTTATCTGGGTACACCCAGCTAAGTGTATGCAGTACAATTCACAGTAAGCTGCAGTCTTGCTTCCTGGAATCTAAAAGCCAATCATGTTACAGCTCGGTGATCATACCTCTGTCTGACACAGAACACAGATTTCAGTGCAGTTTTTGTGTAAACACATGCCCCTGTCCCTAACAATGATAAATTCCTTTGCTTTTCATACAAAAAAGGAAAAGTAAAGCAGTTAATTTCATTGCTAGCATGGATGTAAGAAACAGAATATTAACATTTCGGTAAAAAATAAAAGTAAGTATGGGTTCTCGAAACTGCAACCTTCTATACTGTTTCTTGCAAAAACAAAGCTTTCTCAAACTTTCACAAGGGCTTCCATAAATGTAAAATCTTTATGATTTGTTAGGAGACATAATAGAATAAAAAAAACAGGAATAGAACATGTGTCTCAATAGTCTGTTTGTTTCCAATCCAAGCTGTGCACCACCACTGCACATACAGGGTGTTAGTTCACGCTGGTTGATAAATTAAGAACAGAACTGTTATGTAAGTTTGTACATATGTAGAAATTTTATATTTTTCTAGAAACATGATGGAAACAACAAAAATCAATAAACTGAGGCGGTAGACTGAGCAGAAAGAAAAAGCTGCAGCACCACGGCAGGTTAACACTAAAATACAATTTTATTAAATACCTTTAAAATCTCATCTCATTGTTTCGGAAGTAAACTAGGGTATTTGAACTTATAACTTCTTGGGCTGTATGTTCCGAAAAACATGCGATTTACATGGTGGGCCACCAGCAACACAACTTTATCTTTGACTTGAAATAGAAGCTAGAAACTCTGGTCATAGAGACAGTGAATAATGGCGTCAGGGGGCCTTGTTTTTTTAAGCCAACATTAGTTATGAGTTGTATTGGCAATAGCATGCCTTCTTTGTTACAGAATCTATTACTTACATGTACTAAATGTAACTTATTGCAGAAGAATCTTACAATGCATACCGGTAGGTGTTCTTGGGAGAAAAGCTTTCCTTCAGGATTTAAAAAAATTAAGTTTAGTTCTACTTTAAAGTAACCTTGTTGCAAACAATAGAGCTCCTGGGAGAGGTGTCTGTTTTGTTTTTTTAGAATCCCAGGGCACAGAAGCCAAATCTTGTAGGTATATCAGTTGTCGATAACCATACAGGAAGGAGAATTGGTAATCACGTGCCTCCTAGATTAGTGGGTTAGTGCAGCTACATAAAAATTGTACCAATGTGGTACTGAAGGGCCTATTTAATGCTTGAGTAAGTACATAGTAGCTTTCTAAGAGGGCCTGCTAATCAGCTGATCGCACATGTAGTAAAGATATGAAGTGTTCTTGTACACGCCTGGCGTGGACGCTAATTGTTTTGATATATAAGCTCAATAAACAGGGTTTTTTTCTATTTAGGGATTTCACAGCGAATATATCCGGGTTGCACAGCTCCTCTATTTGGTTTGGAATACTATGAGTATGCCCAGTTCCTCTTTGGATTATTATTGGTTTGGGGTTGAAAGTCAGCAGATTTAGACATGGTTGTGATGTACTGTATAGGGCTTTTGAGAGATTAATGAAGTAGGAAGTCTTGGTGGTTAAAAAAGCAATTACATACATATACACCTTTTCTATATGTAATACTGTTATATACTCCCACCTAATTGGTAGTTCCTAAATAAATATTCTTATTATACATTATCTTTTGGATTGTACTGGAAGTATCTGCTGTAGAAATACATGTTATATACATATAGCGCAACCTAACATGAAGATAAAGCAGATATTATCCATCTTATATTTGTTGCATAACACTATAAATTTTTTCTGTTTTCTTAATCCATATGTTCTGATCAATTTATACGGAAAGATATTTAAATCCAGGGTGGTATATTAATGATCTAATGATAATTGTGATCTACTAATTGTAACATTGCATAGAGTGTTATAGTTCAGTTCAAACACCACAGTGAATTAAAACTGCTGTGCAATTTAGCGATACCACCTGTTATCGTGAATGTACTTTCAGGGTCGTACATTTATGCGGAATGTTCGTTAATTAACAAATGTTCGGTTGTAGATTACCATGCGGTAGCAAAATACCGCAATGGTATTCTATGGGCGTTCATTGATCTATGATCATGATAGTTGATTTATGACCACTTTCGTAGATTTACAACAGTGATTGTATATTCCGGATTGTGAAAGAGCAATACTGCGCTTTTATAAATATAGCTCTATTAATCATACAAAACATTAAATACTTGAGCACTTTCATATATAAAAGTGCTTTAGAAATACATGGGGTAAATATACATAAAGTACATCTAAGATGAATATAAGATAAGGCAGACATTATCCATCTTAAATTTGTTGTATAACACAATCTTTTTTTTCTTTTTAGTTTTTTTTCTGATGAATTTATAGAGATTTAAAGCCAGGGTTTTGGGTTATATTCCTTATCCTTTAGATTATATAAATAAATGTATAATTTCATGGGGAATACATTGGGTTTTTCGGAGGTACTATGTTGTTTGGGGTGGGTAAAAGTAATACAAATAGGGACAGTGTTTATGTGATGTTTAAGCATTAAATAAATAAATAATTATATCAATATTAACAAATGTGTAGAAATGACATTAAAGTATATAGAAATGTAAATAAGGCAAAATCTATAAATGAAAATACTTGCACAGTCCACACTCCTGTTTTGTAATGGTATCTTCAAAATGGACTGTTAAGCCACACCCCAGGAAGTTTTACCGGGAGGCAATGGACCCTTACAAAGGAACATATTTCTCACTTCCCCTTTTAGTGTTGTATCCATTGGTGTGCTTAATATTAGATTGACAGCAGTGTTAGCGAATCAAAACATTTTCATAGGAAGTATTAGTAGGAAGTTGCAAGACTTATATGTCCCTTCCTTTGTAAAACATGTGACAGTCTCTCACCCCACCCCTCCCCTCTCAATAGAAACAAAGGAGAGCTGCTGTTTGATGCGTTCGAAAATTCAAGGAAAATTTAAGCAATTTTTGAAAATGTTGTAAAAATTATACAGTAACTTACTGTAAATAGTTTTGGGACCTAGAAAATGGTCTGGGGAAAAGACAAATTAGATTCTTTCTTAAAGAATCTGATTGTAACCAATTCTAATTAGAAAAGATTCTGATTGGTTAGTATACCAATCAGATTATTTTTAAAAGAATCTGATTGTAACTAATTCTGATTGGTTACAATTAGATTCTTCCAGAAAGCATACCTATCAATTTCTTTCTGAAAGAATCTGACTGTAACCAATTCTAATTGGTTACAATCAGCTTTTTCTTTTTAGAAAGAATCCTATTGGCATACCAATCAGATTATTTTCCAATTAGAATTGGTTACAATGAGATTCAGAAAGAATCTGATTGGATAGTATACCAATCAGATTCTTTCCCAATGAGTTACAATCAGATTCTTCCAGAAAACATACCAATAAGTTTATTTCTAAAAGTATCTGATTGTAACCAATTCTGATTAGATACAATCAGATTCTTTCTGGAAGTATCTGATTGCTATACTAACCAGTCAGATTATTTTCCAATCAGAATTGGTTTCAATCTGCTTTTTTCAGAAAGAGTCTAATTGGTTAGTTTACCAATAAGATTCTTTCTGAAAGTATTTGATTGTAACCAATTCTGATTAGATACAATCAGATTCTTTCAGAAAGAATCTAATTGGTATGCTAACCAATCAATTATTTTCTAAACAGAATTTGTTACATTAGAATCTTCAGAAAGATTCTGATTTGCCATGAACCTTTGTCCTGTACTGATAAATGTAATAGATTAAAACAGGACAGATATCTGGGTTCTTTATAAGACCTCAGATTTACCAATAGTGATCCCTCTGTAACAATCCCTGGTGATATCTGTGAGGGCTAGGGCACAGTAGCACTCTTTTTGCACACGCGTTTTCAGTCGCGATTGCGCCCGCGATCCTTTAAACTTCAACTTTTCTAAAATTTCAGTGACCCTCGAAAATAGAATGTGTAATCTCGAAAAAAAGCTTCGGTCGTGAGGAAAGTTTGTCTTATCTAGGTGTTAGGCTGCACTTTATGTATATTTAACATGTATTTCTAAAGTACTGACACTTCCAGTACAATCCAAAAGATGTGTGTATATATGTCCCCTCTAATACCTATTGGGGTACACCCAATAGGTTCCCTTCTGCCTCTGTATATTGTGCAAAATATTCATTTAGGGGATGTGACACTAATAGAACCAGGATTTCATAGGATTTCTTTTATTTTTAACATGTTGCCTTTATTTTTTGTGTGCAAATCCCTAAATTTTATAGTAGTGTGTATAAAGATTTTATATCATCTGTATCCACATATAGCTAAACATACACCCACATTTCCCACTGTGCACCAACGGGCACACTTTTGCTAGTATACCGTATATACTCGAGTATAAGTCGATCCGAGTGTAAGTCGAGGTACCTATTTTTACCTGAAAAATTTAAAAAACTGATTGACCCGAGTATAAGTCGAGGGTTAAAATTTTTACCACAACTACCTTCTGATTCTGTATTGTTTTGAGGCATTAGTTGCCCTTTAAATAGACAGCAGAATTCCCATAGATTAATCCTATACAGTAATAGCCAAATCCAGTACCAGTAACCTCCAATTCCTTGGCACTCCAGATGTTTTGAAACTACAACTCCCAGCATGCTTTGTTGCAGGGAGTTTGTTTCTAAACATGTGGAGTGGCATGGTTTAGTAAACTTTTAATTAAGCTTACCATCATTTACAATTCTCCTGAACCCCATATTGTAAAGGGCACTCTGACCCCATATAGTAAAGGACTCCCTGACCCCAATAGTTAAAAATGTCACCTGAGAGCTGTAGGTTCAAGCTGTCATTTGCACTAAACTAGCAGCTGTTTTTTGCCCCAAACTGAGGAGACCCATCAGATTTACAGCATCCAGATGAGCAGTGACAGTGCTGAGTGAGTCCAGCAGCCAGACTGCAGGAAGTGTAAAGGCAGATAAGCTCCTGTAACTTTCTATGCAGGTTAACACAGCGCCACCTACTGGTTACTATTCGCAATTGCAGATTTGGATCTAAATTAGAACTTGAGCCCGAGTATAAGTCGAGGTTAGGTTTTCAGGCTAATTTTAAAGCATGAAAAATTCGACTTATACTCGAGTATATACGGTACTCAATTTAAAACATTCAACACTATATGTTATATTATGCATAAACTATTATTAGAATGAATATACAAATATGATCATAATTTTAGTGTTAGAATTGTGACTGTTAAAGGCTCGGTAAGGCAAAATTAACAAAGTATACAGTAGCTAAAATAAGTAACAAAGCATAGATAATTTACTCAAACTGAAAAATAAACTTAAATGCTTACATGAAGGTAGGTAGGTTCAAAGATTCACTTTAAAGCTAGGGGGAGGGAATCGTGAGAGGGAGGGGGAGAAGGGCTGCAGTACGCATGCCAAACTTCTCCCGGAGGCCAGGTAGGAGGCAGAGTCCTATATGGACTCTGCTATCCTCCGGGGGGCAGTTTTTGGGACTTTGGGGGGGGAGGGGACTACAGGAGAACCATATGGAGCTGGGATGTAAGGTAAAGATTAAACTACACTACATGGGGGGCCAGTAGTTGGGGGGGATTATAGTTTTGGGGGTGGACATGCCCTTTAAAATTAGCCTGAAAACCTAACCTCGACTTATACTCGGGTCAAGTCCTAATTTAGATCCAAATTCTGCAATTGCGAATAGTAACCAGTAGGTGGCGCTGTGTTAACCTGCATAGAAAGTTACAGGAGCTTATCTGCCTTTACACTTCCTGCAGTCTGGCTGTGGACTCACTCAGCACTGTCACTGTCATCTGGATGCTGTAATCTGATGGGTCTCTCAGTTTGGGGCAAAAAACAGCTGCTAGTTTAGTGCAAATGACAGCTTGAACCTACAGCTCTCAGGTGACATTTTTAACTATTGGGGTCAGGGAGTCCTTTACTATATGGGGTCAGAGTGCCCTTTACAATATGGGGTTCAGGAGAATTGTAAATGATGGTAAGCTTAATTAAAAGTTTACTAAACCATGCCACTCCACATGTTTAGAAAAACAAACTCCCTGCAAAAAGCATGCTGGGAGTTGTAGTTTCAAAACATCTGGAGTGCCAAGGAATTGGAGGTTACTGGTACTGGATTTGGCTATTACTGTATAGGATTAATCTATGGGAATTCTGCTGTCTATTTAAAGGGCAACTAATGCCTCAAAACAATACAGAATCAGAAGGTAGTTGTGGTAAAAATTTTAACCCTCGACTTATACTCGGGTCAATCAGTTTTTTAAATTTTTCAGGTAAAAATAGGTACCTCGACTTACACTCGGATCGACTTATACTCGAGTATATACGGTTATACTAGCAAAAGTGTGCCCGTTGGTGCACAGTGGGAAATGTGGGTGTATGTTTAGCTATATGTGGATACAGATGATATAAAATCTTTATACACACTACTATAAAATTTAGGGATTTGCACACAAAAAATAAAGGCAACATGTTAAAAATAAAAGAAATCCTATGAAATCCTGGTTCTATTAGTGTCACATCCCCTAAATGAATATTTTGCACAATATTACAGAGGGCAGAAGGGAACCTATTGGGTGTACCCCAATAGGTATTAGAGGGGACATATATACACACTCTTTTGGATTGTACTGGAAGTGTCAGTACTTTAGAAATACATGTTAAATATACATAAAGTGCAGCCTAACACCTAGATAAGACAAATTTCCTCACGACCGAAGCTTTTTTCGAGATTACACATTCTATTTTCGAGGGTCACTGAAATTTTAGAAAAGTTGAAGTTTAAAGGATCGCGGGCGCAATCGCGATGAAAACGCGTGTGCAAAAAGAGTGCTACTGTGCCCTAGCCCTCACAGATATCACCAGGGATTGGTTACAGAGGGATCACTATTGGTAAATCTGAGGTCTTATAAAGAACCCAGACTATCCTGTCCTGTTTTATCTATTACATTTTATCAGTACAGGACAAAGGTTCATGGCAAATCAGAATCTTTCTGAAAGATTCTAAATGTAACAAATTCTGTTAGAAAATAATGTGATTGGTTAGCATCACCAATTAGATTTCTTCTTGAAAGAATCTGATTGTATCTAATCAGAATTGGTTACAATCAAATACTTTCAGAAAGAATCTTATTGGTAAACTAACCAATTAGACTCTTTCTGAAAAAAGCAGATTGAAACCAATTCTGATTGGAAAATAATCTGACTGGTTAGTATAGCAATCAGATACTTCCAGAAAGAATCTGATGTATCTAATCAGAATTGGTTACAATCAGATACTTTTAGAAATAAACTTATTGGTATGTTTTCTGGAGAATCTGATTGTAACTCATTGGGAAAGAATCTGATTGGTATACTATCCAATCAGATTCTTTCTGAATCTCATTGTAACCAATTCTAATTGGAAAATAATCTGATTGGTATGCCAATAGGATTCTTTCTAAAAAGAAAAAGCTGATGTAACCAATTAGAATTGGTTACAGTCAGATTCTTTCAGAAAGAAATTGATAGGTATGCTTTCTGGAAGAATCTAATTGTAACCAATCAGAATTAGTTACAATCAGATTCTTTTAAAAATAATCTGATTGGTATACTAACCAATCAGAATCTTTTTAATTAGAATTGGTTACAATCAGATTCTTTAAGAAAGAATCTAATTTGTCTTTTCCCAGACCATTTTCTAGGTCCCAAAACTATTTACAGTAAGTTACTGTATAATTTTTACAACATTTTCAAAAATGCTTAAATTTCCTTGAATTTTCGAACGCATCAAACAGCAGCTCTCCTTTTGTTTCTATTGAGAGGGGAGGGGTTGGGGTGAGAGACTGTCACATGTTTTACAAGGAAGGGACATATAAGTCTTGCAACTTCCTACTAATACTTCCTATGAAAATGTTTTGATTCGCTAACACTGCTGTCAATCTAATATTAAGCACACCAATGGATACAACACTAAAAGGGGAAGTGAGAAATATGTTCCTTTGTAAGGGTCCATTGCCTCCCGGTAAAACTTCCTGGGGTGTGGCTTAACAGTCCATTTTGAAGATACCATTACAAAACAGGAGTGTGGACTGTGCAAGGATTTTCAT
Source organism: Hymenochirus boettgeri (assembly GCA_019447015.1). Taxonomy (NCBI): domain Eukaryota; kingdom Metazoa; phylum Chordata; class Amphibia; order Anura; family Pipidae; genus Hymenochirus; species Hymenochirus boettgeri. The sequence goes on along the minus strand of CM033470.1, from coordinate 120,552,258 downwards.
TTATAGATTTTGCCTTATTTACATTTCTATTACTTTAATGTCATTTTACACATTTGTTAATATTGATATAATTATTTTATTATTAATGCTTAAACATCACATAAACACTGTCCCTATTTGTATTACTTTTACCCACCCCAAAAACATAGTACCTCCGAAAAAACCAATGTATTCCCCATGAAATTATACATTTATTTATATAATCTAAAGGATAAGGAATATAACCCAAAACCCTGGCTTTAAATCTCTATAAATTCATCAGAAAAAAAACTAAAAAGAAAAAAAAAGATGTGTGTTATACAACAAATTTAAGATGGATAATGTCTGCCTTATCTTATATTCATCTTAGATGTACTTTATGTATATTACCCCATGTATTTCTAAGCACTTTTATATATGAAAGTGCTCAAGTATTTAATGTTTTGTATGATTAATAGAGCTATATTATAAAAGCGCAGTATGCTCTTTCACAATCCGGAATATACAATCACTGTTGTAAATCTACGAAAGTGGTCATAAATCAACTATCATGATCATAGATCAATGAACGCCCATAGAATACCATTGCGGTTATTTTGCTACCGCATGGTAATCTACAACCGAACATTTGTTAATTAACGAACATTCCGCATAAATGTACGACCCTGAAAGTACATTCACGATAACAGGTGGTATCGCTAAATTGCACAGCAGTTTTAATTCACTGTGGTGTTTGAACTGAACTAAACACTCTATGCAATGTTACAATAGTAATCACAATTATCATTAGATCATTAATATACCACCCTGGATTTAAATATCTTTCCGTATATAATTGATCAGAACATATGGATTAAGAAAAACAGAAAAAATTTATAGTGTTATGCAACAAATATAAGATGGATAATATCTGCTTTATCTTCATGTTAGGTTGCGCTATATGTATATAACATGTATTTCTACAGCAGATACTTCCAGTACAATCCAAAAGATAATGTATAATAAGAATATTTATTTAGGAACTACCAATTAGGTGGGAGTATATAACAGTATTACATATAGAAAGGTGTATATGTAGTAATTGTTTTTAACCACCAAGACTTCCTACTTCATTAATCTCTCAAAAGCCCTATACAGTACATCACAAACCATGTCTAAATCTGACTTTCAACCCCAAACCAATAATAATCCAAAGAGGAACTGGGCATACTCATAGTATTCCAAACCAAATAGAGGAGCTGTGCAACCCGGATATATTCGCTGTGAAATCCCTAAATAGAAAAAAAAACCTGTTTATTGAGCTTATATATCAAAACAATTAGCGTCCACGCCAGGCGTGTACAAGAACACTTCATATCTTTATACATGTGCGATCAGCTGATTAGCAGGCCCTTTAGAAAGCTACTATGTACTTACTCAAGCATTAAATAGGCCCTTCAGTACCACATTGGTACAATTTTATGTAGCTGCACTAACCCACTAATTAGGAGGCACGTGATTACCAATTCTCCTTCCTGTATGGTTATCGACAACTGATATACCTACAAGATTTGGCTTCTGTGCCTGGGATTCTAAAAAAACAAAACAGACACCTCTCCCAGGAGCTCTATTGTTGCAACAAGGTTACTTTAAAGTAGAACTAAACTTAATTTTTTAAATCCTGAAGGAAAGCTTTTCTCCCAAGAACACCTACCGGTATGCATTGTAAGATTCTTCTGCAATAGTTACATTTAGTACATGTAAGTAATAGATTCTGTAACAAAGAAGGCATGCTATTGCCAATACAACTCATAACTAATGTTGGCTTAAAAAAAACAAGGCCCCCTGACGCCATTATTCACTGTCTCTAGACCAGAGTTTCTAGCTTCTATTTCAAGTCAAAGATAAAGTTGTGTTGCTGGTGGCCCACCATGTAAATCGCATGTTTTTCGGAACAACAGCCCAAGAAGTTATAAGTTCAAATACCCTAGTTTACTTCCGAAAACATGAGATGAGATTTTAAAGGTATTTAATAAATTGTATTTTAGTGTTAACCTGCCGTGGTGCTGCAGCTTTTTCTTTCTGCTCAGTCTACCGCCTCAGTTTATTGATTTTTTTTGTTTCCATCATGTTTTAGAAAAATATAAATTTCTACATATGTACAAACTTACATAACAGTTCTGTTCTTAATTTATCAACCAGCGTGAACTAACACCCTGTATGTGCGGTGGTGCACAGCTTGGATTGGAAACAAACAGACTATTGAGACACATGTTCTATTCCTGTTTTTTTATTCTATTATGTCTCCTAACAAATCATAAAGATTTTACATTTATGGAAGCCCTTGTGAAAGTTTGAGAAAGCTTTGTTTTTGCAAGAAACAGTATAGAAGGTTGCAGTTTCGAGAACCCATACTTACTTTATTTTTTACCGAAATGTTAATATTTGTTTCTTACATCCATGCTAGCAATGAAATTAACTGCTTTACTTTTCCTTTTTGTATGAAAAGCAAAGGAATTTATCATTGTTAGGGACAGGGGCATGTGTTTACACAAAAACTGCACTGAAATCGTGTTCTGTGTCAGACAGAGGTATGATCACCGAGCTTGTAACATGATTGGCTTTTAGATTCCAGGAAGCAAGCAAGACTGCAGCTTACTGTGAATTGTACTGCATACACTTAGCTGGTGTACCCAGATAAGGTGAATGATGGGAGCTGACCCTAGTTCCCACAAGGTTCATTTCATAAATCACCCAGCATCCACACCAAAGGGGAGAGTGAGACAGAGCTTGTATCTTTGTAATGTGCTCTTTCTATTGGGGCAATGTTATCTGGAAACTTTAGTCCCCCTTTAAAGATCTTGTATAAGCTACAGTCTTTTCTATTTAGAGCTACATGTAGTCATCCACAACTCTCACTTTAAACAAGGGTTAAGAGATAAACATTATTATGTGGGAGGATGGGAGGCTGGTTGTGTCTTCGTAGTCATACTTAGCTATTTATTTATTTCCGATACGAAATATATTAGAAGTAGGTTAAATAGAGTAAGAGAGAGACAGCCCTAAAGTTTCTAATTTTAGGGTGTCTTAGAACAGGTATAGAACAGGTTTGCATTCCCTCTAACAGTGCCCCTTTAATTGGTATTCCCTCCAATAATTCCTATTAATATGTACATTTATATAAACAACATGGTGCAAATGGCATACCCTCCAAAATTCCCCTTTAATACACACACTAAGGCTGAGGCCACACTGCAACGCACAGGAATCGTGCACAAAATTGCGAGCGTTTCGATGCTTGTGCGTTCTGAGTTGCGCGTGCGTTTTGCGCATAGATTTTTTCCGTTTTGCGTTATGGAACGCGAATGGAAGTGCAATCGCATGGCATCAGAAATCGCGGGAATTTTTGCGTTCCCGTGATTTCCCATTTTAATGAAAATCGCGGACGCAAAAAAAGCGCTAGTGTGGCCTCCCCCTTATAGAGCATGGTGTAGTGCTGCAGGTGGAGGATAATAATATGACCTGATCTTAGCACAGTCTGTGCAATGCATTTCTCAGAGTAGTGCATTTTTAGCTTAGCTCGTACTACAGTTTGTTGTTTTTATACAGAGAGCTAAATCAAAACACCATCCCTGTACCCTCCAATATTCCCTAATAAGGTACACAGATGAGAAATGCATTGCTCAAAGCTGGTGCTAAATTCAGGTTCACTTCACCATCCTCCCCTAAAGTTCGCATCATGTGGTTTTATAAAAACACACTCTTCCTACCCTCCAACATTCCCCTTTAAGAAGGTACACTTTCCACTAATATTGCTGCAGCTGACAGGGAAAGCTAGAGACCTTCACACTATGGGCCATATTTACTAAGGTGTGGTATCGCCTTCTTAGCGATCGTTATGGCGATCATCAATTTATGATCATTATCGGAAATCTTGTATGATAGCCAACGTAAATCTACGACCGCACGTAGAATATCATTACGGAAGTTTATTATTTATTATTTATGTACGGTATACTGCTGCCACGGTCGTACATTAACGAAAACCAATGGTATCACAAGTTTTTAAAAATGGCCCTCCAACACTTAATAATACATTGCAGGGGAAACATCAAAGACACAGGTCTGTAACTGTGAATAGTGAAGGTTTATTGCAAAACATGCATTCTACATGTTTCTGACACACTTGTCCTTCTCAAGTGCTTGAGTGGGTCTGAAACATGGAGCACGCATGTTTTGCAATAAACTTGCAATATTCACAGCTACAGACCTGTGTCTTTGTATGTTTCACCTGCAATTTATTGTAATATATTGGATTCAGTGGACTAAAAGCCGTTTGTGGGACATTATTATTTAGATCCGGACACACTAGATACCCAGACCAATATACATCACACTACAACACTGCTAATGGGAAAGTGTTAATCAGTGAAACTCTTTGCACCACCAATTTGAATATTGATGATTTAATATATTCATACATCACAGGGGTTAAAGGGTAACTGTGGTCCAAAATGACTTTAGGTAAATTGACAGGAATTGCTTTCCTGAGGATTTTTGCAATTTTTCATTATTATTTTACATAGTTTTGAAGATATTTACATTTATATTAACAGAAACAAAGAATCAGGTCAAAATCGGCAAGTACTTACAGGTGCTCTACCCCTGGCTGTTCAGCGGCGCTCTCACGCTTCAAACACTCTCGGCCACAATGGTGTAAGATCCAAACGGAAGATTCAAAGCAAAACACTGGAAGTAGGCTGCTCGCTATCAGTCGTGTAAAAGCATCATTTTATGTAAACATCCATTAAAACACGTAGTGCTGGGTACAAATACAAAGGCATACTCGAAGAGACACTGGGATGCCTGACGCGTTTCGTGACGTCCGTCACTTCATCAGAGGCAGATCACCAATGGAGGTAAGTCACTATTTAAAGGACTAAACCAGGGAGGAGCTACAAATGTGGAACATGTGTAGCCAATCAACGAAATTAAAAACATCAATGTTGTATGTGCTAAAAGACAGGGACAGCGGTACACAAAGAGATGTGTGGGAGAGACTGTTATCCAATACATACAAAGTCTAAAGTAACTAAATGGATAATATGTCATCCAGATACATATTATATATATAATCGAAAAACACCAACATTAGCATTAATATACAAATGAATATATAAATTCATTTTGTAAATTTGGATATTCCATATAGTGATATAGCCAGAATTTAATGGCTTCAATACCTTTATGGAGTTGTATGGATGAGTACAGAGAGGATACATCCATAGTGAGCCATTTATATGTGGGCTTCCAGGTCACATCATTCAAAATTCAGGGAACCTCAACGAACATCTGAGTGAATACGTAGACACATTATTGATACCTTTCGTTTTCAGACTACCCAGTTATATAAGAGACACTACAGATATCAATAAATTGAATGATGTGACCTGGAAGCCCACATATAAATGGCTCACTATGGATGTATCCTCTCTGTACTCATCCATACAAAACCATAAAGGTATTGAAGCCATTAAATTCGGCTATATCACTATATGGAATATCCAAATTTACAAAATGAATTATTCTATCTAGTTTGGAGTATTTATTGACCACCATTTTTTCATGTTGATAGCCATTACTACATACAATCTAAAGGGGCTGCGATGGGGGCGAAATTTTCCCCATCGTATGCCAACCTATATAGGGTCTTTGGGAAGTCAAATATATCTACCATCAGGATAATCCTTTCTTGCACAATATAGTGAAATATTTTCGCATATTGATGATCATCATAATTGGGAGGGACTCCAACGAACTAAATATAGATACCTTTGTGTCTTATTGTAACACCCAGGACTCCGATATAAATTTTACATATATTATAAGCATATGAAATAGAATTTCTAGATGTCAATTTACCAGCAACCAAAAAGTATAGATACCAAACTATATCGTAAACCAATTTCTCGCAACACTCTTTTACACGCCACCTCTTGTCATCCACACACCACGATTAGAGGAATTCCATATAGTCAATTGTTTAGACTTCGCCGCATTAGTTCCACATGGGATAACTTTCATACAGAAGCCATGGATTTTTGGGATAGACTTGTGTCTCGAGGCTATAGAATTCCAGACATTAAAAAAGCATACGATAAAGCAGTTCTTCTCAAAAGGGGCAATTTATTAGATGTTAATATAATAAAAATAAAAACAAAAGAATAAGACATCTAGACAGACATTAGTCTCTTCACACATAACATAACATTAACTTTTACTACACAAAGTCATAAAGTAAGACAAATTGTGTCCAAATATTGGGGCATCCTTTTGGATGACCCTATTTTGGTCGCGTCTATCTGAGGAACCCAACTTTCATTCCGCAAAGCTGGAACATTGGCTCCATAGTATCTCCCAGTCTGTTTAGATCCTTACCATCAGCCCAAAACATGCACTGTTGGGTGTTTTAAATGTAACATGTCTAGATGTAACGCATGTAAATTATGAAATCATCTAAACAGTTTAAAAGTAACTCCACTGGAGAGGAGTATACAATGAATTTTTGCAAACTGTAAAACCAAGGGTGTGTAGTATATTTGGCCACTTGCTTTTGTGGGCCTTCAATATATTGGCAAAACTATTAGAACTTCGGCCAATGTATTACAGAACACATGAATGCCATACCGAAATGTGACTTAAGATCTGCTATAGCCAAACATGTGGTATTAGACCACTATAGCAAGAAAGATATCTCCTTTCAGGCTATTGATGTTGTAAGAGAGATATTAGAAAAGGAGATATTGATAGGAAGCTTCTTAAGAAGGAGGCCAAGTGGATATATACCATGAAAACCATATCCCCTCAGGGGGTAAATAGAGATTTTGAACTATAGCCTTCTTAGATTAATACTTAGCATCAGCGATCTCTCACTTACATCTCCCAACCCATACTGTATTTTCTATATTAGATATAAGGTTAGACCTATCTATATCTTATATTGCCCATAAAATAAATTATATTGGTAGTGTCTTTATTTAACCTATTTCATCTATATATATTTACCGCTATATTTATCTATACTATACTATTCATGGAATGACACATGTTCATTCAAGTATTAACACTAAAGGAACACTAAACCCGAAAATTAACTATGTCCCATTCGTTTCTATTATTCACAGGGAGGTGAGAACGCTTATTCTCACCTCCCTGTGAATAATAGGACGATCGGGGACCTGGAACTTACCTTACCTGCCGCTCCACTCGCAGCCGCTCCTGCACAGAACAGCTGTTCTGTCCCGATCCGCGCGCCCTATCTTTGAATTGGCGCGCATGCGCATAAGATAGGGCGCGTGGTCGGAACAGAGCGGCTTTCCGTGCAGGAGCGGCTGCGAGTGGAGCGACGTGTAAGGTAAGTTCCAGGTCCCCCGATCGTCCTATTATTCACAGGGAGGTGGAGAATAAGCGTTCTCACCTCCCTGTGAATAATAGAAACGAACGGGACATAGTTATTTTGGGGGCTTAAGGGGGGTTTACAGGTCCTTTAAGTTACAGTGGATAGACTTGTATTTTTAGTCTCCATACTCACATTCTTATTTATATCTAGTGGGTGTATATTGCTCTTACCTCTCTATATATCTGGCATGTGCTTTGATTACTTTCAGCTTCTTCAGGTGTATATATATTCATATACATGTATTTATGCTAATGTGGTGTTTTTCGATTATATATATAATATGTATCTGGATGACATATTATCCATTTAGTTACTTTAGACTTTGTATGTTTGGAGAAACAGTCTCTCCCACACATCTCTTTGGGTACCGCGTCCCTGTCTTTTAGCACCATACAACATTGATGTTTTTAATTTCGTTGATTGGCTACCATGTTCCACATTTGTAGCTCCTCCTGGTTTAGTCCTTTAAATAGTGACTTACCTCCATTGGTGACTGCCTCGATGAAGTGACGGACGTCACGAAACGCGTCAGGCATCACCAGTGTCTCTTCGAGTATGCCTTTGTATTTGTACCCAGCACTACGTGTTTTAATGGATGTTTAACATAAAATGATGCTTTTACATGACGATAGCGAGCGCCTACTTACAGTGTTTTGCTTTGATTTACATTTATATGTGTGATATAGGTTGCAGCATCACCAGATCCCCTGCACTTCCTGCACTGAAACCATGGACACTTTACCTTGCAGCCTCCCGTGGCCCCTCCCACTCATGGGCCCCTCACACCCATGGGCTCTAGGGCCCCTCCACTCATGGCTCCTCTCACTTGCGGGCCCCCTCCCACCCTGCGGCCACTCCCACTCATGGGCCCGGGGTCACTCCCATTCACAGGCCCCCTCCCACTTGCGGGGGAGGGGCCACAGGATCCGTGAGTGGGAGGAGCCACAGAGTCCCTGAGTGGGAGGGGCCACAGGGGGCTGCAAGGGGAGGGGACACAGGGCCCACGATTGGGAAGGGTCAGCATGTGGGAGGCATTAAAAAAAGCAGTGCTGTGGGTTTGCTGTTCTCCCCACCCCCCTCCTACCCTTCAGTCATGCACTGAGCATGTGCCAATCGCAGATTAGAGAGGAGGAAATAGTATTTCTGACCACAGATTCAGAACCTCCCACCTCTAACTTTCTGATCAGTGATTTCTTCATATTTGGGCTGTGCAGCACGTAGATAGGTGGTTGATGGGCTCGTTTTAAAGATATTAACCTGGCCTTTCATTTAAAATAAACTGTTGGGGACCACAGTTCCCTTAAGAGGGGGGAGTGGAAATCACATAGTGGCTGAAAATGTGATCAAGGCAAAAGTATGGCAGACAAGGGAAATGTCAGCTTCAGATTTGGGGAACAAACAGAACTCATAGAGGTAAGAAAAGGCCCCTGAAGGCCATCTCCATGCTGAGAAGGATGTTGAGGCAAGTGCTTGATATTTTGGGTTTAGTTCTCCGTTAAGTTGTACTTCTCCTCCCTTAAAGCCAGTCCTCTCTCCTTAATAAGGATAGTTGAGAAGGTAGTAACTGTAGGGATTTCTGTAATGAATGATTTTAGTGTGTGATGCACTTTCGCAATTGCAAGTGATACATAGTTTTAGTCAGCAGTTTCTGTGCTTTAAGTAAAGGGGAAGTAATTAAGCTATAAGTTATACTTTACAACTTCATTTGAATTAGTGATTTTTTTTTTAACAATGATCTCAGTTTGATCCACCTACAGACAATCATAGATGATGCATATATGAAGTAGTTGCATATTTGAAAGCATCTTATGACAATAGTTAAAGAGGGATTACAACAGAAATCAAAATCTAAATATTCTGTATACTGATTCTGAATAATAGAATAATAATAGATACCAAAAAGTAAATAAATCTATTCTAAATTATGTTGTTAGTATTGGTATTATTACTATACCTTTAACCACGCAAAAAATCTGGTAGATAAGGAACTGTACATGGTCTCAGTCAGCTTCTGACATTAAACATATTGGTTGAGGTCTGCTCCCATAAGATGCGTCACAAGATACCTGTTATATCAAACAAGAAATAAAGCACTTAAAAAAAACAATTTTGAAAACATTTTTGTGAAAAACTCTATAACTTAAATCCCTTTCTTTCTACCAATAAATAGGAATTTTTTTTTTAAGTGTATCCTTTGCCTTTAAAGTAATTTTTAGTTGGGAAATTTTCCTGTGAAAGGCCGGTATTCAAAATGGTTCCTTATGACCAGTATTGATCTTTTGTAATGGGCGGAAAAAAAACTAGTATACTTACAGGGAGATTCAATAAAAGTTCTTATAGTTTAAAATGGTGATCATTTTGCCACCAAACAAAAGATCTTAGTTAACATTTGAAAGCGAACATCTGATTGGTTGAGGGCAAAATTAGCACCATTTTTACCGATAAGAACTTTTTATTGAATCTCCCGGGCAGTTTTTAAAGGGCATGTCCACCCCTAAAACTAAAAATTTATCCCACTGCTGGCCTCGTGTGCAGTGTTTAAAAAAAAAAAATCCTTACCTTTCCCTATGCTCCATATGGTTGTCCTGTTGTGTCAGTCAAAGTCCAGAAAACTGAGGAGTAAAAAGGTTTCTGTCCCTTCCTGTACTCTTAGAAAGTCTGGCATGCATAGGGGAGCCCTCCCCCCTTCCCTCCCCGTGGACCCCTTGTTCTCGCACTGATAGTGCAGAGACGAGGGGTCTCTGCACTAGAGCTCTCCAACCCAAAGCACAGGTTTTAAAAAAAGTGCCCAGAAAATACTTACCAACCTTCGTTCCCCTGGCTAACTAAATAGCCTACAGCCACATCTGTAATTGGCTGACTGTCAGCAATTACAGACGTGGCTGTCGGTCCGGCTACTAATGCTACTCAGGGGGGTGTCCCTAGGGTTTTGGCACCTGAAAAACAAGTTTGAATGCCGCCGCGGCAAAGTGGCGTGGCTTTGTCTGGGGTGGGACTTTGTGCGTGTTTACTTTGTTATGACACATAAAAAATGTTGGTGCAAGTGGTACAAAACATTAGAAATCCCTACCATACTTTATGTACAATAAAGTTGTTGGCCAAATTATTTGTGAGCCTGCCATCATGTCAAGCTACATTCTTCTTAAATATCCAACGTGTCTGGGTGGTGCAAACATTACTATGATAAGGACAGAAGGTGTCAGAACCTTAACCGTTAGCATTTCAGCCACGCTCCAGGTTGGCGTCGGTATTGGTTCTCTTTTAATTTGTATTTACAGGTCAGACACTCCCAAGATAGGTAACCCAGTTAGAGTGACACATCACCAGAGTAACCAGTAGGAAATGCTGCTTTATGGATGGTAAGGGAATGGACCCGGGGGATAAGTGGGAATGTGAGCCCGTGAGAATGATGGGGGTAGTGGGAATGTGACCCTGGGGAAAGTGGAATGTGACCCTGGGGGTAAGTGAAATTTGATACTGGGGGATGAGTGGAAGTGACCTGGGGGATGAGTGGGAAGTTGACACTGGGGGAAAGTGGTTGGGTGACAGTGAGCTACTTTTAACACTATTCTTGTCAGTTAGAAGCCAATCACACCTACTTTCTTCCCCACCAGCTCATATAGAAGACTGTCTCTCCCAGCCCTCTTCCTAAAGGCCCTTACCTGCTTCCACATTTTAGCTGAAACTCCCAGTCCAAAGCTGTTCTGGTGCAAGGGACATGCATGGTAGGAGCTGTTGTATCTTCTGGCTACTGTCAGCAGTTGTGCACACAGGAGGGGCCTCAAAGGCAAGATAGGCCCCCTCACACACACTCTTCACACACTCCCTCTCACACAACACCCGGGCGCAACTAGAACTCAGTGGGCCCTCTCAGCAAAATTTTGAATGGGCCCCCATCCACTCCTCTATCTATCTATATCTATCATCTATCTATCTCTGCACTATCGTACCATCATCTATCGCGCATGCTTGTTCAGCTGACTCTGCTACCAGCGATCTATCATCAGCGCGGACGATCGAGCGTAGCGAGCGAGAGCGGGAGCTAGCGAGGAGCCGATCAGGAGCGACAAGAGCGAGCGAGCTGCGGCTGAGCGCCAGGAGCGAGGCGCGCGAGCGAAACGGGACACTAGCGAGGAGCGCGCGAGCGAGCGAGGACCGACCAGCGAGGGACCGACCGACAGCTGAGGACAGACGACAGCGAGCGACCGACGACAGCGAGCGACCGAAGGCGAGCGACCGGGACAGACCAGCTAGCGACCGACGACCGCCCCGAGCCGAGCGACCGACGACGACCGATCAGACCAGAGAGCCGATTACCGACCAGCTATTATAGGCGATCTATCTACCTACCATCTATCTATCTACCTACTATCTATCTATCTACCTCATCTATCTATCTATCTACCTATCTGCTACCTATCGATATCTAATCTATCTCTGCTATCTATCTCTGTACCTACCTATATCAATCTCTGCTATACTACCATCTATCTATCTATCTCTTGATCTTGTCTATTATCTATCAATTATACCATCTGTTTATATATCTGTGTGTATCTATATATATCTCTATATCTGTTGTCTATCACTCCAATCTATTCTTATCTATCTATCTTCTATTCTCCATCTATCTTATCTCTGCTACCAATACCTATATATCTCTGCTATACGCTGACTATCTATCTAATCGTCTATATTATCTACTATCTATGCTATTATCTACCATCTATTATATATCTATCTATCATTATTGCTACTATTCTATCTCTCTATGCTAGCTTTAAACCCTTAATGTGTAAGATTCCCCCTGGTCTCCCAGCCTTAACCGCTATATTTATATTTTAAGAAAGCTCCCCAAATTTTACCTACCTCTCCTCTTTCCTCCGCCGTAGTGAGCTGCCGGCAGCCGCGTCCGTGATTGGCTGCCGCTCAGCCAATCACAGACGCGGCTGCCAGTCCTGCCCCTCTGCTTGCGAGAAAATGCGGAGGAAAGAGGGGAGGGGAGCTTTCTATTCTTAAAATATAAATATAGCGGTTGGGGCTGGGAGACCAGGGGGAATCTTATATCAAAAATGTTTTTTTAGGGTGGACATACCCTTTAAAGCCTGAAAAATTTGACTTATACTCGGGTATATATGATATATATATAAATTATCTGCACACTGGCATACAATCCTTTTTTTTACTTCAATTACCATTATTGAAGTAAAAAAAAAGGTTAGACGTTAGGACCTTCCAGACTGGGGTTACCTTGACATGGTTGGAAGGCTTTTCATTCATGTGATCACAGTAATGTATACTAAAACCCCTTTGTTTATAAAGTATGCCAGTGTGCAGATAATGAAATTGTATGGGGACTAGGAATGTGCATTGATTCTTTTCTATGTTTGTATAAATGTTTGAACAGATCAGTAGCACTTCCGCTAAATATAGTTGTAAATTAGCCTAATATATATATACTAGCAAAAGTGTGCCCATTGGTGCACAGTGGAAATTGTGTTTGTGAGTATGTTTTGCTATTTGTAGATGCAGTGCTCACAGGAACCACCAGGAAACATCCAGGGGGGCCCTAATAAAATTAGTCTGAAGGCCCTGAAAAAAAACCAAGCAATCGCATCATATTAAATGAACAAATACACATTTATATCCTCCCTTTCCTATACTACCTACCAGCTAGAATATAGAGGGTCTATGTGGAATAAACCAGCAGGTCTGAGAACAGACCCAGGCAATCTAAACAGCACCTATGGGCAATCAAAAGCAGCCCATACATATATCCGATTTTACTTTCCTGACCGAGCGCTCCCGCGACATTAGACCGATGCCTGTTGGTGGCATAGAAGAATGGGAAAGGCGTTCCGGCAAGATCAATCTAATATCGCAGGAGCACTTGGTTGGGTAAGATATATGTATGGCCACCTTAAATCCTATAAAGTATCCTGATTTAACATGCAAAGTTCATACTTTTACCACAACAAGTTCCAGATTTACAGTCACTATGGGGTTAGGACTTGGTTGCACAAAATAGTGATTGAATATACATGTTAGGGAGAGGTGTGGATAGAGGAGCTAAAAGCTCCACACAGAGTATAAAATAAAATAGAGCCTTCTTATAACAGACGGTACCTCACAGCCTCATGTTATTATAAGAGCATTGCCCTAATAATCTAACACATAAACACATATTTATCACCTAAAGAAATGGATAGGGACATGCAAAGTATCTTATTTATAGCGAGTGGCAAAGGCGTGTGTCTAGATATAATACAGCCTAATGGTATAGAGAAGGCGTGTTTAACTTGTGACCTTTCACGTGTTTGAAAAACACAATTCCCAGCATTCTCTGTTTGTAGTAAGTTTTTTCTTAATATCCTGTAGCTAAAGGCATCTGTCTAGATCTAATGCAGCCTAAGCTTACCTTTCACATGTTTGAAAACTACACATCCCAGCATTCTCTGTTTTGCAGTTAGTTTCTGAATCAACTTTTCACATATTTAAAAACTACAACTCCCAGCATTCCCTGACTGCACAGAATTCTAGAATATGTAGTTTTCATACATCCTGGAATAAAGACTTTTTCCCGACATTAAAAGCCCACGGTCATGCTTAAGCGCTTCCTAGCCATGGGTTTGAACATGCAAGTGATTCATCTGCCCTTCCCTTACATCCATAGCTGTTAGAAAATTGGAATAGGGAAGCATTATATGGGTCAATCAGTTGGTGCAACGTTAATGCTCGCTTTGCGGCGGCAGCGCGAGTATCAGAAGAGGCACTCGTGCGGCCGTTGCAAAGTAATTTACCAGAGGTTGCGTGCCTCTTTACGTGTAAGTATTTAACACCAGCTAATAGCTGGTGTTAAATACTTATGTGCGGGTGAAATTTACCCAAAATCGACCAGCCTCTGGTAAATCTTGTACGGGAGATTTGCCCAGAGAGCATAAACTTTACCATATTTGCACTCACTTCCAAATAACACCTACCTGGCAGTTATAATCCATGAAGTCTAAAGGTTTGTACACACGTGCGATCGCGGGAGCCGACGCACGATGTGTTCGAATGCCCGTTTCGGCTGATAATCGTGCCGTGTATCGACAGAACGGCCATTTTAGCCGATAATGTGCCCATACATTGCACGATAATCAGCCGTTCGTACACATCGTGCATGTGTACGAACCTTAAGGCTGGGTAAACACCAGTAACCAACCGATAGTGCCATGGATCAGTTGGCTGGAAACATCTGATGGTGTGGGGCGGCCAGCCGCGACCGAGTTTGGTTGCCCGTATCAGACAAACAGGTCAGTTAGTAAATCACGGCAAATCATGCAGTTCCCTATTGGACCACATTATCGGTCTGTCACATGCACTGCAGGCTGCAGCCACTTTTGCTGTGGCCAACAGATCCAGGCAATTCTGCCACAATGTGCAATATAATCTGACCAGCACCATTTTTTTTTTTTAAATTGCAAGCCCGGTCGTGCTTTCGTGCCTCACAGTACAAGTGAACACACAAGTGCTCGAGTGGTAGTCAGGACCATCTTCCCCTCCCGGTTGTCCAGCCGCAACTGGACCCCCCACAGAGGGGATCTTAGGGCTTCCCGGCGCCGTAAGGCTATGGGAGGCCCACCAATACTGCCCCCCCCTTCAGGAAGTCCTCAGGGAGTATATATATATATATATATATATATATATATATATATATATATATATGTGTGTGTGTGTGTGCACAGTGGGTTTTTTATGTGTTAATTTTATTTAGTTTTATCTGCTGGAGTGTTAGTTATTGATTAAAATATATGTGTACGCTACCCACCACTTACAAGGCCCTCCATATTAGGGTAGTCCTATCTAAGAATGACATTTTAAGTAGTAATGCTGTTATTTTTGTAGTGTAATTATTATGTATTGGATACGTTTTTCCTAATGATAACTTCCCGCGGCACTTGGAGCCTTTCCCGGTAGTTCCGTCTTCCAGGGGTAGTTTGCGGCTGGAAACCAGGCTCCTAGACCCCGCCGCGAGTGTTGGGAGGCTCTGCTGGGCTTTCCGCGGCACTTGGAGCCATTCCCGGTAGTTCCGTCTTCCAGGAGAGAGAGACAGACCAGGTGCTGTCAAGTTGTATACATACAATACTGTACACACATTAACTCCTCCTCCAGCTAATCCCCAGGGCTCTCAAGCAGGAACAGGCAGCGTCTCAATACCTATCAACAGCAGGGATCGCCCACCATTTCTATAGGCAATGCCTTCTCTCCCAGTTAAATGGAACACTATTGCCTTTTACCTGGATTCCGACCAATGTGGAAGGGCTTTGTTAGATGCTGTAGTTTACACACATGCGGCAGTAAGGAGGAACCTGGTGCTTGTTTAATATGGGGTATTCCTATTGGCTGCTAGAATACAGTCGGCCACTATTACAGTAATGTGACAATTTATAATAATAGTACTAACCTGGAAGCTGATCATTGTGAGCAGAGACAGACAGACAGAGAGAGAGAGAGACACACAGAGAAAGACAGAGAGAGAGAGAGACAGAGAGAGAGAGAGAGGCGACAGATTACCCTATCTACCCTTCTAATAATAGAATCCCCTACCGCTACCACCTGTCTATCCTTCCTAGCCCCCAGTTAATAAACTAATTAATGTTATACCTTTTACATTACAATATACACTGTAACCATGTATAATATTATTTTAGCCTACCCCCACCTACATAGTACAGTCTAAAAACTCAATGCAATCTCCACAAAATGGAAAATAATTTTATATAAAGGAATTTGTAAAACATAAAAATCTTTATTCGTCCATATTAAAACACGCGTTTCGGCCATCTTGTGACCATCATCAGGCATGTCAAACCACATACTATCACTTCCTTAAAAAAAACCCGTGTCAAGTGCCCTCCCCTGCCCCTCCCATCACCACTCCCCCCAATTGCTCCACCCAGAACTGAATAGCACAACCGGTAGCCTGGTACAAACATCTCCATATAACGGGCTGATCCAACATAACTACAGTCTCCCAATCTCAAGGGGGGAAATCCTCATAAGCTATAAGGTCATAGTTAAGGCAGGCTCACCAAATGGGACTCACCTCTACTTAATCAGACAGTACAACCTCCAATAGATTTGAGATGTGCAACTATAAAAAACATGATAGCACAATCTGTTTCCCCCTTGAGATTGGGAGACTAGTTATGTTGGATCACCCCGTTATATGGAGAGGTTCGTACCAGGCTACCTGTTGTGCTATTCAGTTCTGGGTGGAGCAATTGGGGGGAGTGGTGATGGGAGGGGTGGGGGAGGGCACTTGACACGGGTTTTTTTTAAGGAAGTGATAGTATGTGGTTTGACATGCGTGATGATGGTCACAAGATGGCCGAAACGCGTAGCAGCGTGTTTTAATATGGACGAATAAAGATTTTTATGTTTTACAAAGTCCCCTGGAGTGCGCTTTCTCTACACTGCATATTTGTATCTGTAAGCAGCACCGGGGCAATTGAGACGACAAGCTGGAGTGCGCCCATTAAGCCTGTTTATATATATATATATATATATATATATATATAAATATATATATACACAATACAAGATCATTCCACAATCCTTGTATTGTATCTTGTATTGTATGTATTTATTGGGAGGCTTGATCAAGCCTCCATGTGGTAATAGCACCCCCAACACGCCCCTTTTATTGGAGGTCCTATGTTTTTAATATAAAGCACTGGATGGCCTCCTCCCTTATTTTAAAAAGCCAAAGGGCTAGGGCACTGATGGGCAAACTGTGGCACACCAGATGTTTGAAAACTACAACTCCCAGAATTCCTATGCTTCCCTCTGTAGTTGAGGAATGCTGGGAGTTGTAGTTTTCAAACATCTGGAGAGCCGCACTTTGAGGATCACCGTGCTAGGGGGAAGTGAGAGAGCCTGTTATATGGATCCAGTGTGTAAGAATGAAAAATGGAAAGTGTGCTAATCATAATTGAAGTAAAAAAGGTTAGAAGTTAGGACCTTCCAGATTATATATATATATATATTGCCCTTGTGCTCCTG
Source organism: Hymenochirus boettgeri (assembly GCA_019447015.1). Lineage (NCBI taxonomy): Eukaryota > Metazoa > Chordata > Amphibia > Anura > Pipidae > Hymenochirus > Hymenochirus boettgeri. Next base: position 120,534,794 of record CM033470.1, on the reverse strand, counting down.
ATGATTCAATAATATAGACTGAAAGGAGAAATATTCAGTGCACACAAAAGGACTTTTATAATGAATTAAAGTGCTTTATTTCACAAACGCATACTGGCAGCGTTTCGGTCCAGCGTCTAGGACCTTTCTCAAGCCACAGTGAGGCTTGAGAAAGGTCGTAGACGCTGGACCGAAACATTGCCACTATGGAAATTATGTGTGTGTATGTTTGCTATGTGTAGATATAGTGGATATCGAATCTTTACACGGGTATATTTTAAACTGTTAATCAGACAGTCACTAGCTTCCAGAGGAACCAAATAGGATAATCCTGCAGGTCTTAGAGTAGACCCAGGCAATCCTGCCACACTGTTTGGTTGAAACTAAACATGCTAGGTTAATACTTATTATTATTCACCACGGCAAGTGGTGATGGTACTTCATATATTTTAACAGAAGGTACCTTACAGCATCATGTTATTATAATAGCATTGCCCTAATAATCTAACGTATAAACAAACATTTCTCATTCCCAAAAAAGAAATGGATGTATCCTTTTATATACTCTTTTATACAGATCTAATTGAAAAAAATAGCTTCAGAGCAATTTTAAATAACTGATAACTGCTTTTTATTTCAGTATTACAGTAAATCCTTGGTATACCTGCCGGGCTTTACCACTAACCAAAAGGCTTAGGACTTGCCAGCGAAAACCTTCATCCCAACCATTATTAGTGGCTGCCAATTCAAATTGTTCTAGCCACTAGAACACTCCCTAGTTACCCCATCAAATGGATCAGGTTTAAAAATAGGTTTGGCAATTGGGCCTGGTAGAGCTACTGATGCAATTATGTGGGTTTTTTCCTGGATGTTTCCTGATGGTTCCTGTGAGCACTGCAAAGGGCTATCTATCTATCTATCTATCTATCTATTTGCTCCGCCTGGTGCTGGTAGAAAGGGGGTGTGTCTGCTTCACTCCCCAACATATACAGAAAATCAGTAATGCTACGCACACAGGTCTTTAAAGGGCCACATGTGAAAAAACTTTTGAAATGTGGTAGGGCTAGTTCCTCCAGCCCCAACCGCTATAATGTTATATCCAGAAAGTGCCCCGATAGTTACCTTCCCTCTATCCTTCGCCGCACAATCCCAGCCCTCTGCTTGCACAGAACTGCAATCAGGGGAAGGGGCCGGCAGCCGCGTCTGTGATTGGCTGAGAGGCAGCCAATCACGGATGCGGGTGCCGGCAGTTCACAGCGGCGGAGGATAGAGGGAAGGTAAGTAACTATCAGCGGAGTTTCTGGATATAACATTATAGCAGTTTAGGCTGGGGGAACTAGCCGTACCACATACTAACAGGGTTTAACACTAGGGGAGGGAGAACAAATCGGGTGGGAGAGGGAGGGGGGGAGACCTGCAGTGCGGCTGCCAAACTTCTTCTGGAGGGGAGACAGGAGGCAGAGTCCTATATGAACTCTGGTATCCTCTGGTGGCCACATTTTCAGACTTTGGGGGGGATTACTGGAGAACCATTTGGAGCTGAAATATAAGGTAAGGATTTTATTGCACTACATACCAGGGCCAGTAGTAGGGGGAATTATAGTTTTGGGGGTGGACATGCCCTTTAACTTCAATCCTTTATTCAGCACATATGTCAATGTACTACGTTTCGGGGATAGCACTCTTCATCAGGTACAAACATTCACATAATGCCAAGTTGTGTCCCCATATAAATTTGGTCATTTCGTGTGTACAGAGGCAAAGAACTTATTTGGTAATTATATTGGAATTGTCTGGAAAAGATACAGTGCTCTCGGTAAGGCATTCATACGTAAAATGTTTATTCTACCAAACCAGCTATATTGATTTTTATGCCACTTGGCAAGATCAGAGGATACAGCGGATATCGGTGAGGTATAATTTAGTTGGTATAAATTATTTTGGTTAGAAGGTATTTGTATATCTATGTATGTGATTGCCCTTTCTTGCCATTTAAAAGGGAAATTGGTTCGAAGTTGGGTGACTAGGGTTGATGGAAGGGATATATTCAGGCAATCAGATTTTTGATAGTTAATTTTAAAATTGTTCCATATTCCAAATGTATGAAGTTCCTTTAATAGATTAGGGGAAAAATGTGTGTGACAACTTTTTGATTTACCGTAGTTGTCTTTCACCGAACTCTTTCCATTTCCAATATGTCCCTTTTATGTACAGGATTTCAAAACTTCACCGCATTGTCCAAATGAGGCCTTACCAGTGCTAATGTAAAGAGGGAGAATATTTTTTTCCGTTTACTATATACCCCTCTTTATACAATATGTTGCTACTCTAACTTTTAGAATACCCAAATCTTTTTCCCCCAGAGATTAATTTAGCACAGAACCGTTTATAGTATAGGTAGCATAAGGATTGTGAACCTCTAAGGCTGGGTTCACACATGACGATTTTGGGTTGACCCACCAATATTTCCATATATCAGAGAAGGGTCAGACAAAATATTGTAATTTCTGTTCAAGCCCTTACATTTATCAATATAAAAGGGGAAGTTCAGTGCAAATACATGTAGTTTTCAGAAAAAAGAGCAGTATTTTTTCATCCCAATGACCGTAATCTGCTAATTCAGCATTTTGTCTGTGTATAAATAAATGCAACCAAAATACTGATTTCCTGTTTGCAGGACCCCTAGTAGAGACCAATATAGTCTTGCCCTTGACCCAGCGCCTGGGTTGATTCAGTTGCTCTGTCTGAGCATCTTTGACCCATCCAACAACCAATCAGTAGAAATTACTGTTAGGAACATTCCAAGGATGTGGTGCATCCTGGGAAGAAGGACTGTTAGAACCTGAAATGTCAGCTCACTAATGTCAACAGCAGGGAACAGCAAAGGGTATGAAATCAATTGATTTTTCAAAATGGAGAATATGTAGAATAACTATGTATGCATTACACAAACTAACAATTTAAGAAATATTGATAATTTCCACTGAACAGTCCCTTAAAATTTCATCTTCTACTTTGTAGACCATTATTCTAAGCATGCATTTTTTTTTTGCCTTTAATTTTCCTCTGGTTTAGATATTTAATGTAAATCTTTATTTGATTGCTATCTAGAAAAATATCTAGATTACCTATAAAAGACAAGTATATTCTGCATAGGTCTGACATAACATTGTCTGTTCTTATCTTTCAGTATATTCATTCAGCTGACATTATCCATAGAGTAAGTATTTTATTACTTTTCTATTATTATGTATTAAAAAGTAAAAATGTATGACTTTCTTACAGCACAGAACTATCTATTTATATTTTAGAATCTGTAACATTTTGGGGCAGTATTTTGCAAATTTGTTGCAAAATACTGGGTTATAAATTCACACTTAAAAATCTAATCTTTTCTCTGCCTGTGAATTTTTATGGTAGAAAAGTCCCTAACAGCAGTAAACTGTGGCTGCATAGCCTGCAGCCGCGTCTGTGACTCGTCTGTGACTCTATTGACTCTCAGCCAATAACAGATGTGGCTGCAGGTCCGCCCCTGTTAACAACCAAAGATTTTTAAGTGTAACTGTGGTCTCCATACAACTAACAAAACACAGTAGGTGCGTTGCCTGAACGCAGAGCAAGGAGGATGCTTAATCCCGGAGCTCCGGCTACACTTCTTAGAAAAACCTTATTTAAGCTTACATAAAATCATATAACCAGGGTCTCATCCTGCGGTCCCCTCACAATCCTAAAATACTATGGGAAAGAAAAAAGGACAGACGCCGAACACATATAACCCAATAACCCAAACCAGCAAACCCCAATGGACAAATATATGGCACGTGGCCAATCAACATCCGAAACTCTTACCACCTCCAACAGCTCGTAGATTTCTCCCGCTACACTCCATATGGAAGAACAAGCAACCATAAAACCATTGACCGAGGACACACTCACCAGAAGCCTAAACACTCTGCAGGACCACCTCCAGAACATTCATGGAGGAACTGGGCAAAGTAGTGACAGTACTCCGAATGGAGATTGCAAGCTTAGATGAGTGCACGGCGGAATTGGAGGAAAGAGTAGATGGCCTAAGAGCACACGTTAGAGGACGACATCCTCCACCTAAAAGAAGTAATAACATCCCGGCAACTCCTACACAAGGACCTTGAAAACAGGGAGCGACTGCAAAACCTTTTTGGATCCAAGCGGTCCCAATGGAAATAGCAGACACAGCCTTATGAGAATATACTGTGAGTTTCTTCAGCACACTGTGCCCAGACTCACCTAGAGACCTGTGGAGAATGGTTTGCATCCACTGAGCACTAGGCCCCCCTCGTTCAAAAGACATCATCATGTGTCTCCATTACTTCGAAGCAAAAGAGAAAATTCTACAAGCAACCAGAAATATACCAAAGATCACATTCAGGGGACAGACCCTCCAGGTCTAATTAGACCACTCCCCACACAAACGCAGAGAGATGACACCTATTACGACCAAACTTTGAGAGAACAAAATCACGTATAAATGGGGATTTCCTTTCCGGCTCATAGCCATACAAGAAGGTCGCCAACATATACTACATGATGTCGACGACGCTTCGGAATTCCTACGCCATTTAGGCCTTCATTTCAGAAAGAGCCCTCCCGGTCCACCTTCTTCCCCATGAAGACCGCACTTAGCCCCAAGAAACAGCCCCCAAGATGACATCTCCCGATGGACAAGCTAATCCAGCTAGCCTGATACATAACCATCACAGGTTTGACAATTTAATTTTAGCACAATTTGTTCTGCCCCATGAATCCTCAACTCAAATTAATTGAAATCCCCACTTCATTGAACAATGAATATGACCCTGAGTGCAACACGCATGACCAATACATTAAAACGGTAATGCATAACTGCCCAGATAATAAACCAACAACCCAAAACCCTGAATATAAGACTTGTGTGTATGTATATACGTGTGTGTGTGTGTGCATGCGTGCACACACATGTATATGACTCAGACATTTACATGGACAAGACAATCTAACTACAAGCCCTAAACGTATATTATGTCAACTCCCAATCAAAGACCTGGAAAAACCCAAACCTCCGACATCCTCCTCTTATAGTGGAACCCTGATAAACAAATATCTAGCACGAACAATCCTCTATTAATAATTACAACAATATACAATGCTCCCAATACAGATTCGGAAAGGCCTATCATACCTATACAGGACAGTCCAGCTAGCAAGACCAGGGACACCTCCCAACCCTATAATTGTGTGTACAGGCATCCGTGAAGTGATGGGTATATGTTAATATATGTACGATTATATAAATGTGTCCTAAAGGATCCTCAAAGATTTATTATAACTGATCTAACATTTCCGTGTGGGTATGTGCATGATCACAATTATAACTTAATTGCACCTACTTAAGTATATACTTAAGTATAAACCGGCCCAGAGTATAAACCGAGGTACCTATTTTTAGCTGAAAAAAACAGTAAAAGTGATTGACCCGAGTATAAACTGAGGGTAGAAATTGACCACTACTGATTCTGTATTGTCAGTTTATTTCTTTGTACCTCTCTACAAAACAATACTGACAAAAATAAATAATTATCAACAGGAGTGGGACTGGATATATAATTTAACCCTCTATGTAAGAGATTTACCAGTATAATGGGTGCAGAATCTATAGTCATTCTACTGTGCTTGATTTAGAAGAGACAACTTTTCTCACTCCACTAGATGCTTCACCACACCCTGAGCAAGTAAACATACAATACAAGGATTGTGGAAGCACTCCAATTAGGCTCATTTACAACTACATTTAGCGGAAGTGCTAAAAGTCAAACATTCATACAAACATAGAAAAGATAATCAATGCACATTCCTAGGCCCCATACAATATCATATTATCTGCACACTGGCACACTTTATAAACAAAGGGGTTTTAGTATACATTACTGTGATCACATGAATGAAAAGCCTTCCAACCACGTCAAGGTAACCCCAGTCAGGAAGGTCCTAACTTCTAACCTTTTTTTACTTCAATTACCATCAGCAAACTTTTGCATTTCACATAGTTGTGCACTGGATCCATACAACAGTCTTTCACTTCCCCCCAGCCCTTTGGCTTTTTAAAATGAGGGAAGAGGCCATCCAGTGCTTTATATTAAAGGCATAGGACCTTCCATTAAAGGGACGTGTTGTGGGTGCTATTACCACATGGAGGCTTGACCAGGCCTCCCAAATATACATACAATTCAAGGATTGTGGAAGCACTCCAATTAGGCTCATTTACAGAGACAACTTTCCTCATTCCACTAGATGCTTCACACCCCCTGAGCAAGTAAGGTCATCCTTCTGTGGGAATCCTTCGTAGCTTACTTTAGAAATCCGGCAGCTGCTCGTTCGCTCCCTGTAAGCTCGCGCTGGCTGACGTCACTACCCGGCTTCGGACAGTGACGTTAGACGGCGCGTCCGTACACGGAGCAAGCGAGCCGCTGCCGGATTTCTAATATAAGTTTTTGACTCGAGTATAAACAAAGGTCGGATTTATATCGGATTAAATCTCGGTTTATACTCGAGTAAATACGGTATGCAAAGAATTGTGTAGAGCCTCGATGCGGAAAAGGCTTTCGATCACATAGATTGGCGCTTCCTCAGCCTCACCCTACAAGAATTTGGGATCATGGGACACTATGGATCAGCGATATCTAATATTTACAAAACCCACACGGCACTAGTCCTGACGCCACATGCGAAATCACACACATTCAAGCTCTTCAATGGAACACGCCAGGGTTGCCCCCTTTCCCCAATGTTATTCATATTATGTATGGAACCTCTGGCCGCACACACTATGAACCATCCACAAATACAAGGACTACAACTGCCACTCTCAGAATACAAACTATCTTTATACGCGGATGATGTCCTATTCACACTTGCATCCCCCCAAAAGTCCCTCACCCACCTACACACTTTTATATCAATTTGGCAATGTTTCCAGATACAAAATCAACCTAGATAAATTGGAAGCCCATCAACATACCCCCCCCCCCCAACACTAAAATTGCTAGAATAAAACTTCCCTTACTCGTGTAAATCAGATCCATTAAATACTTGGGAACAAATATCACCCCCATTACAACACGCTCTATAAACACAATATTCTTCCATCTCTTCAAAGATCTTCAACAATGGAACCCCCTACCAATATCATGGCTCAGCAGAATAACTACCCTAAGAATAAATATACTCCCCTGTATACTTTATCTGTTTGAGACACTACCAATCAAGAGCCCCTCCAACACATTATGACAACTCCAAAAGAAAAGCATGGACTTTGTCTGGCGGGGTAAAAGACCTATAATATCCCAATATATAATCACTGCACCCCGATCCCATGGAGGATTGGCGGCCCCATGCTTTCAGAATTACTACGAAGCTGCCCAGTTGCCCGATGGTCCCATCCATTAAAACACACAGCTTTGGTGATACTGGAACAGGAATGGGTAGCTGATACTGATCTAGGCATTCTTCTATGGGATAATCAAAAACATCTCTGAAAAGAACCTCCTACAAACCTCTAGAGAATTTAACAAAACAGGAGAATTTCCTACATTCATAGAATTTCAATCAAAATTCCAGGTTCCACAAAACTCTCACTACTTTTATCTCCAGGTACGCCACTTCATCCAACACACCTTCCATAAACTTCAATTCCCATACCTCTCTAATTTGGAGAAAATATTTTATTATGGGCCCAACAAAAAGGCTCGATCTTCTTTACCTACAGCTGCCTACAGGAATTCTCCACTATAACCCGGGGCCTACACAAATATTCTATCATAGGAAAAAGATATAGCTTACCCAATTCCAGAATCAGTATGGGCAGATATATGGGAAACTTCTAAAAAATCTTCTATCTGTTCTCTCTTCAAGGAGAACCTCTACAAGATAATCCTACGTTGGTATCATACACCACAACTATTGAATAAACTGTTCCCTAATACAACCCCATGCTGCTGGAGATCCCTAATACTTGTATTTTGGGAATGCCCCTTTATTCAACCATACTGGAGATCATTCCAGCAAATCATAAGAATAATACTGGGGAAACTTGTTCCACTAGACCCCTAATCTATTTGCTTTCCGCTCCCCCCAACAGATCTAACCCATGTAGCCCAAAAACTGATGCAGCATATTATAATGGCGGCCTGCTGAGAAATATTAAAGGAATGGAAAAGCACAACCACCCCTTCCAAAGAATCCCTACTTAATAGAATTCTTGACATTAGACATATGGAATACCTAACAGCACTAACAGAACTAAATTTGACAAAGTATGGGGACCCTGGGATATAAAATGGGAAACCTTATAGAAAGGAAAGAACAACTAGATATAAGTATTGAACAGCAAAATCAAAATATAGAAACCGCAACAAAACACCATGGTCAAGAAGACAACCAAAGGCTAGGAAGGTAATTAAGAAATCTATTGGGGAATACAGTTAAATGAGATGAGAGTAATATGAATATTGAAATATGTATGTAAAAAACATACATACTGTAGTAACATAGTAATTGGGGTTGAATAAAGACTTACGTTCATCAAGTCCTACCTTTTCACCCTCCTTTTTAACCCTACCTAACAGTTGATCCATAGGAAGGCAAAAAAAACAGCTAAAAAAAGGGGAGGGAAATTCCTTCCTGACTCCAAATGGCAATCAGAAAGTATCCACGGATCAACCAGAACTGCAGTATCTGTATTTATACTAGTAATTCTCAATATTTTTTAGTTTTAGAAACTTATCTAGTCCACTTTTAAAGCTATTCAATGAACTTACCATTACGACATCTGCTGGAAGACAGTTCCACAGTTTCACCGTTCTCACTGTAAAGAAACCTTTCCTAACCTTAAGATAAAACTTCTTTTCTTCCAATCTTAAAGGATGTCCTCAAGTCCTCTGATATGACCTATTAGTGAACAATGCACCAGAGAGTTCACTGTATGGGCCATTAATATATTTGTATAAGGTTATCATGTCCCCACGCAACCGCCGCTTCTCCAATGTAAACAGCCCTAACTTGTCTAATCTGCCTGCATATTCAAGCCCCTCCATTCCCCTTATTAATTTAGTTGCCCTTCTCTGGACTGCTTCCATTTCCAAGATGTCCCTTTTGTATATGGGATTCCAAAACTGCACCGCATATTCCAAATGAGGCCTTACCAGTGCCTTGTAAAGAGGGAGAATAATATTTTTCTCTCTTGAATCTATTTCCCTCTTTATACAAGACAATATCTTGCTAGCTCTAGCTGTTGCTACCTGGCATTGTTTGCTACAGCTAAGTCTGTTATCTACCAGAACCCCCAAATCTTTTTCCATTTCAGATGCACCTAACAGAGTTATTTATGGTGTAGGTGGCACAGGGATTATTAAATCCCAAATGCATCACCTTACATTTATCAACATTGAATCTCATCTGCCATTCTGCTGCCCATTTTGATAATCTATCTAGGTCTGCTTGCAGCACTTGCACATCATTGGAAGTTTCCAAAGCTCTGCATAATTTAGTGTCATCAGCAAACACAGAGACCTTGCTCTCAATGCCCCCTTCTAAGTCATTTATAAACAGATTAAACAGAAGCGGCCCCAGTACAGAACCCTGAGGAACTCCGCTTAGAACTTTAGCCCACATAGATGTAGCTCCATTAACCACCACTCTCTGTTTGCGGTCCAATAACCAGTTCTCTATCCATGAACAAATGTTTTCTTCAAGGCCAACAGTCCTCAGTTTATACATTAGTCGCCTATGTGGCACAGTATCAAAGGCTTTTGCAAAATCCAAATATACCACATCCACAGCTGTGCCTGAATCTAACTTCTTACTCACTTCTTCATAAAAACCAATTAAATTTGTCTGGCATGATCTATTTCTCATAAATCCATGCTGACTACTACTACTAAGATGATCTCTGGAGACAAAGTCAAGGATATGATCCCTTAACAAAGTTTCCATCACCTTCCCTACCACTGATGTTAGGCTTACAGGTCTATAGTTACCAGGCTGTGAACGACTACCTTTTTTGAATATTGGTATTACATTGGCTTTTTTCCAATCCAGCGGCACATCCCCAGACAAAAGCGAATCTGAAAAGATGAGACACAGTGGTCTTGCTAGAACTGAACTAAGCTCTTTTAAAATCCTAGGATGCAATCCATCTGGTCCTGGCGCTTTATTGATATTAACTTTGTCTAATTGATTCCGTACCATATCCTCTGTTATCCAATGTGAAAACTCTTCATTTCCTCCCTGCACATTGTTACAATCCCTACTGTAAGGATTCTCAACAGTAAAAACCGATGTAAAAAAACGGTTTAGCAGATTAGCCTTTTCGGCATCCTCTACAACCACCTCAGCTCCATTATTTAATGGTCCCACATTCTCAGTCCTCATTTTTTTACCATTTATATACTTAAAAAACATCTTGGGGTTGGACTTGCTTTGTTCGGCAATCCGTATTTCATTTTCTATTTTAGCTAGTTTAATTGCTTTCTTGCACTCTTTATTACAACTTTTGAAGTCCCTGTAAGCCTGTTCTGTGCCTTCTGCTTTCAAAATTTTAAAAGCCCTTTTCTTTTTTTCCATTTCCCTTTTTACCTGAGCATTAAGCCATGCAGGAGTGGACCTAATTTTTTTACACTTGTTTCCTAAAGGTACCGATTTGGAAATGTTATAGTTTAATATCCCTTTAAAAGTGGTCCACATCTGCTCAGTATCTTTACCTAGAAACAGTTCCCCCCAGTCTATGAGCAGGAGCGATTCCTTTAAAAGCATAAAATTAGCTTTCCTAAAGTTAAAAGTTTTTGTTAAGCCAGTGCACTTTAGTTTTCTGCAACCTATATTAAATGACACTATATCATAGTCACTATTCCCTAAGCTTCCCATTACCTTCATCTCCAAAATGAGCTCTGGGTTATTAGATATCACCAGATCCAACAACGCATTCTTTCTAGTAGGAACTTCTACCATCTGTGAAAGAAAATGCTCATATAGGAAATTTAAGAACTTTATACCTTTTGAGGTGCTGGCAGTTCCATTACTCCAATCTATTTCAGGGTAGTTAAAATCCCCCATAACCAGAACATGCCCCATACCAGCAGCCTTCGCCAACTGCATATGGAGATTCATTTCCACCTCTTCCCCGGCATTTGGCGGCTTATAACACACTCCAACAATTAATTTACCCACCTTCTTGCTTCCTGTACACAGTTCCACCCATAATGTTTCTGCCGCATCGTTTGCTCCCCCATCTATTCCATCTTTTAAATTTGGCTTCAATTCCTGTTTAACATACATACATACTCCTCCTCCTTTCTTATTAACTCGGTCATGTCTAAATAAGGAGTACCCTTCAATATTTACTGTCCAGTCGTGTGAATCATTAAGCCATGATTCTGCTATACCAATTACATCATACCTTTCCTTTAGAGCTATTATTTCAAGTTCGCCGGTTTTTCCAGCCAGACTCCTTGCATTTGTAAACATACATTTTAGATTATCAATTGATTTACTTCCATACATGGTCGTACATGCCTCCTTATCCTCTATGCTCCCCCCTCCTCCTTCTCCTCCCTCCGTTGTGTTACTAGCCCCCAGATCCCTAACTTCTCTATCTACCCCTGTGTAGTTAAACTTTCCCTCCCCCCCATACCTAGTTTAAAATCTCCTCCAACCCCCTAGCCATCTTCTCCCCCAAAACAGTTGCACCATCACCATTGAGGTGCAATCCGTCACTACTAAAGAGCCTGTAGCCAACAGAAAAGTCAGCCCAGTTCTCTAAAAACCCAAACCCCATCTCCTTACACCACTCTCTTAGCCACGCATTTATACTCCTGAGCTCCCGTTGCCTCCCTAGCGTAGCACGTGGCTGCGGTAGTATTTCTGAAATCACTACCCTGGAGGTCCTTGCTTTTAACTTGGCCCCTAATTCTCGGAAATCATTTTTAAGGACCTCACCTCCACCTCTAACTTTGTCATTGGCACCAATGTGAACCAAGACCGCCAGGTCACTCCCAGCCCCACCCAATAATCTGTCTACACGATCCACCACATGTCGAACCCTAGCACCAGGCAGACAACACACTGTTCGGCATGCAGGGTCCTGGCGACAGATTACCCTATCTACCCTTCTAATAATAGAATCCACTACCACTACCACCTGTCTATCCTTCCTAGCCCCCAGTTCTCCCTCCCTTGTATTGGAGATGGCCGTCCCCTGGGTGCTCAAGGGAAAGGCCCGCTCCATACATGCTGCTTCCGAGCCATCGTCCTCCACATCTTCACCTAAAATGGCAAATCTGTTGGGATCGACCAGCTGGGAAGAAGCCCCCCTATCCTTCCGTCCCCTACTTCCCCTGGTGACCCTTACAAATCTATCTTCCTTCTCCACCTTATCTGCCCCATCTCAACCCACCAGTTTACTGGCCCCTGCCAGTACCTGCATTTCCCCCAGGTTTGCCAAGTCCTGCAATGCTGCAAGTTTACCCCTTAGACTCTGTACCTCAGATTCCAAATGGGCAACCCACTCACACCTGACACATACATAGGTCCCCTGGGGCGGCTGCTCCAAGATCCCATACATGCGGCAGGATGCACATTGCGCGGCCCCAACAAAACTGTCCATACTAAACAGCAATACACAGCAGAGACACAGCAGAGAAATAGTGTTCTTAAACGCTTTCTTGTTTTAAACGCTTTAGTTTTTTAACGCTGTCAATTCTCTTAAAAACAGAAAAATCTCTTAAAACAGAAAATCGCTCAGAGCTAATCGCTCATGGGAAAGGCCTTAAATGAGGTTCAAAACCAACCAGAGCCAACAGGCCTCAGCCAATTTAAACCAATTAGTTACACCCCCATCCAATCAGAGAGAGAGAGAAAAACCTTTCCTTTGTCTCCTACCAGCCCCCGCTCCACAGGTAACAGTATTTTTTAAACACAAGTATTTGTTTTAGTAATCCAGTGCTTTGAGTTTACTCAAACAATTCCTACCACCTTATTCAGCAGTAAGTAGTAAAAAAAAATAAAAATACACTAGTGATTAATTACTACACAGGCACCCTCTAGAAATAAATAGTGTTAGGTTAGTACATTTTACTAGGCTGCAACCACAGTTAATAAACGCTTTAGTTTTTTAACGCTGTCAATTCTCTTAAAAACAGAAAAATCTCTTTAAAACAGGAAATCGCTCAGAGCTAATCGCTCATGGGAAGTGCCTTAAATGAGGTTCAAAACCAACCAGAGCCAACAGGCCTCAGCCAATTTAAACCAATTAGTTACACCCCCATCCAATCAGAGAGAGAGAGAAAAAAAAACCTTTCCTTTGTCTCCTACCAGCCCCCGCTCCACAGGTAACAGTATTTTTAAACACAAGTATTTGTTTTAGTAATCCAGTGCTTTGAGTTTACTCAAACAAATCCTACCACCTTATTCAAGCAGTAGTAAGTAGTAAAAAAAATAAAAATACACTAGTCATTAATTACTTACACAGGCACCCTCCTAGAAATAAATTGTGTTAGGTAGTACATTTACTAGGCTGCAACCACAGTTAATAAACGCTTTAGTTTTTTTAACGCTGTCAATTCTCTTAAAAACAGAAAAATCTCTTTAAAACAGGAAATCGCTCAGAGCTAATCGCTCATGGGAAGTGCCTTAAATGAGGTTCAAAACCAACCAGAGCCAACAGGCCTCAGCCAATTTAAACCAATTAGTTACACCCCCATCCAATCAGAGAGAGAGAGAAAAAAAAAAAACCTTTCCTTTGTCTCCTACCAGCCCCCGCTCCACAGGTAACAGTGTTTTTTAAACACTGATCTCTGAACTGCTTACATTTCCAAGATGTCCCTTTTGTATATGGGATTCCAAAACTGCACGGCATATTCCAAATGAGGTCTTACCAGTGCCTTGTAAAGAGGGAGTATAATGTTTTTTTCTCTTGAATCTATTCCCCTCTTTCTATAAGACAATATCTTGCTAGCTCTAGCCATTGCTGCCTGCCATTGTTTGCTACCATTGTTTGCTATATAAAGGAAAAAATAGTAAAAAAGAACCAGGTCTGCTAAAGTTCTTACCTATATGACCACCAAGTGGAGGAATATGCATAATTACTACTAGCTTTTAGGAGTAAAGGGGAACTGTGGTCTCTATTAAAAGAGCACACTCCTACATATAAAATTAATCTAAAATCATGCTTCTTTCTGCAATCTATCCTAAGATACAGCAGTATAAGTGATGGTGCTTCCTGCTTACACTGTGAGCCGTGAACCCATTGTATTGTATTGCGAGGACAGGGTAGAAGATGCGTATATCACTTAACATGCTTTGATGCTTGATGCTTTGTAAGCCCTGCCCCCATACAGGGCATAACCCACACCAATGGAAAATCAGCACGAAAGGAGCTAAATATACAGGAGTGCGAAGAAAAACAGACAATTGTGAATCCAGTCACCCTTTATCACATTTATTATGTTATGGACCTTACACTGGAGACATAACTGAGTAGAGCTCAAGAAATTCAAGAAAATGCAGTCCAGCTACTGTTGCTAGCTTTGTGAATGAATAATCAAACGGTTTGTAGCCCAAACTGCATGGCTTGCATTGAATGGTGTTATACTCCATGCTTATAACATACTCTGTTTTGTTGCTAATATTGATACAAAATAATTTAACACTTTTTTTAACTGCTAAAACCTTTTTATTATGTCTTTAGGACTTAAAACCTAGCAATCTTGCAGTAAATGAAGATTGTGAATTAAAGGTAAGCTACATATTCAGTGCTAGATTTTTTAAAAATGTATTTTAGTAGTATTTAACTCACTAATTGTATGTGTACATTGTGCACTTTGAGTGTGTGGGGTTCCCAGATTCTAGAGGCTGTAATACAGGGTGGGGAGAGCAGATGTGTCAGGAGGCTGGGTTTGGTGCAACGAGTGGGCATTTCCAGGGCAGAAACTTCCAGTCCCTTTCGGAGGCTGGGATTTTGGCCCTGATTGCAGGATTTGGGATTTTGTTACTGCAGTTGTGGCAACCCTGTCTCCATGTAAAGATTTAAAATGTGAAGGCAAAGCAATATTTGTTCCTATTCAATTAATCAATCAATCAAATAAGATAAGATATATGATGTAACTATGTAAGTAGAAGTGAGTTAACTGTACAGAGAAATATATTTCACAATTTTTATTATGTTTATTATTTATATTTCCTTTTGTTTAAAAGGTATGTCCACCCTATTTTGCTGTAGCCTCCCCCCCTCCCAGCCCCAATCGCAATTTTTAAAATAAAAAAAAAAAACATTACTTACTTACCAGCCTTCGTTCCCGTGACCTTTTCCTGTAATGTTACTTCGTTCTGTCCGCTACTGAGAATGCCGCTGGAACGAAGGCTCGTAAGTAAGTAATCTGCTTTTTTTTTTTTTAAAAAAAAACAAAAAAACAGACAATGTGGTTGGGGCTGGGAGGGGGGAGGCTGCACTACAGAAAAGGGGTTTAATGCAAAACTAAAAGGGCATCTATACTGGAAAATAGGATTTCTTAAATTGACCATAACTGGAAACAGTAATTCTTCCCAACCACCACTGTATACATTTTTTTGTTGATCTGCCCCCTATTTCTTTAGATAACCAATCTAAAACTTCTTTTATTTGAGCTGTCAATCAAGTTCCTTGCTCTTAAAAACTATTCTTCTGTAGAGTAGATTTACTGTAACTGGAATGGTGACAGAGTTTTGACAGTTGGAATGCTGTATGCTGTGAGCCGACTGGACAGTATGTTTGTGGGGGGAAAAGTCAAGTCGGATGGAAGTGGGAGTGGTTAAAAGAGGGAGGGGGGGATACTTGCTCTTCACTTTCCTGGACTTTGGGCAAGCACTGCAGGGGAACCATTTGGAGCAGAGGGAGGATTTATGGGGTTAAATTTTAGTTTTGGGGGTGGACATGCCCTTTAAGTTAACCCTGGCATGGTAGAAACATCTAATGTAGGAAATTATTATGCCGTTCCCCAATGATCTGTATTTTGACTTACCCTATTCCAATCCCCTCGCTGGTGAAGTGTCGTAGTGTCGTAGACGCAATATCACAATATTTAACAGTATTCCTAAAGTTCTTGATTTGCTTATTGTTCTATTTGGGTAGGAAAGGTTTTCTCCTGGGACACTTCCAATGGGTGTCCAATTTCTGCAACTTTTTTTCTCATATACATTTAAATCCGTACTATTATACAATTAGGGCCCGACCGGTAGCAGCATCATTGATTGGCTGAGACGCAATTTCTTTATGTTCCCTAAAGGGCATCTATAGTGAAAAAAACACATTGTCCCTTTTCAAAGTTAAATTTATGTACTCTCTGCTGCCTTAATCCTATCTCTGTCAGTGACTTTGTTTAACCATGGTGTCAGATCTCTGTGCAGCACTCCCCCCTCCCTTCTCCCCTCTGTTACCTCCTCCATGTCTCAACTCCGGCTAACCGACAAGCTTATCATGTGCAGTAGGAGTTAAAAGTTCAACATCCTGAAAAACACACCCACACACAGTGGCCAATAGAAAGCAAGCTGTCCTGTAGACACGGAAGAAGGAGATCAGTACAGTTTACGATCTCTCTTTGTGACCCATCATCAATCAGTGAAAGCTATTAAGAAGTGCAGCCTTATATCTACCATCAAAGCTACCTCTCTCCCCCTGCTAATGCTCTTATCTCTGTTTATTACAGAGCAGGGAGGGGGGATCACGTCACAGGAGGAGTAGAGGAATGCAATCACGTATTGTTCTAACTGGTGTATCTCAGAACAGAGAGAGAATCTTAATAAAGTGAAGACACTTTGGGGGTTGTGGGGAATTATAGAACACGTGGAAAGAAAGAAAAAAAAAAAGTTCATTTTCCCACTATAGATGCCCTTTAAATAGTTTATTTAAAGCACAGCCCCAAAGTTAAGCATAGGTTCCATTCTGCGTATATTTGCTGTCAGTATTTCTGCATGCGTCCACTAATATGGGGTGCTATTTAATTCAGGGAATGTAGGAGGTTGATATAAAGTAGCATTTTTATTTGTTAACTTATTAAGTTTTGAAATATAACTAGTCGACTATATTTCTTTTAAATTGGGGGTGGCTGTGCACCACCAACTCAAAAACATTCTGGTAGTGCCATAAACAGAATTAAAAGCCCAAACTGATTTCTCCAGCTAGCAAAAACATGCGTAGTAAAACCTTCAAGTTCTTCAAGAACTAAACTTCAAGTCCGGTTGATCTAATTGAATACAACAGATACTTCATCCATACATTTTTCGAAAATTAGTATCCAAGTCAAAAAATGAAGTAGCCAAGATGGTGTCCAACAGAAATTAAACACCAAAAGTTCTACTCCCGCTTCCTGACATTTGGGGTAGAGCCAATGGATACTCGTCAAGAGAATTGGAGAAAAGGCCTTTTGTTTTTATTCCCAACAGTTCCAGTGAATAGGATGGTGCTACACAAGATGAAGGAAGATTTGAGCCTATGCTATAGCTTTAAAGTAGTGCTCGGCCATGGTATCTATTGTCCTTATTAGGGCCTCCGTGTCCGAATTGGCGTACTTAATTTTCAAGAGGTTATTCTATTATCATTTAAAGTCAAGGAAATTTGTATCTTCTAAGAAATAAAGTATGGGAACTTTTTGTTCCAAAACATAATTTTGCTATAATTTGATAGCATCAATTCTTCCTCAACAAATATTGTTAATTTCTCTTTTCAGGTTACAAAATTAATCTGTGTGCTGTTAGAAACTTGTCCCCTTATGTTGAAAAAGAACTGGGTGGCAAGACTCCACCATCAAATTTATCTCTGGTCATAAATTTGACACATCTGGTTACAAATGTATGTAATAAACTGGTAAAAATATCAGTTGGAGTTGTGGGCAAATATCTGACAAGTTACCACATTTTTGTGGACATGCCCTTTGAAATTTTACTTGGTTACTGGTAAGTTGTATTTTTAAATCGGGAAACTGATAATTTCTACACAACTGCTCCAAGTGAGATGTGATCACAAAACACCAAGTGTTATTGTGTTATTCCAAGGGTTATTCCACATCTTAGTACTAAAGTAATCTTATGTTTGTAATGTAGAGATACCTCTAGGTATTTTATTTTGAAAGAGTTCATAAGGAATGTAGATTGGTTAGAAAGCTGTGTTTTTCTCTATCTTTGTATTTTTTTTGTTGATTCAGTTACTCAGTATAGATCTGAGAATTTCTGACCCATCCAACAGCCTATTAGTAGAAAATGCTGTAAGGAACATTCCAAGGAAGTGGTGCGGTCTGGGAAGGACAGTTACAGAACCTGAAATGTTAGCTCACTAATAACAATAGAAGGGCATAGCAGCGAGTATGAAATGAACTGATTTTTAAAAATGGAAGACAGTATGTTAAATAACTAGCTATGTGTAATCCTATATAATAAAAGCCTAATTGCTGCGTCCGTGCTATGGTCCGTGTGTGTTACTGCAGTTCACACACGAATAGAGGGAGAAACACAGGAAACACACAGATGCAGAACAGCAATTAAACAGACCGCAGGTAGGGTTGCTTGGGAGTGAGGGGGGCTGGATTTGGGATAGAGAATGGGCCTTGGATTTGGGACAGAGGGGGGCCCCTGGGTTTGAGACGGGGGGCTTGGATTTGGGACAGAGAGGGGCCCCTGAATTTGGGGGGGGGCTGGATTTGGGTCAGAGAGGGCCCTTGGATTCGGGACAGAGGGGCCCTGGCCTTGGGACAGAGGGGGGGCCCTGGCCTTGGGACAGAGGGCAGACTCTGGCCTTGGGACAGAGGGGGACTCTGGCCGTGGGACACTAAGGGGGGGCTATGGCGGTGGGACCCTAAGGGGGGACTATGGCCTTGGGACACTAAGGGAGCACTCTGGGCTTCTAGCGCCCGTTATTGTAATGGGCTCAATGTCTAGTATAAACTAAGAAGTTAAAAAATATTTTCCTCTGAACTTTCTCTGCAAAGAGTAAATGCGGTCTCCAAACAAGTGTCATCTGTCCAAAAAAACTCTTATACCCTTCAAACAATGAATGAGATCTCTAGCTTCTCTGGTTCCTAAGTTACAGGCCTTTAAATTTAGTCAGGATAAACAAGGAAGTGTGTGACAGTCAAACGATGAACTGTTTAAGAAGCCCCACCCCCAAAAAAAAATCTTTTCGGAGCAATTTAAGGACCATTACAGCAGTAGGATACATCTGAGCATGCTCGGTGCTTGTGGCAAGCTGGTCCGCAATGGTGCTGGTGATGTCACAGCTCACAGAGCTAGCTGGTAACACCACCCTTTATACTGCTATAAGATTGCAGCTAGGAGCATGATCCTACAGTTTTTTAAAGGTAGAAATGTGCCCTTTTTAATAAAGGTCACTTGTATGTAGACCACATTTATCCTTTAAATTAAAAGGTGCTTAACCCTCTGTGTCACCAGCATTTCCAGCTTTGTGCATTGTGATAGAGGCATTCTTAAGTTGGTTTGGTTAAGGAAAGTTCTATTATTCACAGGGAGGTGAGAATAAGCGTTCTCACCTTCCTGTGAATAATACAGTAGATGCAGATTTCATTTACTTAAAGGATAACTATTGCCTCAATGAATTTTTTTTTATAATTGCTTTAGAAAGAGTAAAGGTATGCAGCCCTCCCCATACATTTTTTTCCTGATTTTGAGCCTCTCTCTGCCTTCAATTAGCCATGCTGTGAAGGGGGCATAACAATTCTGTCTGCCTGTAACTGTCATTCAAATCTAGCATGCGAGAAAACACTCCTCCACCCACCCTTGATCAGCTTGATTATGTAGGCTGTATCCTAGCAACCGGGCATTTCAAGTTTGTTTTTACTGGCAGAGGAGGAGGAGAGAGGTTGTAACAGACATTCCCACCAGCCAATGACAAGTGTTATGTTAATCATGGCCCTGGGCCATCTAGGAGGCTGGCTTTTAGCACTCATCTTTGCTGTGTGATATCTGAGAGGGCAGCACAGCTGTAAATGTGAGTAAGTGATTTCAGCTGCTGAAAGTCTGGACATGTAATGGGGTGGTTTTTTTTTATATTGTTGTTCTTTAAAAAATCCGGTTTATTGTCCCTTTAAACACTGCAAAAAACAGTGAGTCATTGTTCAGGCAAGAACACTGGAATGGAAGGGGTAGTGGAATATAAGAAATGACTAATCAGTGACATAGCTGAGAGATTTTTATAAGGATTTATATACTACTGCTGCTCCCCATTATAAAATATAACACGTGCGTATTATATAAGGGATAATGCGCCCCTTATAGTGTAATATATGGATAATATGCCACAAGGAGTTTCCTAACCATGTAAAAGCACAAAGCCGCAGGCAGAGTTGCCGTAATATCCATATATTATGTGATATTTTGTGTGTGTTATTTTATATGTATATATATATATATATATATATATATATATATATATATAGTGTGTGTGTGTGTGTGTATATATATATATATATATATATATATATATATATAGTGTAATGTGTGATATTTTATAATGGGAGCTGCAGTGGTATTTATGCTTATAAAAATCACTCGGCTATGTCACTTAGTGACTCATTTCTTATATCCCACTGCTTCTCCCATTCCAGTGTTCATGCCTGGACAATGACTCAACATTTTTTGCAGTGTTTAACTTCACTAATGGAACCTGCTGGAGCTGCTTCCTGTCACTTACATAACCCATGTCTCTCTCCTCCTCCACAAAGATTTGTTTAACCGCATAGATGCTGGGCTGGGATGTTCCTATCTACTGGGTTTAAGTTATAGAAGGTAGCTTGGGGGTTTAAATTAAGGTGGAAATAGGGACAAGGCTAAAATTTAAAATGTGAATGGAGTGAAAGAATCGGATACTTATGTATTATAAGAAATAATGCACCCTCTACATTATAATATAAGGATATTATGCCACCTTGGAGTTCCCTGCCCTGTATAAAAGCTATATGGTCAGGGAATATATATTCTATGGCTATATACTATATGGTCAGGGAACTCCTCAATGGTGTAATATCCTTATATTACACTGTAAAGGGTGCATTATCCCTTTATATAACATTATGTTAATGGAGATTTCATTATTAGATTAAAAATAAAATATAGGGAAAGCCTGAGAAAACTCTGTGAGATTCCCCGACATCAGAGGGAGTACACCCTTACCGATGAGGTCTGCTGTAAAAGCACTTTGGGGGTTAAATTCTCCAGATTCCCTCAGTGGTATGGAGGATCAAGGAAAAAAGGAGGAGGTTTGAATGGTGCCCCCAATCCTTCCCAGCATACCCCCCTCCCCTGATTCCCCCATTTACCACATGTAGAGTCTACTTGCATGGGGACAAAATTCTGGAATGCTTACACTTAATGGATTAAGAACTTAACCTATAATATAAAGTTTATAAATTTTTTTATGCCTCGGCAAGGTGTGAGGGCTTTAATTGTCTGACAAATTTCCGCCATCTGCGTTGTGGTCGGCCTTTCCCAATGGAAAATTTCAATATGTAAGTAATAGAGGGAGCCAATAAAATGGGCGCACAACTGATCCCCAGAGTGATGCGCGTAGTAGTGACGTCCACACCCGGAACCGGTTGGGTAACCCAGAGTATAACACAAAGCCACTTTAGACATGTGACCAGGAACCAATTGCCGTGCATAGGAGTGATAAGTGAGGTAGAAAGAGCAGTAGGCAGGTGAAACCATAATAAGGAAGGATACACCCATCTCTTTATGCGAGTTCCAAGAGCTGTGGCCATAGACAAGGAATATACTACATTCATCTTGGGGATTTGAGGGATATATGCTGAATAACCCCAAGCTCCAAAGCCAGCGTGGTGATGCATAATATCATTTAACATGTTAGGTGTACTAGTGTACAGGTTTATATAATCTATTTACCACTACAAGATTTGGTCCGGTATTGAGACTGAGTGCAGCGCTTTTTCATGGCTAGGGATAAGAGGTCCACAATTGCAAATATCTGATTGTTTTTTCATTAGGTATCCAGATCTACATTATTTATTTTGGACTTACTATACTATACTATACTTACTATAATAAAGGAGGTTGATGTATTGTTTTTGGACTTCTATAAAGAGTATAGATGTTTATCTATATATAATCTACCTTGTAGTGGATTTTTAGGAGACAGAGGATAAGAGAATATCCTTATAATCTGCGTGCTACTATATAGTTGCATGACAATAATAAAATGGAAGTCATCCCCTATGTAGGAATGTTCTACCCCAAGACACCCACTAATGCAGATCAGGCAGAGACTGCATCTGCTGTCGTTCTATGTATAGTGTTGGTATCTGGTTGCATTAAAGGAGAACTAAACCCAATTTTATATACACCAGAATCTGAAAACAACCCCTCTTAAAAACACCAAATAAACTATAAAATGCCACTTTAGTAAACTCTATTAAAGTAAATCAAAGCCTGTTAAGAACTGGATGAAGTATCTTTGTGTATGTGCAGTGTCAGACCACACCTCCTGACCCCAGTCACCTGCTTCCTTGCTTTATCTGTCCTATAAAAGGATTGGCTACAGATTATTAATGGGTGTGACCAACTGTAACAAGTTTGTGCCATAGCTAAGGACTGAGCATGTGCAGAACATAATGGTCATTGACCAAACTGTATGATACTAGAATGCTGAGAAGTAAAGCACAAACCATATGTTATTTAGGTAAATTTCCCAGCGCCTGTATCAAAATGAGAGGTAGGACATGGATTACTGGTTTTATATCAAGGTGTCCTTCTGGTTCAGTGTTGTTCTGTGGCTTTATTTGCCCTTTAAGGAACAGGGAGATGAAGAGCATGGTAGAAAGGCTGTGTATCTGGGCGGCATTAAGAGAGAGGGGGGCTGCAGGGGTGTGTCTCATTCTCCAAGAAACTACTTACACTTAAAGAATGTTTATATGAGGTGGAAAGTGGTAGAGTACAATGAATAATGTATCCCCTACTTTAAATTGTAATGATTTTATAAGGCACCTTGTGATTTTATATGGTCACAGGAGTCCTCTGTGAATTAAAATATCCTTTAAATTTAGGGGTACATTATTCACTATATAAAATATATATATATTATATATCTTATATATATATATATATATATACACATACATTTTTATTGTAGTATTGTTTCATAATTAGCTCTTAATATAATTTTTAGATACCTAGATACCTATTTATGATTCAACTAGCAAAAGTGTGCCCATTGGTGCACAGTGGAAATTATGTGTATGTGTTTTGCCAGGTAATCCTGCCGCAATGTGCAGTCCAACCTAAATAGCACCATTTTTATTTAATATTTTTATTGAAAGCTCGGGGTCATGCTTTCAGTGATACCAACACTAAGTGCACAAACATGCAAGTGGTTCAGGATCTGTCAGCTTCTCTCTTATGGCCATAGCTGTTAAGCTGTAGGGCCAGAGTGAAGCTACTTACATCCCTTCAGCCAGTAGGCATCAAGAACCATTCCAAACTTGCCCTCCCTTTCCACTCCCAGCATGTTTCCAGGGGGAGGCTCAAATAGCATAAGTCTGAAAGTCCTAAAAAAGGACCCAGGCAATCCCACCACATAACATGTGCAAACACACACATACCCTCCCTTTATCTATTTGACATGCCAGATAGTCCCAGGCAATTCTGCCTCATTGAGCAACAGCACAATTGGAAAATCTGAGACTATACAGGATCCATATTAACATGCTAGGTTCATACTTAACAGAAGTAACATAACAGAAGGTACCTCACAAACTCATGTTATTATAATTG
The DNA here is from genome assembly GCA_019447015.1 of Hymenochirus boettgeri. Classification (NCBI taxonomy): domain Eukaryota; kingdom Metazoa; phylum Chordata; class Amphibia; order Anura; family Pipidae; genus Hymenochirus; species Hymenochirus boettgeri. Next base: position 120,510,983 of record CM033470.1, on the reverse strand, counting down.
CATTGCCCTAATAATCTAACTTATAAACACATATTTCTCACTTTCAAATAAATGGGTGGGGACATGCAAAGTATCTTATTTATTGCCTGTAGCTAAGGGCATGTGTCTAGATGTAATACAGCCTAATGGTGAAGAGCAGGGGTGTTGAATTTTGACATGTTTGAAAACTACAAATTCCAGCATTCTCTGTAGTAAGTTTTTTTTTCTTAATGTCCTTTAAATAAGGCATGTGTCCAGATGTAATACAGCCTAATGGTATAAAGCAGGGGCTGCGTTTTCTGGTTGTTTTGTTCGCCCCGCGTTGGGTTGCGGTGTTCGTTTTGGTTGTGCGGCTTGTCGTTGCGTTGTTCCGTCGTTTTGTTGGGCTGCCGTTGTCGTTGAACTTGGACATTCACATGTGAAACTACCGTACAACTCCTCACATTCTTGTAGTAAGTGTTTTCTTAATGTCCTTAAAGTAAGGCATGTATCCACATGTAATACAGCCTAATGGTGAAGAGCAGGGGTGTTGAACTTGTGACTGTTTGACATGTTTGAAAACTACAAATTCCAGCATTCTCTTCTTAATGTCCTTAAAGTAAGGCATGTATCCACATGTAATACAGCCTAATGGTGAAGAGCAGGGGTGTAACTTGTGACTTGTTTTGAAAACTACAAATTCCAGCATTCTCTGTAGTAAGTTTTTTTTTCTTAATGTCCTTTAAATAAGGCATGTGTCCAGATGTAATACAGCCTAATGGTATAAAGCAGGGGCGTTGAACTTGGGACATTTCACATGTTTGAAAACTACCGTACAACTCCCAGCATTCTCTGTAGTAAGTGTTTTCTTAATGTCCTTAAAGTAAGGCATGTATTCACATGTAATACAGCCTAATGGTATAGAGCAGGGGTGTTGAACTTGACAGCTTTCACATGTTTGAAAACTACAACCTTCAGCATTCTGTTAGCAGTAAGTTTCTTCTTTATAGGAGTTCTTTATAGGAGTTCAGTGGAAATGCATATGCTTTTAAGAAAAAAGAGCAGTATTTTTCCATCCCAATGACCTTAAAGGACAATTATACTCACCTTTTCCCTGATCCACTGCAGCATAGTACCCAGGGTGAGGACCTAAAATCACTAAGTCCTAACCCTGGGTACTTTCCCTAACTCCTGCACTACTTACCGCAAATCTGCTTCGCCGATCCACACTGTTTCACCTCTCTTCTACTGTCAGTGACAGTCGCGAGGCAGCCAATTGGAAGACACGCCTCCTTGCAGAGCGTATCTTCCTATTGGCTGCCTCGCGATCTGTCACTGAAGCAGGAAGAGCGGAGGAATGGAGTGATCGGCGAAGCAGATTTGCGGTAAGTAGTGCAGGAGTTAGGGAAAGTACCCAGGGTGAGGATTTAGCGATTTTAGGTCCTCACCCTGGGTACTATGCAGCTATGGAGGAAGAGGAGCGAGGGTGAGGTGAGTATAGTTGTCCTTTAACCTGCCCATTCAGCCTTTTGTCTGTGTGTAAATAAATACTTCCGAAATACTAACTTTCTGTAGGACCCCTAATAGAGACCGTTATGGTTTTGCCCTTGACTCAGTGCCTTGGTTGATTCAGTTGCTCCGTAGAGATCTGAACATGTTTGACCCATCACCAACAGCCAATCAGTAGATATTACTGTTAGAAACATTCCAAGGAAGTGATGCATCCTGGGCAGAAGAAGGAACATTAAACCTGAAATGGCAGCTCACTTATGTCAACAGCAGGGAGTATTAAGGGGTAGAAATTCAAGTGATTTTTCAAAATGGGAGAGAATATCGAGAATAACTAGGTATGTGTAATATAAACTAATACTTTTTAAAATATTGATATTTTCCACTGAACATTCCCTTTCAGCCCATTGGCTAATGAACATATTAAGATGCAATACAGTGTAATGATATAGAGCATGGGTGTTGAACTTTTCACATGTAGGAGTCACACATTCACCTACCTGACAGCTTTAATTCATGAGTTATATAGTGAATAATGCACCCCCTACTGTAAATTATAAGGATATTAGAAGTCACCGAGGAGTTCCGTGACCATATAAAAGCACGAGGCCGCAGGCCTCCATCAGTCCAGTAAAGGTGCCGGTGACTGCGCGGACACAGTGGATAACAGTAAGCGCGTGCCCGGCCCTCCCCCTCTCCCTTAGATGCCCACGTGAGGTAGAAGCAGCGGACTCCAAGTCTTTGAGCATCAGACAGCGGCGGGGACGGACCCTCCCAGGGACGGCGCTTGGTTACCTTCCCTCATCAGCCCGGGTATTTCAACAGGCTGGTTGTTCGGACGGCAGGTCCCTGTTAGCCTATTTACCAAGTAACACGGGGGTGAGCGGGGCCAGAGAGAAAGCGTGTCTGTCTTCGGCACCCCGCGTAACTGACTGATACACGGTAAATGTAAAGGGAAAAGTATACGGAGGTGGGGGAAGTGAGGCAGGGGGAGAGAAGAGGGTAAGGCAGTCCCGGAAAGTTATAATCGGCGCGCTACTACGTAGTAGCGCGCCGATTATAAGATTATTATTTACAGTTTGGCCCCATAGGAATCCATGGAAGGGGTGGATTATAAGTGGAATAACCCTGCATGTCTGAGAATAGACCCAGGCAATTCTGTCACAATGTGCAGTTCAAACCAAACAGCACCATTGGTCACCCTGAAACCCCTTACAAGATCCAGATAAACATGCTATGTTTATACTAATCAGTGATTAGGACAGCACAGGAAAGTGATTGGCTATATGGGTTAGGGAGAGACGTTATTAAAAGGGAACTGTGGTGCAAAAAATGTTTTTCTAAATATGTAGCAGCCATGTTTATTATGGGCACTTCCTCTGCCCATACTACCGCTCTCACTCCTAATGATGTCATCTGGGAGGCATGGCACACTATTGTACAAGCAGCTGAACTGTACATAGTGAATGCAGGTAGGCTGCTAAAAGTGCTGACTTAATAATATTAGTGCAGCCATTGAAACTACACAGTAAAGTCATCACATTAAAACACAGGTCTCTCCCTTTCCTCCCTGTCTGTTAGATACACATGCAGCTACATACAGAGATAGAGTTTTAAGCCTGCCTTCCCTGCTCTCCCACTCTCCCAGTCTGCTTTTGTTCTATGTACCTTCTCCCCTCCTCCTTTTTGCTTTGATCTAGTACGGCACTGTTCCTTCCTTTATAGCTTATCACTGCTTGTAACCTGATCTCTGCATAGAACTACTATGGACACTGAACCGACTGGGTTAAAAACTGGTTAAGTGTAAAGAAAGGAGCAGTGCAATACTACATCAAAGCACAAAGGAGGAGGGTGAGAGAGCAGGAGAGACACACATTAGACACTGCACGGAGAGGATCAGGCTCATAGAAACTGACAGGTCTATTGATGGGTGGAGGGGTGGGACTTCCGGTTAGATTTGTAAACTCCGTAATGTGCGGCTGTGCCTCCCGCCGACAGGGGGAGAGGATCCTTTGTAATCACATCATGGGAGCCTCCCACTCCTTCAGTTTCTGACATGTAATTTCCACACTGCTTGGGCTGTACTGCTCATAGAGTGGTCCCTGATGGCTTGTTTTAAAGGTATGAGCCAGGCCCTTTTTTTAGCATAGACTTGTTTGGACACCACAGTTCCCTTTTAATGTTTAAATTAAAATTCAGCCTTCTTATAACAGATGGTACCTCACAGCCTCAAAAAGGGGAAAACTAGCCATTTCTCTAAGAATGCTGGGTAATTTCAGAGACGTGCAAAGTCATTTTATCACATACAGACGTCCCTTCCTGTCTAGCAAACCGAAACTGGATTGTCTTATTACTTTCTATGGAGAGGGGGGAGTAAATGTGAGAGTCTGAAGAATTTTCTAATTGGCCAAGACTGTCACATGTTTTACAAACAGCACATAATTTGGTATGCAAATAAGGAGCAAAGACTTCTGGGAATTTACCATGTTTCCATGGAAGCTCTATGGAAAGCTATGTCTTTAAAAAGACTTCTACGGCATTCCACAATCTAAATGCAAAACCAGAGCTCCAAATACAGACCGGGTTCGGCTTTATTGCGCCATCATCAGTGTAGTGCAGGCCTCTGGTTTTGCAGTGTGAAGCGCCTATGGACAGACTTCACTAACACATCAAATAAGATAGAGAGAGAACAGGCTTCAAAGCTGCCCTCTAAGCGATATGTAAATAAGGAACAAAGACTTTTGGGAATTTTCCATGTTTCCATGGAAGCTCTATGGAAAGCTATGTCTTTAAAAAGACTTCTACTGCATTCCAAAAGCTAACTGCAAAACCAGAGCGCCAACTACAGACCGGTTTCGGCTTTATTGAGCCCATCATCTGTGTAGTGCAGGCCTCTTGTTTTGCAGTGTGAAGCACCTATGGACAGACGGTCTGTAGTTGGCGTTCTGGTTTTGCATTTAGCTTGTGGAATGCTGTAGAAGTCTTTTTAAAGACATAGCTTTCCATAGAGCTTCCATTGAAACATGGTAAATTCCCAGAAGTCTTTGTTCCTTATTTGCATATCGCTTAGAGGGGAGTTTTGAAGCCTGTTCTCTCCCTATCTTATTTGATGTGTTAGTGACATCTGTCCATAGGCGCTTCACACTGCAAAACCAGAGGCCTGCACTACACTGATGATGGCTCGATAAAGCCGAAACCAGTCTGTAGTTGGAGCTCTGGTTTTGCATTTAGCTTGTGGAATGCCATATAAGTTTTTTTTAAAGGGCATGTCCACCCTTCAAGAAATTTTTTTAATATTATATTCCCCCTGTCCCCCCAGCCCCAACCACTATAGTTTTATTATTAGAAAGTGCCCCAAACTTTACTTACCTTTCCTTCGCCGCACTGCCAGGCCCTCTGCTTGCGAGAAAATGCAAGCAGAGGGGCGGGACCGGCAGTCGCGTCTGTGGTTGGCTGAGCGGCAGCCAATCACGGATGCGGCTGCCGGGAGTTCAGTGCAGCGGAGGAAAGAGGGAAGGTAAGTAATGTTTGGGCCACTTTCTAATAATAAAACTATAGCGGTTGGGGCTGGGGGGACAGGGGGAATATAATATGGAAATATTTTTTCGCTAGGGGGAGGGAATCCTAAAGGGAGGGGGAGAAGGGCTGCAGTACGCATGCCACACTTTCCCGGAGGCCAGATAGGAGGCAGAGTCCTATATGGACTCTGCTATCCTCCTGGTGGGCAGTTTTTGGGACTTTGGGGGGGGGGGACTACAGGAGAACCATATGGAGCTGGGATGTGAGGTAAGGATTTTATTACACTACATGATGGGGCCAATACTGGGGGGGATTATAGTTTTGGGGGTGGACATGCCCTTTAAGACATAGCTTTCCATAGAGCTTCCATGGAAACATGGTAAATTCCAAGAATTCTTTGTTCCTTATTTGTATTGCTTAGAGGGGAGTTTGAAGCCTGCTCTCTCCTATCTTATTTCACAAAATTGGGTGTAATACAGGAACTTTGCTTACACTTCCTGTCTTATCATCTACAATGCTTTGGAGATTTTTTTGATTTGCTAACAGTGCAAGATCAGAACCTCATTGGATGTTAGTAAAATTCCACTTCCTTTTAGTGTCTACATGGAGACCCATGTAGAAATCCTAGATGTGTGGCCAAACCTACCATTTTGAGTTTTCCATTCAAACTTAGGGGTGTCACGTAAAGTAAGTATACTTTATTAATTGTATATCATTTGTTTTGTAATTCAGTAGTAGGTAGTAGCACTATACTTTGTATAGTGTTATTTGTTATGGTGAGTTTAATTAAATAGTGATAATTACACACATACATATAGACCTTTCCTATGTGTAATAGTGTTATATACCCTCACCTAATTAGTTGCTCCTAAAAACTCAATGCAATCTCCATAAAAATATAAATTTATTTATAATATCTCTGTAGATTTGATATATTAATTTTATCATTTGTTAAACTTTTACACAGTTTATGTGCTGTATAAACTTATATAGTTTGTCTCTGAGAGGCTGCTTTCTGCATCCTCCCAGAGTATTATTCTTGGGTTAGGGGACCCAGAGTAACCTTTGGTATTGTCACCAGCGATATGTATGCAAACTTTAGACCTTAAAGGGCAAGTAAATCCAGAATCTTACTTACTTTAGAGTTTTGGGTTCTCAAAAATTCTTAGCTCCAAAGTCAGCATGGTAGCTGATTTTAAAATTCTTCCCTGGTTCTCTGTCAACAGGGTTTTAACCATCCTAAAAAGAGGGCATATGCTGTACTGCCTGTTGGAGCTGGGTACTAGAACCCTACATTTTAGTGAAGATAAGGCAGAGATCCAGAACACTGTATCGCTCATACTTTTTAGAGCTTAGATTTTGCAGAAATTCTCGTCTCCAATATCTCCAGAGATTGGGAGATCCATCTGCTTTAAAAGTACCACACTTCCCTGGTTGTCTATCAACTACAGTGGTTGGCAAAAGTATTCGGCCCCGTTGAAGTTTTCAACAAAGCATAAGATGAGGGTCGCACTCCGAAAAATCAATTTAATAATGAACCACACACATCAAATCACAACGTTTCGGGGAAACTTGCCCCTTCCTCAGGTGACGTGCAAATAACCCACACATGGTGCTTTATACCCTTTGGACTCCTCCTCCTGGGGGTGTCCAATTAGATCTGTGTTACAAATTGGTGCAAATATATGGTGAAAAATGACATAAAAGCATCACATATAGCACATATACAAAAAACGTAATATCCATCTATAAATAAAAATTATTCAGCCCCCTGAATCAATACTTTGTAGAACCACCTTTTGCTGCAATTTCAGCTGCCAGACTTTTAGGGTATGTCTACCAGCTTTGCACATCTAGAGACTGAAATCCATGCCCGTTCTTCTTTGCAAAACAGCTCCAGCTCAGTCAGATTAGATGGACAGTGTTTGTGAACAGCAGTTTTCAAATCTTGCCACAGATTCTCGATTGGATTTAGATGTGGACTTTGACTGGGCCATTCTAACACATGGATATGTTTTGTTTTAAACCATTCCATTGTTGCCCTGGCTTTATGTTTAGGGTTGTTGTCCTGCTGTAAAGTGAACCTCCGCCCCAGTCTCAAGTCTTTTGCTGACTCCAAGAGGTTTTCTTCCAAGATTGCCCTGTATTTGGCTTTATATATCTTCCCATCAACTCTAACCAGCTTCCCTGTCCCTGCTGAAGAGAAGCACCCCCAGAGCATGATGCTACCACCACCATATTTGACAGTGGGGATGGTGTGTTCTGGAGTGATGTGCAGTGTTAGTTTTTCGCCACACATAGCGTTTTGGCCAAAAAGTTCCATTTTGGTCTCATCTGACCAGAACACCTTCTTCCACATGTTTGCTGTGTCCCCCACATGGCTTGTGGCAAACTGCAAACGGTACCTCTTATGCTTTTCGTTAACAATGGCTTTCTTCTTGCCACTCTTCCATAAAGGGCAACTTTGTGCAGTGCACAACTAATAGTTGTCCTATGGACAGATCCCCACCTAAGCTGTAGATCTCTGCAGCTGTCCAGAGTCACCATGGGCTTCTGACTGCATTTGATCAGCAATTTCCTGTTCGGCCTGTGAGTTTAGGGGGACGGCCTTGTCTTGGTAGGTTTACAGTGGTGCCAACTCATTCTATTCTGAATGATCACTTGAACAGTGCTCCGTGGGATGTTCAAGGCTTTGGAAATCTTTTTGTAGCCTAAGCCTGCTTTAAATTTCTCAATAACGTTATCCCTAACCTGTCTGGTGTGTTCTTTGGATTTCATGGTGTTGTTGCTCTAAAGATTCTCTTAGCCAACCTCTGAGGCCGTCACAGAGCAGCTGTATTTGTACTGACATTAGATTACACACAAGTGCACTCTATTCAGTCATTAGCACTCATCAGGCAATGTCTATGGGCAACTGACTGACTGGACTCAGACCAAAGGGGGCTGAATAATTATGCACACCCCAATTTGCAGTTATTGATTTATTAAAAATGTTTGGAATCATGTATGATTTTCGTTCCACTTCTCACGTGTACACCACTTTGTATTGGTATTGGTATCCAATAAAATTGCTTCATGTTTGTGGCAGTAATGTGACAAAATGCGGAAAACTTTAAGGGGGCCGAATATTTTTGCCACCCACTGTAGCTTGCAACCTTCCCAAATAGAGGGAAGATACTGTACTGCCAATTATAGCTAGGCAATCAAACTTTTAATGGTTAACTTCTGTTTCAGACAATTATTGATAATACTTATCCTCTTGCAGATTCTTGATTTTGGTTTGGCACGCCATACAGATGAAGAAATGACTGGATATGTTGCTACACGGTGGTACAGAGCACCTGAGATCATGCTGAACTGGATGCATTTTATCAAACAGGTAATTTACATTGAGATATTTTACTGGTGTAATTACCAATGTAATCCTGTTTGGTAAAATGTGCATACATGTTTTAGGTAAAGTATCATCTGGTATAAATTCCCCCCACAATCTATACATTTTTAAAACCTACATAACTTCAGAGGAAGAAATTGTACTTATATGTTCTGTGGCATGGAAAGGGTAAAAAAAAAAAAAAGAAACCGTAAACTTGGGTAAAAGCACCCAGTGTGAGAACCTAAACTGCTTAAACTTGGGTAATGCCTCTATATCCTTGTATACTTACAGAAACTGTCCTTCTTCGCTCTGCAAGAATATAAGGTGATAGAGACTGTACCCCAGGGTGTAGTTTAGGTTCCTTCCCTCTGTACATTTTATGTTCCTGCAAGGTACCTGAGCTCATTACAAACTCTCTCTTAAGCAGACCACCAACTTGCACTCCTTTCGTTTAAGTACCAGCAGAATTTCCAACTTTTGTTGGGTTAATTGTCAAAAGAATTTTGAGGATTGTAGGAAACCCCCCCAGTAAATCATATATGTATAATTCTGGATGCAGTTCTTTGTAAAAGTGTAGCAGATTTCTTTTTAAAAAAAAAAAAAACAGTAAAGGTGGTTGAACTTTTGAAATCTTAAAGGGACTGTCGACCCCTCTACACACACATCTTTATCTGCTGCAAAAAAAAAAACAAAAGCTTTGTTATGTTTAAAATGACCAATTCAGCTCCCAAACTGAGACTTTATACTCACAAGCTCCTCGATCCAACGCTGCTTCCGGTCTCCTCACTCATACACACATCACTGTCACGACCAACACTTACTTGGAAGTGCAGCGCTGCGGCGGTGGAGCAAGGAGGAGGTGTATTAAATCTCTCTCTAGGGGGGTGGAATTGGTCATTTTAAACATAACGAAGTCCTGCTTTTGGTTTTTTTGTAGCAGATAAAGATTTTTGTGTAGAGGGGGGGACATTCCCTTTAACCAAACCTCTAGTACAAATAAAATTTTTCACTTAAGATAAATCTTTTACATGTCTTGTATTTGCATCAGTGCACACAGAGATATGGCAAGCAAATTGCCTCAAAGGGAGCCAATACATAACATCAGGGTATGCTTTTTCAGCATAAACACCTCCTTACCTGGGAAACAATCCGAAAAACTATACATTATTGGAATCTACTCACCATCAGCTACATAACAATGCCATTCTTTCATACATAAAATTCCAGATGGAATTCTTTGTAGACCTTCATATTCTCTAAGGCATAGGAACAATTACAGAGAGAACATCCAACCAACTCTGTATTTTAAGCAGCTTTCAGTTTTTAAAACTAAAACATGCCCCAAACTTGGAAATAGCCCCCCAAACTACATTTTAGAAATCGTATACCTTTAAGCTATGGACAGTACAATAGTTCATATATACATGCAAAAATTTTTTTTTTTAGAAATGTACTTTTTTTTTCTGAAAAAAGCTTCCAAGAAGGTTTAAACTTAAATTTTTTTGAAAAAACCATAAGAAGAATAAAAATTCCCACTAAATATCGATCTTTTACATGTCTGTAATAAAACGGTACCGTACTTGCCATCAGTGCACACAAAGTCACGATTAGCAAATTGGGAGCCAATACATATCTTTTGGGCATTACATACTTGATTTTTTCAGACTAAACATTACTGGAAACAAATCCCCAAACAAGGATATGGGATCTACACACCTTCAGCTACATAACTTTGCCATTCTTACACAGGTTTGTGCAGTATTCCAGATGCAATTCTTCCTAGACTTCACGCTTTTAGGAGAATTTCTGGGGGGGGGGGGGGGGAAATCTTACCAAACCCACATTAAATTTTTAAAGTAGAAAAATCCCACTAAATATCAATCTCCACATTTCCTGTATTAAATGGTATGCCACATATGGGTGGTGCTGCCCAGAAACACAGCAACAAAAGTAACCTCAAAGGGGACCAATGGATATTACAGAGAGAAAATTCGACCAACTCTGTATTTTTAACAGTTTTCGGTTTATCAAACTAAACACCCCTCAAACTCAGAAATACCCCCCACAAACTTCAGCTGCGGGACAGTGTAATTATTTAATACATACATGCAAAGAGTTTTGCGTGTCTAATTTTCCCGACCCAAGAAATCCGCACCTGACCAACCCGCTTTTCTATCCGCTTCATACCCACGACCCGACCCGCTTTTAGTCTTTCTTCCTAAAAATTGTACAGGGAAGTTAAAAAAAAGTATAAACGTTAAAATTAATGTTTTATTCATAACCGAAAAAGTTTCATAGAAACAAACCTACCATACCACTAAAATATATTGCAGGGTTTTCAACTTGCAGGCATCCAAAGGTCTGAAAACTGCAACTCCCATCATTCCCTCTATGCCTTCTGATATTGTGAGTGCTGTAGTGGAATGCTGGAAGTTATATTTTCACAGCAACAAATGTAGGCCCACAGGTAGGAGATCCCTGGTATAGAGTACAATGTACACTTTATATAATATATCCCTTCTGTCCCCAACTACCTAACCATGGACCACTACTGTTCCCTACTAACCTACCCATGGGCCTCTACTGCCCTTAACTTCTACCTACCCATGGGGCTTGGCACATTTTGAATCTTATCTGCACCTATTTTCTTGTTGATCTGTGACAGGGATAGGTAATCAGTAGTTATCCAGATGGTTTAAAAACTACAACTCCCAGAATTCACTCTATAGCCAAGGAATGCAGTTAGTTTAGTTTTCAAACATCTGGACATCTTCTGGTTACCTATCTATGATTTTAGCTATGTCCTGCAGAAAATACATCTTAATTTCCACCCACTTTGTAAACTGCATTATGGGAGACCATAAAAGTTAAAATGAGCTGGTACCATTACAGAAGATTAAAGGTAGGGAGCAGGTGGAGCTGTAGTGAAATATCTACACCTTTTTATATGGGTGTAGATATTTATGCTATGTTTTGAAAACTACAACTCCCAGCATTCCCTGTCTGCACTCTGCTGTTCTACAGTGCTTGGGAGTTTTAAATGCTAATCATCTGGATGTCCATATACCTGCTTTAGTTCTAGCTGAACCTGATCAAGTGGTAGATTATTATCATCACTAGAATCATCCACAGTCCATAGATAATTATGGCCAGAAGGATTTACAAATACCAATGAAATTGCATGTCTACTGTTCCCATGCAGACACTTGCTCAGGTCTCATGCATAGGTGCAGGTGCAGATAGACGTTTGTTACTTTGTTGTATGGGAGATTGTTACTTTTCTGGCTCTGACCTCTGCTAGTAAAACCAAGGTCAGAAGTTTAACCCCTGCCTTTACAGTCAGTCCAGCATTAACTGTTTTTTTACCCAGTGATCTCTGCAAAACCTACTCAGGCACTACAAGAGTTAAAGGGCATTTCCAAACTACCCCCAAAACTACAATTTAACCCACTACTGGCCCCACTGTGTAGTAAAATCCTTACCTTACATCCCTGCTCAAAACTGTTCACGTTATGTCCCTCCAAAGTCCAAAAAAGTGACCACCAGGAGCCTGTCCGAGTCCCATTCTGTCTCTGCCTCCTGTCTCTCCTCTTGGAGAAAAATGCCATGCACACAGCAGCCCTCCCTCCCCCTAGCTCAAATCCCCTTTTCTTGTAGTGTGGGCTCCTCCCCCACCCCCAACTGCCATAGTTATTTGAGGCAAAACTCCCCCGATCATTACTTACATTGCCTGTTTCCCCTACGTTCAGTACTGAATTTCGGAGGAGAGATGCAATGTATAGTATAGTATTTGAGATTGAATAAAGACATATGTCCATCCAGTCCAACCATCCAGCAATATCCTCATTTCCTGCCTAACTATTGATCCAGGGGAAGGCACAACCACCAAATTTATGAAGGGGAAAAAAACTCCTTCCTCTCCTTCCTAACTCCAAGTGGCAATCGGAATAGATCAACTCTACTTTATGTATCAATACCAGTAACTTGCACCATTCCATGTTTGCAGAAACTCATGCAGCTTTTTTTTTAAACTGAACAATGAACCTGCCTTAACAACGTCCACTGGTAGACAGTTCCTTAGCTTTACCATTCTCACAGTGAAAAACCCTTTCCGAACTTGAAGCCTAAACTTTTTTTCTTTAAGTCTTAAGGGATGGCCACGTGTCCTCTGACATGCCCTGTATTTATACACAGTAATCATATCCCCACGCAAACACCTTTTAACCAGCGTGCATAATTGTAACTTTTCCAGTCTTTCTTCATATTCAAGCTCCCCCAATCCCCTTATTAATTTATTTGCCCTTCCCTGAACCCTTTCCATTTCAAAGATGTCATTTTTGTACACATGATTCCAAAATTGCACTGCATATTCCAAATGAGACCTTACCAATGCTTTGTAAAGAGGGAGAATAACATTTTCCTCCCTTGAATCCATACCTCTCTTTATACAAGACCATACCATGCGGCTCTGGCTGTTGCCGCCTGGCACTGCTTGCTTCCTTTAAGTTGGTTATCCACCAAAACTCCAAGATCCCTTTCCAACAGGGATTCACTTAAAGGGTATGTCTATTCACCAAAATCAAAATTTTTTTTTTTTTCATTATAAGGTAGAACCCATCCCCAGAAGCCTTTTCCTGCCTTTCTTTTGAAAAAATTCCATTCCCTACCTTTGCAGCAGTCTCTAGAAGTTCTATTCGTTTTTGGGGGTGTGGCCTTAGCTGTGCTGGATAAGGAAGTGAGCTGATTACTAAATGAGGCTATTACTATGCGTTTTGGTCCCGCCCACTTGACCCTGTGCTTTTATGTAAACAGATCCTCTCCTGCATTGTCAGAACTGTAGTAAAACAGACAATGCTGGCAGAGACAAAGGAGAGAGTTCATACATAAAGTGTGCCATTTCTGTGGCTGGGGGAAGCAGGGAGAGTGTGTGTAGATAGACCCAAGATCTAAATATCCAATCCAGACGTAAGAGTTCATACATAAAGTCTGGTGTGTGTGTGTGTCATTTCTGTGGCTGGGGGAAGCAGGGAGAGTGATCTTAGACCCAAGATCTAAATATCCAATCCGACGTAGAGGGGGGGGGGGGGGGGGTGTGTGTGTGGTGTGTGTGTGTGTGTGTGTGTGTGTGTACCCAGACCTACAAATCCTCCCGAACGAGATGTTCCGTTTTAATCCCTCGGGCGGGCAGGGTCGACGAGTCCGACGCAGCATCAGTGGATCTGCGCATGTGCGGGATGGCGCGCACGTCGGCTGCCTGCTATTGGGAAGGCACAACATGAATATTCAATGTGCCAAGCGGATCTTACAGCACATACATCGGACAACTAGGGCACACAGACAAAATCCATAAAGGTATCATGCATATTTAAATGGGCTCTTTACTTTAGGCAATGTTAATTTTTCAGGTGGACTACCCTTACACAGAGCCATTTATAGTATAAGCAGCACAAGGATTTTTAAGTCCAAAATGCATCACCTTATATTTATCAACATTTATCTCATCTGCCACTTAGCAGCCCAATGTGACAAACTATCTAGATCCCCCTGCAATGATTGCACATCCTCTGAAGTTTTTAATGGTCGACAAAGTTTTGTATTGTCAGCAAACACAAAAAACCTTGCTGACAATACCCACTTCCAAATCATTAATAAATAGATTAAATAGAAGCTGCCCCAACACAGAACCCTGTGGCACCCCACTTAGCACTTTAGTCCTAATGATGAAGCCCATTAACAACTACTTTCTGCATCCTATTCATTAACCAATTTTCTCATTATGTTCAAATGTGCCTCCCCAGACCAACAGACCTTAGCTTATACATTAGTCGCCTATGGGGGACTGTATCAAAAGCCTTTGCAAAATCCAAGTACACTACATCTACTGCTAAATTTCTACTCCCTTCCTCATAAAAGCCAAGCAAGTTAGTTTGACAAGATCTATTCCTCCTAAATCCATGCTAGTTACTACTTATAATGTCAGTCCTTGAAACATACTCTAGAACATGTTCCCTTATTAAACTTTCCAGTATCTTCCCCACCACTGAATTGCACTTGAACTTACAGGCCTGTAATTACCCGGCTCTGAACGACTACTCTTTTTGAACATCATCCTTTTTCCAATCCAGAGGCACACCTCCGGACATGAGGAAATCTGCAAAAATAAGAAACAATGGCCTAGATAAAACTGAACTTAGTTCCCTAGGTACCCGAGGATGTATTTTATCTGGTCCAGGAGATTTATTAATATTAACCTTATTTAGTTCTTTATGTATCATATCCTCTGTTAAACAAAGTGCACCATTATTGCTACTATACTGTGATATCTGTACTTGGATCTTCTATAGTGTATTTCAAGGGGGGGGGGGGGAGACATTTGCTTTATCGCCATCCTCTGTAAATAACTTATCCCCATTAATTAATGGTGCCACATTCTCAGTCCTGATCTTCTTACTATTAAAATACTTTAAAAAAATTTAGGCTTAGTGATGCTTTGTTAAGCTATCCTAACTTCATTATTAATTTTATCTAGTTTGATTGCTTTCTTACACTCCTTGTTACAGTTTTTATAATCCCTAAAGGCCCTTTCCGTTCCCTCTGACTTAAAGGACAACTAAAGCCACAGAACAACACAGAACAAGAAGGCAGAACACCTTGATATAAAACCAGTAATCTGTGTCTTACCTCATTTTTATACGGGCATTGGAAAATTTGTGCTTTACTTCACAGCATTCTAATATCACACAATTTGGCCAACGACCATTATGTTCTGCTCATGCTCAGTCCTTAGCTATGGCGGAAACTTGTGACAGTTGATCACACCCTTTAATAATCTCTAGCCAATCCTTTTACAGGACAGATAAAGCAAGGAAGCATGAGACTGATGTCAGGAGGTGTGGTCTGACACTGCACATACACACAGATACTTCATCCAGTTCTTAACAGGCTTACATTTACTTTAACACAATTTACTGAGGTGGGATTTTATAGTTTATTGGTGTTTTTATGGGATTGTTTTCAGATTCTGGAGTATAAAAAATTGGGTTTAGTTCTCGTTTAAAGGTTTTAAATGCCTTTTTCTTCCTTTCCATTTGCCTCTTCATCAGAATTCGGCCACATGGGCGCGGATTGATTTTTTTTTTATATTTAATTCCCAGGGGTATAAATTTAGATGTAAACTGGCTTAAAATCCCCTTAAACACAGTCCGCTTCTGTTCAGTACCTTTACCTGATAATACATTATCCCAGTTGACATTCTAAAGAGCTGCTTTTAACCTGGGAAAATTTGCTTTCCCGAAACTAAAAGTCTTTGTTAACCCAGCACACTTTTCCTTTCGATAACTGAAGAATCTTTCCTTAGGGATTCTTAAATTTAGGCCACAAAGTCAGATCTCTTGAAGGAAGAAGAGAGTTTTATTCACAATTTCAATGCAGATCGCAAAATACAAAACCTGCAAGAAGTATTTCAGAATACAAGTCTCTTATATGGTGGTTTCTTGCCAAAGTGTCGGAAGTCTTGGAGTAAGAGAGTGATGTTGGGTGTCCTTCTTCTCTGGAGACTCTGCTACTGAATATTGTCCTTCATATGGTGACTTTTTATACATTTTTAGACAGTAGTTGATCCTCAAAACCTAACCAATTTAGGAATACCAACTAATTTTAGAGAGTGTTCACTATGTTGTTTATATTTCATGGTCACTATTCCCTAAGCTTCCAGTTAACCTTTATATCTATAATGCGCTCCACGATGTTAGATATTACCAGATCCAACAGAGCTCCTTTTCTAGTAGGAACCTCTACCACCTGTGAGAGAAAATTATCCTGCAGCAAATTCAGGAACTCATCGCCTTTTTCTGTGATGGCAGTTCTACTACACAAAAAAATGATCCGGAGAGTTTTGCTTCAAATAACTATAGGGGTTGGGGGAGGGAGCCTTACACTACAGCAAACATTTAAAAAAGGGGTGGACATGCCCTTTTAAGTTCAACATAGTTGTCTGTATTCATATTCACAATGGCATCCTGTATAAGACTCTAAGTCATTTAGGTTTGTTGACAACTCAATATTTACCCAGCCAAAAACACATCTTGGAGCTTTTGCAACTATATATATTTGCCCTTTATCTGCCATACAGTAGTGTGATTTTGTAACGCAATGTATTCTCAGTTTGTTACCACAGACAGATCTCTCTTCATAGACAGGGAAAAAAAGGTTGTTTTTTTGGTTTTTTTCAAGACTGGAATTCTTCTACCTGACCGTGGTTCTCTATACCAGAACACGACCCGCAACTAATTCAAACTCAATGAGGGTTACCCAAACCACAAACCGGGTAACCCGATGATACCCGACCCGATGTAGGACTCTAAGCACACAGTTCTTTGTAATTTGAACTTTTTAGCAGATTTTTGAAAAAGAGGCAAAGAAAGTTAAAATTTGGAAATCTTCAACAAACCTCTAGTAGAAATAATATAGAATAAAAATCTCAATCTTTTACATGTACCGAATAAAACAGTACCCCTGCTTGCATTAGTTGTGGAAAACAATGTTCAAACTTATTTATTTTATTATTTTTATTGTAAAAGGTTTTTTTGTGTGTAGGTTTCACTTTTTTTTTAATCATTCCCAAAAATGATCATCAGATCATAATCATTATAGCCCCTTTAAAGGGTATCTCCACTGTTAAATCACCTGGGTTGTAAGGATAGATATGTGTAAGGTGGAAATGTACCTGCAGTATCCTGTGTCTTTGAGCAGTAGTTTAGAAGAAATCCAATGTTTCTCTCTGAACGCTGTGGATGGTGCAGGTCCTCCCACTTTCATTGACACACACTCACAGTCTTAAGCTGGGTACACACGATGAGATATTTCGGTCCGATCGACCGATAGTTCAGTGTATCGGTCGATCGGACCGAAATTATCGCATCCAAATGTGCCCATGTCCGATCGACCGTTCGTCCTAATCGGACGAAAGGACGATCGGACAGGGTGGAAAACCTTGTCTGATCGTGCGGTCCTCTATGGACCACACGATCGGTCGCGGTGACTATCGGACGCGGCTGCTTTTGCCGCGACCGACAGTCCTTCCTCCTGTCCGACCGGTCGAAAGTATTGAACGGTCGGTCAGGAGGAAAAATCGTTAGGTGTGTACCTAGCTTTAATGGAGGAATAATCACATGACCATCACAGCAGCTTGCTGAGTTCACTAATTAATGGAGGAGTGATCAGGTACTACATTTTCCTGTCTTCCAATACACCCTCTCACATCTGCTTGTGTTTCTCTCTCCCAAGCCAGATTGCCTCATATTCCCAGAATCTTAAATCACGTTTTCAACCACCCCTCTCAGAGTTAGACAAAAAGAAATCTTTGAAAAACAACACAAGTTCCCCCTGCCTTTGTTACAGTATTGTGGAAAGAGGGTTTTAACTTTTCCTCCCCTGTCTCTCTCTGCATGATCAGCTGTATAAATGAACTTAGAGAGTCAGGGACGAAAAAGATTTCTTTAGTGGGTGTGTCTGCTATCATGATGATGCACATTGAGTGACAGCACTCCCAGCACAGAGGAAGACACACCCCCAGGAGCTAGCACAACTTTCCCATGCTGCTGCAAACAAACGAAAGGGAATTCTGAAAAAAAAGGTAGGAGGAGGTTTGGGGGATGGTGTACATTAAAAAAAAAAAAAATGCTTTTTCCTCAGTGGAAATACCCTTTAAAATATGTAGAGAGATCCTAGTTTTCTTCTGGATGCCTTGTGGAAACTAAGAGGTAGTGTGTGTTGATGGCTATATTTGTTCACACCCCCTTCAACAATTTAGTGAGCTGGTTATGAGATTTAGTATGCTCAGAGGAGGCTGTTATGGGTTTATCATTAGCATATCCATGATTGACAGTTGCTAACTGGTTGAATCGGGAAGCAGAAAAAGGAGGCAACAAAACACTGTGCATCCTTTCTGGTTAGTCTTATATATTTCAGATTTTTAACTATTGCAGTTTTGGGAGTGATTTACCCATATACAATTTTTCATTTGAGGGCTGGACTTTAGTGGCTTACCTTCTGCAGAAGTCACACTAAGGCTGAGGCCACATTACAACGCACAGGAATCGCACAAAAAATCGCGAGCGTTATCACACGCGATTGTGTGCGCTTTTCTTGTGCGTTCGCCTTTGCGTTCGCGTTTTGCGCATGCGTTTTTGCCATTTTGCGTTAAGGAAACGCTGCGTTAACGCACCAAAAATGGTGAACGCATGCGTTACCAAAACGCGAACGGACGCGCAATCGCATGTGCATAGGAAATCGCGGGAATTTTTGCGTTCCCGCGATTTCCATTTTAGCAAAAATCGCATGCGCAATCGCGAGCGCGAAACGCGTGCGCAAACGCGCTAGTGTGGCCTAGCCCTAAGAGTTTATTTTCCAGGCAATTTCATTTTTTTTCTAGTCTTTGCTTTGCATTGTTTCATAAGATTAACATTTGTTTTCCATTAGTGGACATCTGGTCAGTGGGATGTATAATGGCTGAGCTTCTCACAGGAAGAACTTTGTTCCCAGGGACAGACCGTATCCTTTAAACATTATCACATGCTGATGCTCTTTTAATTCCTGTTTTATTATATTTTGTCTACAATAGTCTGGAATATGTTGGTAAAGTTGATATCTTTGCATTGATTGGTGTTCTGTTGTCACTTTCTTATTCTTTTTATATATTTAAAAGATTTTGGTCTGTACTTTTTTCTTTTCCATGTATGT
The DNA here is from genome assembly GCA_019447015.1 of Hymenochirus boettgeri. Lineage (NCBI taxonomy): Eukaryota > Metazoa > Chordata > Amphibia > Anura > Pipidae > Hymenochirus > Hymenochirus boettgeri. The sequence continues at coordinate 120,491,881 of CM033470.1, read as the reverse complement.
ATATATAGGTGCAATGTTTTTTTTACAATTATAAATATTCATAATTTTATATAATGTTAAATTGAAGAACATTTCCAATGAACTTTGCCATCAAGAGAGAATTCTAACTAATTAAAGGCCAATTATATTCACCTCCCCCTAGCTTCCTCCATAGCTGCATAGTACTCAGGGTGAGGACCTAAATTGCCTTTACCCTGGGTACTTTACCTAACTCCTGCAATATTTACTCAAAATTTCCTTTGGCAATTCTCTCCTCCTCTCCTTCCCTGTAAGTGACAGATCACGATGCAGACTTGCACTGCAAGGAGGCGTCTTTTACCATTGGCTGCAATACGGACTGTCACTGACAGTGGAAGAGAAGAGGGTCAAAGTGAATGGCCGAAGGAGACTTGGAGTAAGTATAGAAGGCGTTGGGGAAAGTACCCAGGGAGAGGACTGAGCGATTTAGGTCCTCACCCTGAGTACTATGCTGCTATGGATTGGGGCGAAGGTGAGTATAATTGTTCTTTAATAGTATTACTAAAGAAAGTAATAGTGTGTTTCGGCTTTATAAACGCAACCTTTAATTAATTGAAATGCAATGTTAAATTATGCCTTTACACCTTTATTTTAACTGAAACTGGTGATCCATCATAAACCTTAAATTATTTATTGGAAAACCAGATTTGTCTCTTTAGACATATCAATAAGTAGTAGATTTCTTCCTGCTTTCTGTCTGCATCTTATTGGAATGCAGGGACTTCCTGCATTGGGGCATAGGCCTATGTCAATGGGAAAAAACAGCCTGTAAGTTTGCACTTTCCACGCCATACACTCCTAGGTGGCTAAACTCCATGACAATGTCACACTTAAAGGAGTGCCCAAACAATAATTAAAAGGTGGAAAAAATTTCCAGTGAGACACCCTTCCTACCATGCATTTATACTTACAGATGCTGATTACTATAATAAAAAAATTGCCTCTAATGGTGCTGCTGACTGATCTCTGCTCCTTTGCATGCCTGAAACACCGAAAGCGCTGACGCTATAAACTTTTTATATTTGGTTGGCAACCCCCCAAAACCTTATCCTCAAGAGGTTTATAAAATCCAAAGATGCTTTTAACAATACTTACCCAGCCCTCTTTCCCCCAGCGTGCTTCTACTTGCTTGCGTGCCTTTTTCCTGCACAAAAGCATGTAAAAGGGGCCAGACCGGCAATGTCTCCAAGTAAAAGGGGCCGGACCGGCAACGTCTCCTGTGTGTCTAAGCCAATCGGAAAAGGAACAGAAGCAAGCAGAAGCGCACCGGGGGAAAGAAGGATGGGTAAGTACTTTTAGAAGCATGGGGTTTATAAACCTTGCGAAGATGAGGTTTTGGGGGGTTGCCAGCCAAATATAAAAAGTATTTGGGGGTGGGGGGTAGGCATACCCATAACCTCTGTCACTGTGAACCCGGAAAAAAAGCTCCATTCCTCTCACCCTGACAGATTAACTTCCCGATACAACAGGCACTGCAGGCAGAAGGCTAGGGACTTCATAAGGAGAATTTGAAGTGTATCTGTCAGGGTGAGAGGAATGGCATTTTTTCCATTTCACAGAGACAGATGTTAAACAGCTGTGGTCATTAAAGGACATTCGGTAAGAGAAGATATATAATATTGCTGCAGGCAGTGAGAGGGGACAGTCAGTGTGTGCAAACGGAATGGGAAGGTACAGTGGAAAAATCAGTCACTCAGTGACCATCACTTAGTGACTGTAATAAGGATTCTTGCTACTGCACCTACCCATTCTAAATCCCTAGCCGTATGTATTATAATATTTCTCTTTGAACTCAACCAGTAAGACTAAAAGCTGCAAGTACTCACTGAATAAACTTCTAAAGATAAGTGCTTGGTAAAGTAGAATGAGTGGTAGGTATACTTGCTCCTGGCTCTTTTAGAGTTATAATTTCACCTATTGTGGCCAACCTTTACATGGAGGAGGTAGAAACACAGCACAAGAAAAGCGACATCATATATGCGGTGCAGTGCAGTGAAGAATGCTCTGATTTGTATGTGGGGGAGACCAAACAGCAACTGCGTCAACGTATGGCCCAGCACAGAAGAGCCAATTCCTCGGGTCAGGACTACAACAGATATACCATGACCTGGATGAATGAGAACCTTCACAAGCAGAGGAAGTAAAGTTTTTGGGGGGCATAGTGGCCCTTTAAGTAGACAGATAGATCTGTAAAGTATCTATCATCTTAAATGGAAGTTGGAATTTACAATAAGACAAAAGTATTTTCTGAAATGTATATTACCTATTAAGTGTAATAGTTTAGGTCTGATATTACATTAAATGGGTTTTAATTTAATTATTACTAACATGTTTAAGACAAAAATTATTCCATTAAAGACATTGCTTTTACTCTTGTGATTGTTTTCATGTACAGAAGTTGTCAGACGATAAGTTTCTTCCTCTTTTTCTTAGCAGAATTATACATATGTAGTTATGGTCAATATTGGTAATTCAGTAAGTAGGTATCTGCATTTTCTTAAGCCAAGCAAGTTAAAAAGCAGAGGAGCACACTACTTCAGTGAACACTTCTTTATTTGTGCAAAAACAACAGCATACAAAGTATCAGGACAAGGCCCTTCCTCAGGTATCATACCTGGGAAGGGGCCTAGTGTCCCGAAATGTTGTATGCTGTTGTTTTGGCACAAATAAAGAAGTGTTCACTGAAGTAGTGTGCTCCTCTGCTTTTTATCTTGCTTGGATATTGAAGCCCTGGAAGTAGGGGGCTGAAAGGACTGCACCTACCAACTTGTCTGGCTAATGAGCCAACAGCGGTGTGCCATTGTACATTTGGAACTTCTTGTAATTTTCTTAACCCACCATTTTATGTTTAGCTAAGTAAACAGAAAATCTACAGTTGTAAAAATAGAATGTTTTACTTTGTCAGCCTAGTAACTTTTTTGTTTTTGCAGGGAATGTTGGATACGTAATATATTTTGGTTGATCAATCTAAATTATCAAAGGACCTTTGGCTAAATTAATTTTCACCCTTATCATGAAAATGATCAACATTTGTTCTAAATTTAATCAAGTCGGTCTGATAATTATGGACACATCCTAAATAGTGCCAATGATAAAAAGTGATAGAATCACATTTTTGTTAAAGGGCAACTGTGGTCTCCAAACAAGTTAGGATTAAATGAAAGCCTGCAGTATTTCCTTTATAATGAGCAGAGAATCACATTTCTGGCTTTAGCCTGAGAGAAATGATATTGGGGTGAATGTTTAAACTTCCTGCTTCCAGTGGGTTGAGTGACATCACCTGACCTCTGCTGCCCCTCCGCCCCAGGGAAGAAGCATGCTCAGTAAAGACTGAATGCTGGGTAAAACAGGAAGTACTTAGGGGGGAAGATGACAGTTGAGAAGAGGAGCCTATTAATGCAGGCAGAGGTCGATCACATGACTACAAGCTGGTCACATGGTTGAAAACAGGAAGTGTTCAAGCAGCAAGTAATATTGCTGAACTTCTCCAGCAATAACTGGAGAGTTTTATCTAGAGAGTGATTTAGGTTATTTTTTGAAGGTACTGTAGAAGAGTTTTTTTTATAACTTTAATGATTTGTTAATAATATTAAGTTAATGATATTTTATGTCTTGATGTCAAGCCTAAATTTAAAGATATATATTTCTTTATTTTGCATGTACAGTACTATTGTAGCTAACTAGTATTATTTCTGTACTCTTAGCCTCGTTGGTTACCACAATGTCTTTCTTTCAGCATATCATGTCTTTTTTTTTTTCCTTGTCATTTCACAGCCCTATATTAGAAGGGTGACTTAATTCCACATCTTGTTCCGTTATGACAAAGCTTGCCTCATCCATCACATTTCCTTCATGCTCCACCTATAGATATTGATCAATTGAAGCTTATTTTAAGACTGGTCGGAAAATCAGAGCCAGAGCTCCTGCAGAAAATCTCTTCAGAGGCTGTGAGTCTGTGTGTCACTGTGTGTCCATGACATTCACACACCAACACTTCAGCCTGAGCATCCCAAAAAATGTCTGGGGAGTCTAATGCATACTTAATCAAATATCACTCTTTCTTTAATTAAATTTCAGTTAGACTGCCTTTTGCTTTAGTGTTGTGGTGTTTGTGTAGTAATCATGTACATTATGTGGATGCTAAAATGCACTGAATGCAAAAACAACTGGATGTATCTAATATATATATTGTATGAAACTATTGACTGAGTGCTGCCATATATGCAGAAACTTTTGGGGAAATGCAGACATATTCCCTGGAGGCATAATTTAATTTAATTAATTAAGCTATATGTATGAAAGTAAAGATTGCTTTACAATTATAATGAAACCTATTTACATAGAAAGGGACAGATGAAAAGACAGTGGTGGTTTAAGCTAGGTAACACCTAGTGATTTTTCCTCCTGACCGACCGTTTGATACTTTCGACTGGTCGGCCAGGAGGAAGAACTGTCTGTCGCGGCAAAGCAGCCGCGTCCGATAGTTACTGCGACTGATCGTGCGGTCCATAGAGGACTGCACGATCAGACGAGGTTTTCCACCATGTCCGATCGTCCTTTCGTCCGATTCGGATGAACGGTCGGTCGGACATGGGAGCATTCGGATGCGATAATTTCTGTCCGATCGACGATACACTGAACTATCGGTCGATCGGACCGAAATATCAATCATGTGTACCCAGCTTTACTTTAAGTAGAGGATCAGCCTAAAACTAATTTCCTGTATTATAGCCCTAAGTAGTAAATTCTCTACCACAGCAAGCCCTGCAGTTTTGTTTTTGTGAATTAATTATTTTAATAAGTACTGTTACATAACTGTGTTTTAGCTGAGTTAAATGAATATGTTTCAGAACATATCACTGGCATTTGAGATCACACAGATATTTAGCTGTATTAAGTTGGGGAAAAGCAACAATCCAATAAAGTGTGCTCAGTCACTGCAGCACAAAGGGTGGAAAAACGATAATTTAGTCCCCTAGATTTGACTTGTTTTTTTTACAGGTGTGGGAATAGATCTGGTTTCCCTGGTTCTTGTATTTCTTGTTTGTTAGCACATATGCATGTGAGCTCCAGTCTGCATGATTATTCTTTCAAAAGCAAGCTATCTAGTCACTTAAATTACACCTTTCAAAGAATGGGTCCACACCCATCTTAGTATCCATCCTCCAGGGGAGACAGAGCAAGCTCTCAAATGAGTCCTTTTTGCCTCTCTACATAAGAATAGTTAGAGTAAGTAACTGGTTACACCTGATCTTGTGAAATATTTAACGACTTTACATTGATGGATTTATGTGCAGAAAATGTGTTTCCTTTCAAAAAGCTAAAAGGTGATTATTTGAATTCTCAATTTTCTTCTGGCACCTGACATACTATGTACCATTCTGTGATTGTATGTGATAGGTATATGTGTACATTTGTTGATGTGCTCCACTGTTACCATAAAATGTAATGTGGACATTATTGGTAATCCGCAAACTATGAAATGCAAATTCTAAAAATCCTGGGCATGGAAAATAGAATAGAGAGTAGACCTTCCATTTAGGCATTCTTCTGTATTAAAGATGACACACAAAATGCTAGTTATTAATTTTTTTATAGTGTACTGTAACAGGGTTTGTACCATGTAGAAATTTGTATTATTTTTTCATTAGTCTGTTAATATAGATTTTCTAATGAAAAAATATGACATTGGTTTACTGCTTAGCTCCACCAGTTAGCACAATGGAAAAAAAGAAAAAGTCTTCGTAGTATGCACTATTGTAAATTCTAATGCTTGTATCGATGTATTAATCTTCCAGTCTCTGTGACTAATGTCTTTTAGATTAGACATTTCTGTAATTTATTGCCTGATCCTACATATTTTAATATGCAGCAACGGGTTAAATATTGTCTCTACACCGTAATTTTTTAACTACAAGCTAATACGGTAGTTAATATTTGTAGAAAATGTAGGGCTGTAGGAAAGAAAATAACATATGCAGACATATCTGAATTAACATATTAAAAGTCAAAAGGCTGTCCAAGGATTTCCTTGTCGGTTAAGCAAAAAGACAACAGGGTAAACATAATTTGTCTGGTCTTGGGGAAATATTTTACCATGTAAAAAAGAAACTATTGTTACCTAAATTATGAATGTAAAAATTGACATGTTTATTACAGGTTCTGGAAATCATGAAATTCAGGAAAAAAATGATTCTCCACAGGTTAAAAATATATAATATGATTAATATAATAATATATAATAAAGGATAAACCGTTGTCTAAGCTCTCCTGTAACTTTCTAACAAGCCAAGGATGATTTTTCTAGCTTCTCTAGATTTCAAGTTATAGGCTTTAAAGTATGTGACAGTCACATGATGTGCCATGTAAGAAGCCCCACTTTCAAAACCTCAACCTTTTATGAAACTAGTTACAGACCTGCAACCATTTTCTGTCCTTTCATCATTTGAGCACCATAGGGAGAGAGAAAAATACATTTTCAGGCTTGTGGCTAGCTTTTAAAATTATTTAGCAGGGTGGAGCTTATGGTGCAGCTGTCTAAGCATTGGGCATGCTCAAAACTTGGGGCAGAGTAGTAGTGCTGGTGATGTCACAAATCACAAAGCTACACGTGTGAATATGGCTTAAAGGGCAAGTCCAGCTTAAAAATAAAAACTACCGCTAAATCACCCCCCTAAATGATGAAAAGGTGAAATCTGAATTAAATAAGTAACCTGAAATCCTGCACAGTGTTTTGTTGCTCCTGTTTATAATGCCTGGTTCTTCCAGTAAGCTACTGCCATTATGGATTTGAAAGTGACACACAGCCAATGACTGAATGTTAATGCCTAACTGCCCCTTCTGAGCATGCTCACGCTCAATACAGGTCACTAAACTCCTCTGCCATAGGGCATCCAGAAGCATAGCATGCATACTGTAATGAATTCAGAGGACAAAGTAGGATATATCAACATATTTTAAGGAGGCCATTCATTCTAAAAAATGTCATATGGGGGTTGAGTTGTCCTTAAAGGGTATGTCCACACTTAAAATCATTTCTATAATGTACTCTCGCCCCACCTGCAATGTCCATTTGTGTAAAAAAAAAAAAATATCAGTTTCTTACATCAGCTCCTGGTTTACGTGGCCTCTGCCTGTAATGTTAATTCCGCGAAGAACACCACTGGAACAAAGGCTGTAAGTAAGTAATCTGCAATTGTTTTTACAAATGAACAATGCAGTTGGGGCTGGGAGGGGGGAGACTACACTACAGAAAATGGGTTTAAGAAATTTCAAAAGCAGCGTGATTGATGTGGATGGTGGGAGGGAAGGTGGTTAATCTGCTCCACAGCACATGACTGAATACCTCCGGGAGGTAAGACAAGAGGCAGAAACTGCAGAGGAACCATAAGGAGCAGAGGAATAAGGTAAGGATCTGACCACTACCAGTGGGACCAGCATAGAGTTAAATTTTACTTTTGGGGGTGGACATGCCCTTTTAAGATTTTGTCAGATGCTGGGCATGCCTTTTTAAGGCAAAGGAAGAAGTATAGTGAAGCACAAGCCAGTTATGAACTATTAAAACAGGGTAAATGGGGATAATAAAGATAAATGCAACAAAGGAAACACAGTATCCCCCTATCGGATTACCCTGACTGAATATGCAACAGTAGGTGTAGCGACTAATGTAAAAAAAAATATTCTTTATTAGGTATACGTTAAAAATTGATAAAAATCAGAATCATCGATAGGGGTACTGTGTTTCCTTTGTTGCATGCCTTTTTAAGAAAAGTATTTCCAGGAACCCAACACTTTTATTAAATAAATAACTGGAACTCATTTATTATGAAAACTCCTTTTAAAGGAGCCTGAAACAAAACAAACTTTTTAAGAGCTAGGAAACTAATTGAGTGTGTTGTTGCAATCCTTTGTTCGTTTAAGAAAAAAAAACTTTCAGGGAAGTAGGAGATGCACCTCCTACTCTGGCCGATTCAACAATGGTTCTAAACTGGCTAAAAAGATTAGCACAACACAGAGTGGAATAGAAAGTGTGTTTGCATAGCTCATGGCACTGTGACTCCCTAAAATTACCAGGAAGCAAATGGTAACAAAAGTCACAGACAATATCTTCCCAATAGACTGAAAAGATTCACAAATATACAACAAATATTGTCTAACCTCTCCTTAGCTGTGGCTGTTGGTTAGTTTATGAAATCAAACTGTGGGTTTTAGGGGACAGCTCCATAATTCATCTTTCTTGATATGCTCTCAAGTGCACAGCAGATCTAAACAAGGAGGATGCAGCCAGCCCTGCCCCTAAGGCTGACCGCAAATCATGTTACAGCACAGTGACCTATCTCTGTGCAGATCCTGCCTTCGGGCACATTCCTTTGCTTTTCATGCAAGAATTAACATAATATTTAGCAGTTTATTTGTTCAAGCACTAAGGGGAAATAAACTGAGTTTCTAAAGCAATGTACTAGCCTACTGAGCTACCAGAGGTAATACAGAGAGAACAGGTATATATAATTATATATATATATAATATATATTTTATAATTTTTTTTAAACTTCTTTGCTAAAACAAGTAAAATTCGAAGACTATTTGTATTGTTCTTGGTAGGCTGTCGGCAATTTAGGTTGTAAAATAAACCACTAGCAGCTTTCAAATTCTTATCATATGTTTTCACAATTGTTGTGGAGACATCAGATGTAATTGCAACTTATTAGAGAAATATCTTAAATGTATAGGTGTTTTGGGCAGAAAAGCTTTAACATTATTAAGTTATTTTCCATTAAGATTTCTCGCAGTACTGGCTGGGTGACTGTTTCTGTGAGCCAGTTAAAATGCCCTTTTTTTTTTCCATAGCATGTTAACTCTCCTGACTGGGGCTGAGTTCAGGTGTTTGAAAGGAATTTTTTTTAAGACAGAATTTCAGGATGCCATGCTTTAACTTTGATATGTTCAGTTTTAGCTTAATTGCCCTAAAGGTGGCACCAAAGGGCAACAGTATTTATACCTTTATACGTACAGATGGGTGAAGCTTCGATTGTGAGATCACAAAAGAAAGCTAAGCTAATGCTGCTCATTTATCTCACAATGGCACGCTAAATTAGTTAAGGGCAAAAAGATTTTTTTTTTGTAGTGACCGCTAATAATCACCAGGTGGCTTAAGCCTCATACACACGGGTGATCGCGGGTCTGACTGCGACGCACAATGTGTCCGAACGTTGTTTCGGCAGGTAATCGGGCCGTGTATGGGCACTTTATCGGCAGAAACGGACGTTCGGATGGTGATCGTTGCCCGACTAATTGGGCGCATCTCCAAACGACCGGCCGTTTCAGCCGATAAAAGTGCCCATACACGGGCCTATTATCGGCTGAAACGAAAGTTCGGACACATCATGAGTTGTGGGTCTGGACCCTCGATCGCACATGTTTACGAACCTTTGGAACGCCATAATTTCCATTGACAGGCCATCTTCAGGAAATCTTAGGGTTTAAGATACCGTAGTACATCTGTGGTTGTAAAACATTGTTACTGCTTCGTTACAGCTATTGTATGATCTTGACAGGCTTTTTGAGATTTTCTTTGCCTTCCAAACATTTTCAGGAATTTGCCCTCTAAGAAAAAGTGAATGTGTTATATGAACTTAAAGGATAAGTATACTATAAAATAAAGTTATGGACAATTGGAAGCCACAGCTTTAAAAAAAAATTTGCCATATTTTCTAAGCCCCTCCAGAGCTAACTTTTGTAGAGTTAAAGTTGCTGACATCTTGTTTGTCACTAGGTGATTAGTTAGATCCGCCCCTCCAAGATTTTATCTGCTCCTGGTTTGCTAGCCTCAAGTGTTAAAGCACGATTGGTCCCTGCGCGCATGCGCATGACTTTAGGTGCACGTGACGTCATGCATGCGCACAGACCGATGTGCTTTAACTCATGAGGCTAGCAAATCAGGAGCTGATGAAAATCTCGGAGGGGCAGATCTAACTAATCGCCTAGTGACAAACAAGATGTCAGCAACTTTAACTCTACAGAGGTAGGCTCTGGAGGGGTTAGGGGGGAAAAATATGGCAAATGTTGTTTTAAAGTGTGGCTTCCTATTGACTATAACTTCATTTTATAGAAAGTTCAGAAAGGGATTTCAGCACCTACATTTATAGTTGTGAATAAACATTTAGCTTGCATGAAGGTGTTTGCAGCAACAGAAAAATAAGAAAGTAAATAATGTAATTTAATTGTTAGATAGATGGCAGCTCATAATAAATAAATTAAAGGAGATACTAAAGATAAAAGCTTTTTTAGTGTGTACTGCACATAGGAAATGTTTCCAAGGGGGGAGCACCTTCTATCCAAGCTTTTCTGCTGGTGGTATGAATTTTGAGCTGGTCAAATTTCCTTTTAGCCTTACGTTTGAAATTCACCAAACCCAAAAGGACAGTGGGATGCATGTCTAGAGCGAGAGAAACAGTTATAGTTTTAAGATACAGTATTGGTTTTAAATAAAAAATATAGTTGTGATAATTGGTTTGCTATGTCTGTAAATATACAAAACCTTTTAGTTTTGCTATTACCGTATATACTCGAGTATAAACCGAGGTACCCAATTTCACCTAAAAAATCTAGCCACCCTCACTTGGCATTCAAGATGTTTTGGAATACAACTCCCAGTAATAAAGCATGGGGAGTTGTAGTTTCCAAAACATCTTGAATGCCACCCTCACCCTGCCACCCAGTTCAGTTTGTACCTGTGGGCTCTCTTCATCCAGGATCTGTGGGCTCTCCTAAATCCAAGGGCTTCCGGGACTGTGTGCTGGTAAGGTCCTCTCCATTCCGGCAGCAGCGTCCTCTCCATTCTGGCAGTGCACGATCAGTCCATGTACTGGCACGCCGGCTGACGTCACTAATTGGCGCCGGGCATTGAGTCGGCCGGCGCGCAGTACATGGACTGATGTGCGGTGCTGGAATGGAGAGGTCGCTGATCTTCATGGTGAGTGACTCGAGAATAAACCGAGTCCGAGTCTTCAGGCTGATTTACAGCCTGAAAAACTCGGTTTATACTCGAGTATATACGGTAGTTTAAGAAATGCTATGCTAAATGAAATGTATTGTAGTGTTGAAACTTTGGGCTATAGTTAATACCACACATTTACTGACATTGTAACTGACAATCCCATGCTTGCCTTTGTAGTTTGCACTTGGTAGTAAAAAAAAAAAAAAAACAAACTGTATACCTTGAGGTATATGCTCGGTCAATACTTCATCCGCAGTATCTGTTTTTCTGACACCCCAAATATAAATATGCCCCTTTACTGTTGATTCAAACCTATTAATTCTTAACCCCATCCTATAGATACATTTGTTAATTGAAAGTAGTATTCTTTTTTTTTCTCTTTATTATTTTCTTTTCTGCAGTTTTGTTTTTTAAAATGCCCCTGCTTTGATTTAAAGCCAATTCCACAGTTTGGCCATACACGTGAATAGCCATATGCATGGGTGATAGGAAAGTTTGTTTTTTAAAGTTAAATCTGGGTCTAGTCATAGTGACCATGCTACGGCTTACTGAGACACATGTTATCTAGTGGTATCTGATAAGGATTTGTTAGAAATAACATTATGTTGGTTTTGATAATGTTTCTAGTTTTTGTTGAGCAATTTGGCAACAGTAAACAAAAGCCCTTACTAAATTGCTCTGTGTATGGTGAATCATCTCTAGGCTTATGTCACCCTTAGTGTTTTTTTAAAGAGTATTAAACTAAAATACCTTTAGGTAGCAATGACCTAGGTCATGAACAGACAACTCAAACCCTAAAGTAAGAGAATCAACCAGGAAAGCCTGGAAGTTAGTGCCATTTTTTTGCAATGGCTGCTTGGATGTAAGAATAGATCTACAAACAAAAAGAAGAATCATGTCTGAGAGGATGAGTCACTCACAAAGAAAACAGTGGGAAAAAGTGGGAATATTCCAAGGGAGAGAGATAAACAAAGCCCCTTATTAAAAAAGGAGAATTATATAGTGTTAAAAAAAAAAAAGACAGAGGCATGGGTTAATAATATGAAAAATAAAATCCAGACTGATGGGTTATCCCTTAATATAGACAAATATATGCATTTCCAACCCCCCCCCCTCCCCCATTGAAATCATGTACACAAGTGGATATCCTCATAGACCTTATGGTAACCACGTGTTATCTAAACCTCATGATTGAAATACATAATTAAAAAAATAGAAATGTATTGCTTCCTGGTGGCCTCCACTTTCTATTACCTTCTATGTTAGCTTTCAAATGTTAAAAAGACAATTGGTTGGGGCAAAATTAGCACCCGTTTAAACAAAAAACTTTCATTGAATATCTCTCATAGTCTCTTATGATTAAACGTAAAGTTATTCTTTCATATTTTAAAAAATGTTGTTATATTAGTTCATTTGTCTGCTATGTAAAGTATATATCAAGTGTCAGACAATAAATAAGTACATCACCATACTTTTAGTGTTCCGTTTATCAAGTAGTTCCTTTGGCTCATTTAGTGTTCACCAACACACCCTTCACAGCAACAAGTAGAGATGTCTCTTGGTCTCTATTTATGTTCCTCTGTTTAAAAAAGTGTATACCTTTCAAACATGCATAGGATAATATCTCTAGCTGTTGTCAATACAAACATATGGCTTGTAAAAGTGTTACCTTCTGCTCTTAATAGGCATGTGTTATAAGCTGTGTTATAAGCCCCCCAAAAATCTTCTTTTCTAAAGCTAGTAACAGGCTTTGCAATCAACATCTGTGCTTTCCTCTGCCTATAGACACCTTAGACAAGGCAGCTAGATATCTTAGGGAGATGTGAGCAAAAGGAGCAAAAAGCCACTGGACATAAAAATGGAGCAGAACATTATAACAGAAGGTATCTTGCAGTCTCATGCTTTATGAATAGCATTGCCCACAAAATCTAAGAAACAAGAAGTAATTTTTTTACTCCCAGGTTCCCCAGAGTAAAGGGCAGAAAAGTGCAAAATTCTACTTATGGCCCTTGGCTTATGCATGTGTCCAAAACTGCTGGCTTATAACATGCAACTAGCCATGTATAGACTAATCATCTGACCTGCATATAGACACCTAAGGAAGAGCGAAAAAAAATACATTTAGTATGAAAGTTAATGCAGTAATCCTTGTTGTTGGAACTTTTCCCCAAAGTTAAGATTTTAATGTAGGTTCCTTTTAGGCTTTTTAAGTACCGTATATAATCGAGTATAAACCAAGATTTTCAGCTCCGCACCCTCTGCTGGTGACGTCACTTCTCGGCGCTGGTAGTGACGTCAGCCAGCAGAGGAAAGTGGAGCATGCGTCCGCCGGAGCTTAGAAGAGGAGAGAAGATCCAGAGCAGCCTGCAGGGGAACATGTGGGAAGGTAAGAGAAGGCAACTGTGGGGATTTAGAAGGGGGGGGAAGGCACAGTAATTCCTGCAGTGGCTATTCTTGCCACTGCAGATGTTTGGAAACTACAAGTCCCAGCAAGGAAAGCATGCTGGGAGTTGTGTTTCCAAACATCTGGAGTGCCAAGGAATGAGGCTTTAATTGCCTTTTAAATGGACATAAGAATTCCCATACAGTAATAGCCAAATACAGTATGGTTATACTGTATGGGACTTCTGATGTCATTTAAAGGGCAACTAAAGCCTAAAAACAATACAAATTAGAAGGAGAAAGTTATCTTTGCTGCCTTCTGATTCTGTATTGTTTTGAGGCTACTTGCCCTTTAAATGGACAGCAGAATTCCCATACAGCAGTCCCACACAGTAATAGCCATAGGATTTGGCTATTACTGTATGGGACTACTGTATGGGAAGTCGCTGTCCATTTAAAGGGAACTAAAGCCTCAAAACAATACAGAATCAGAAGGCAGGTGGTCATAATTTCTACCCTCGGTTTATACTCGAGCAATCACTTTTACTCCTTTTCAGGGGTAAAGTGGGTGCCTCGGTTTATACTCTGGTCGGTTTATACTCTGGTATATACGGTAATGTTACTACATGTAATATGTTTGTACCTTTTATGACTTTAAATTAACTTACGTGATTATAAGATGGGTTAAGAAAAGCAAAATGAAATTAGAATTCCTAATGTATGGTTGTTTGTTAATCCTTAATCTTTGCATGTTCTTCTCACAATCCTAAACAAAATGTTAATTGTTCTATGCTGTGCTAATTATTTTTATAATTCCCTTGTAGATTCGCTTGCCAAAAAGGCTGGGATGGCGGCTCTCATGGTAATTAGTGTGTGCAATAATGCATTTTTCTCATCTTTCAACCTAAAGTAATTATTAGACTATTGTGGCACTAATTACTCACTAAAATGCATGTTATCTTACAGAATGAAATATAGCCTGCTTATGTGTTATTATTAATTTGTACAAGATTGATTTCTTGCTTTCACTGTATGTGTGTGTTAATAACCCCTGACAATTTACCAAAGATATTAATCAGCTGCAGCAGATCATGCGTCTGACGGGAACTCCTCCCTCTTATCTCATTAACAGGATGCAGCCATGAGGTGAGAGGCCAAAGCATATGGGTGGGTACGGAGACATGGTACCCCCAAATTCCTTTGGCTTAGCTGATTCTTTATTTTTTACGTAGCCCCATTTGAAATTTTCTGAAATAGGGGTTAGGGCATGTGTTTAGAATTAGTATAGAGAAAAGCAAATGTGATTGATGTTTGAGTAGCACATGGATCATTTGACTCTGCTTCCTTGGTTACTGAATAGCTTTGAGTGTTTCTTATTGTAGTGTTATCATTAGGGATGACCGGTTCGCGGATCCGAACCGGATCCGCCGCGGATTTATCCCGTTCGCGAACGGCGGATTTTTCCGTATTTTCGCCCTTCGAACTTCTGATTCGCAATTTTTCGTATTTTCGAAATTAAGGTTTTCTGAATTTCGGAATTTTCCAAAATACGAGAAAACACGGAATTCTAAATTTTCGAAAATACAAGGATTTATCTTTTTCCATAAATAAATATTTTCGAAAATACATATTTTCGAAATACGAAAAATCTCGGAATTTCGAGGGTATTTTTCATTTAATGGGTCCGTTCGCGGATTTTTGAATTTTCGGATTTTTTTGAAAATTCGCGGATCCCGAGCGGACCGGATTTTGCGAAGTTCGGACATCTCTGTTATCATAAGATGTTAAACATGTTTTTGAGTGGTTAAAAATGTATGGTCAAATCCCACTGATGTACTGGAAAACAGCAGTTCAGTTTTGCATCTTGACTATATCCTATGAAAAGTTTCAGATCAAAATAGTTTGTCAAGAGATTTAAAAAAAATATTTATTTTTTTGCTATAAACTGATATGGTACTTTTCTTGATTTGAATCTAATTAGCTCGTGTATTTTATGTTGTGTTGAGTTCTACTTTGTGACACAATGTTTGAAGTAAGATTTACAGGCTGTCCCAACTCACAAAAAATTCATACAACAATTTTTCCTGCTTATTTTTATTGTGACTACAAATACAAGACTTGTGGGTTGGGTTTAATGGGTGTAAGGCATATGAAGAATTTACAGTCACAAGCAGTACACTCCAAAATGAGATCTAAGGTGGGAAAAGAAGATAGTTTAACACCAGCAGATGGCCTAGTCTTAAAAATGTGCAAATTATGCATGCATTAGGAACCCTATCAGTAATATAAAATTGCTTAAAAAAATCTGTATACTTCTTGACTAAAGAAATGGAAAATGACAGACAAGAATACTTAATATTAAAAGTTCGAAAAAACATTGCACATAAAATAAATGTTCCCTGTGTCAGTTATCTTTTATAATGACAGCTCACAATGGTCCTCATAAAGAAACACATCATGATATTGAACAGTATTCACAATTATGCAGTCTGGCATATGTCATTTCAGTTGTATAGTTACATAGTATTTGAGGTTTCTAAAGACATGCACAATTAGCCCAAACTTTTTTATCTATTAATGATCCTATTAACAGATGATCCAGAGAAATTCAAAAAGGGGAAAACAATCCTTCCTGAATCCATATAGCATCAGAATAGATGCCTTGATCATAGACATTTCGATATTTTGGAATTTTAGAAACGTATCCAGCCCACGCTTAATCTGCCCACGCTTAAATCTGTTTATGAACATGCCATTTACCACATCTTCTGGTAGACCGTTCCAATGTTTAACCATTTTCAGTGTAAAGGAACCTTTCCTTACATTGAAGATGAAACCAATTTTCTACTAATCTTAAAGGATGTCCTCTGATTTTATTTACGGTCATCAATGCACCCAAGAGTTTGTGTACGATTCATTAATATTTGTAGTGATCTTTAACAGCCCTAACTTATCAAATCTGTCTACAAAGTCAAGCCCTCATTCATTTTTCAATATTTATTATATTGGGATTCCAAAATGGCAACATAAATTCCAAATGAGGCTTACAGTACTTTGTAAATGGCAATGTTGATTTTCAAATACAGTGAAAATCTTTGCTGCAGATAAAAGGCCAATACTGGCCTGTATTTTAGTACCACCTAGGATCGGCCTATTGATGTTAAGGCCTTACCAGGTCTAGTGTTACTATCTAGAACCCCTAAATATTTTTTCAACAGAGATGGAATGTGCATAAAATATGGGTAATTACAACATTAGATCCAACAATGCTTTGCTACTGTCTGCGAACCAAACAGCTGATTGAGGTTAACCTGTCTGGTATCTAAATGACATGACAATCAATTTGTGTGGGGTGGGGATCGCATTTGCTGGAAAAAAAAAAACAGTATTGTAATGTATCGGGATATTAGGCTTGCTATGTTTGCATGTATTGCCAGCTTTACATCTAATTGTTTTATAGGTAGTATTATATGGTAGCAATTTCATTGCAGTTCATTGGGGGGGGGCGACACGACCTGCGGCGCATGTGGTATGCACGGCCATTTTGGCTGACAATCGTGCCATGTATGGGCGCTTTGGCGGGCGAAATGCATTCAGCCAGGCCTGTTGATGATCGCCAGGCTGTTAGACTTACAGGCAGGGGCTTAACTACCAGTGGGGCAGACTCTGCAACCACAGGGGGCCCCATCTTCCCGAGACAGATACAGCCTTCCCCCAGTAAACGGTTGTGAGATAAGCTGGGAAAGGGGGCCCATAATAGTTTTGCTCGAGGGCAAGTTACGTCACTGATTACAGATTTGTAGTTACCAGGCTATGTACCTTTTTGAATATAATATTACATTGGCTTTTTTCCAGTCCAGAAGCACACGTCGACAAAAGTAAATCCGAATTTATGAGGAGCAGTGGTCTAGATGAACTGGATAAAGCGTCTCCAACAATATTTGTTACATAAATCCTTAGATCTAAAGTGTCAAAAGTCTGGCAGGGAAATAGCTAATTGATAATATGCATATGTTTTCTTTTGTTCTTTTGCTTCTAAGGGGAAAACAGACTTCTACACATCTTAAAGGATAAGTACACTCAAAAACAAGTCTCGGGGGGCGAGCTTAGCTATTACATATAAGATCCAAGATGTCCTGACTTACTTGGGCAGGTAGGGAGATGGTTAGTTAAAGAGACAGCTTCCATTTACACTTAATTTGTTTTTTGAGTGTACTTAATTTTAAAGCTTGGCTTATAATAATGAAAATATAAATAGATCTGAAAGAGTCCCAACCATCACAGGAAAAAAACATATGTAAATGTGATGGTAGATTATTTAATGTACTGGTTTCTGGTGTGTCTGGAAATTTAAATTTGGTAAAATTATGCTATGTCTCTACGAAACATTTTGTACGTAAGTTAGTTTTTAATAGCATTGTGTTAACACATGATCTTTTAAAGGGAATGTCTACCCCCACCATTTACTTTTTAAACAACGTTAAGTTCCCACACACACACAACACACCACCAATTTCTCTATAATTACCTTTTATCATCTGCTTACACAGCATGATCCCTTGCCGTCGCTTGTTTTCTCCTCTGCAGCTTCCGAGTATGGAAGTCAGTCTTTGCTATGGCCTCACTGACTCTGCAAACAGCATTTACGAAACAGTAGCCTAGTGGGTTGGACATGCCCTTAAATTTCTATTTTAAATGAGTTGTTTAGAGAAGTGTTAGTAAATTACATAATGTATCAATTGTTGTATGTTGTAGCACTGATTTCAAATCCAGGTATAAGATCATCCACTAACAAAAGCACTAAACAGAATTTAGGTTTGACTTTATAAGCTTTCATGTATGCTTAAAAGCAACTACACTGAAAAAAATACATTTCCTTATCTTCATTTATAAATAAATACTGTAGGTAACAATTAACCTTGGGTATTTGTGTTACTGCATGCCTTCCAATACAGAAATTGTTTTGCTCTGGCTTTGCAATCCGATCTCACACACTTACTAACCATTCCTTTCAGTATTTTTTAATTTTACAAACATGTTCTAGCCCTCTCTTAAAGCTATTAAATAAATTGCCATTATCACATCTGCTGGATTTCAGTATAGGCCCTTAAAGTATTTGTCGTGTTTTCTCATAAGCAATTTGTCTTAAAGACAAATTCTACTCATCTGGCAGCCAGAAAGGTCAGTTACTGCATGGGTATAATTTCCTAAACCGTTATCCCTTTGCTAATTTGTTCTAACCTATTCAATTATGTCTAAAATATATTATTTATTTCCACAGGCCGTTAACTACATCCCAGTCCTTGCCTCAAATGGCTAAAATGAATTTTGAAGATGTGTTTCTAGGCGCCAACCCACTGTTTGTCAGATAATTGACTGAAATTGATATTAAAAATTATCTAGCTTTAAAATAGGAATAGAAATATTATTGCAAAATGTGGGAGAAAATATTTCCAAAATGTAGAGATAATTTGGTACATCAGCCAGGTTTGTACATTTCTGCCTGGATATTTAATAATAATAATAAAATAAGTGACAAAGAGGTCTTTAACTGTATTATCCATAATTAAAGCAGAGACTAGAGTTGGCCAAATCCATGTTTAAGGGGGCTTTATGCTGATGTTTTTTCTGCAAAAGATCGTTATTCTCTATTTTTGGTCAATTTAAAGGGCATGTCCATCCAAAAAAAAGAAATTTTAATTATTGTTTCTTAGGCTTGCCCACCCCAACCACCATGTTAATACTAAAAAAAACTTTTGATAGTTACTTACAGTCCCTTCGCTCCTGCGGTTATCTTCTCCCTTCGCTAAACGGAAACGGCAAAGAGGAGTCAGACCTACAGCCATGTCCGTGATTGGCTGCGGGAGTGAAGGGCTGTAAGTATAAATTGGAAACTTTTTTTTTTATTAGCACAGTGTGGGTAAGCCTAAGGAATGTTACATTAAGAGGGTTTTAACGCTAGGAGGAAGGACAGCCAGATGAAATCTAGAGGGAGGGAGGGGAGGAAAGGGCTCCACTGTGCATGTCAGCATCACTCCTGGAGGCAAGACAGGAGGCAGAGGACCTTTGGACACTATTCGGTTTCCTGGATTTTGGACATGGACTGCAGGAATGAATGGTAAGGATTTTTTAAAACTACAGAGGGACCAGCACTGGGGCAAATTTTAGATTTGGAGGCATGTCCTCCTAATAAAAAAACTTTAATATATTTTAGCACACCCCTGCCCATCCCCAACCGCTGTCAGATTACTAAAATAAGATTCAGAACTGGTCTTTGATCTGGCTCCCTGCTTGCCAGAACTTGCAAACTGGGGCGACAGGCAGCTGCATCTTTACACAGGAAGACAGCTCCCACTCTCCAGTTTTCTGGACTTTGGATAAGTACTGCAGGACAACATAAGGAGCTCTGCAACAGTAAGGATTTTTTAAACTACACAGTGGGCCAGTAGTCAGTTACATTTTAGTTTGGGGTTGACATGCCCTTTAAAGGTTGCCAGAAACATCCAAAATGTAATGTTTACGGTAGCACGTGTTATATTGCAATATTTGTTAATTTTTTTTTTAAATACTTATTTTATTTAAAATTATTTAAAGGAAAATGTTATTACAGTTGTTATTGTGGTAATCCTCTGTCCAGGTTGATTCCGAAATAGGGATTCCGATTTCTGATTCCCGTTTTGGTTATTTGTTTTTTTTTGGTAAATGTAAAACGGTATTTAAAAGATTCCATGTTAAATCTTGTAGTAGTGGTATTTTGATGATATCAATTCTTCTGCCTTGGGCTTGAGTTAAAAGATTGTTTCAGTCAGGTAAGAATGGGGAATGTGAGAGTGTGGAAAGTGCTTTGAATGAAGGGCCTTAGTTGGAGATAGAAGAAATAGAAGTTTGTGGGAGCCTAGAAACTCTCCGATGAGTGCAAGAGGTCCTGGCCCCTGTCAATCCTTTTTTTAAAAAACAAATATGTGTATAGTTTGAATTACTTATAAAGGGAAGGAGTGGTTTATTGAACTCATCTGGACTGGCATACCGCTTTATAAACATTATTCCATACAAAAATAGTGCCCTAGACAAAACAACTTTCATTTATTTGTTCTTATTTAGTCTTGTTCCAGTGGTGCCCATAGGGATTGGTGTGGGGTAAGACCAGTGTGTGATTGCTCTCAGTTGGGTACAGGGTTGGACTGGCCTACCAGGGAAATCCAAAAAGGACCGTTAGTGACCTGAATGTCAAAAGTGCATTGTTAAAAGAAACACACTCCCCCTCCCAACCAGCTGATAAATTCTTGACCTCCCTGGTTCTCTTGCAGTAAACAGAAAACAGCTAAGCTATTAGAGTTAAATATGAGACTGTTTCTTTTTCCCCCCTAAAAGCACTGGGGTCATATCTCGGGTTACAGATAAAATATAGGATCTGTGTGTACAAAATACAATATGAATGCAGAGAGGGAACCAAGTAAAAATAAAAAAGTAAAAACTGAAATTTAGTACTTAGTCATACTACACAACAAACACACAGCAACATACATGCATGCACACATAAACATGCAGCCAAAGACATCATACACCAAACACACACTGCACCAATCATACAGTAGAATTATTACACCAAAATGAAGCTGCCCCATCACCAAATAAACACCCCTGGTCAAATTCTTAACCATCCGTCAAAATGCCATGAGGTACAGACTCTGTTGTTGTGATGTCATGGTGCGCACACCATGCATCCACATGGCCTTCTGGAGAGGCTGGGAAATTGTCTTGGGTGTGTTTGTGTCTATTAGTCCAGCTGAACCTAACATCATAAACCATGTATCTTTCTAGACATTTACTAGTTTTAATCTCCAGCCATTTCAGAATCTTTTGTTTTGCCATTATTCATCAGCCTCGTTTTTTCGGCAATCGACAAGTTTCGAATTATCAGACAGTTTCCCAGTATATGGCAGCATTCACCAGTGAGTTAATCTCCACATCCACCCCACGGACAGGAATTAGTTAACGTATTTAAGGCTCCCCCTCACTCCTGTTTTGATGTCTTTTTTCCTGTCCGCCTACGCTTACCTGCCAATGTGGCGTGTGTCCAGGAGGCCTTTGCCTCTCTCTACTGCTGATGCACCCGTGTGCGCCTATGCAGGTTTGCCTGTGGGGATGATGGCCTAGGTGTCGGGCCTGCGGTACCTCTCCAGTGGAGTTGTTGTGCTTGTTTTTCAGGTGATAGGTGCGCTCGTTTGGCGCGCGTGTGTAGTTGACGCGCGTCCATTCCGGGTTCGGCTGGCGCCTGACTCATTTTCAGGCGCGGTGTGTCCTGGTACGCATGACATCATGCGCCTTCGCGCCGCGTTTCAGAGGATTTAAACCTCAGCGGGACCGTCTCAGCGTGGGAGTTTTTCTTGTGAGACTGCTACCCCGGCCAGGCGCCATTAGGAGTGTGGACTGCCTTTTCCTCTTTCTGTCTGCTACTCTGTTGCTGTTGTTTCACAGCCTGGTAAGTGTGAATTTCATGATATTCTCTGTTTAATGTGTGTTTATTTTAGCCTCTGGATCCTCATTTCCCTTCCTGCTTTTTTTAGCTATGGAGTCAGGGAATGGGAGCAAAGGACACCCCAGGGGACCTAGGGAAACAGGATTTATTTAACGTTTTTATTAAGAGAGATGGCATTTAATCTGCAGACATTTTTATTTCTTTGCAGCCTTTTTTGTGACAGATAAAGGAAAGAAGTCCAATGATCCTGAGCCAGGAGGATTGACGAGCAAGCGGGAGCCTCTTCTTCGAACACTAGTCTGCAGTTAGATCTTTGGTGTCTGTGCTGAAAAGGCCATAACTCAAGCTGTTGGAGAAGAAAAGGTTAGAAGAAGTCCAAGCACATAAAGCATTCTACGTGTTTGTCAGAGTCAGATTTGTCGGAAGGTGAAATATCTTCAGAATCCGAGGATTCATTCAATATCTGTCAGATGAGATGATCTGGATACTGCCATGATAGAACCTTAATTAAGGCTGTTAGAAGAAATTCTTTATTTTTTCCACAGAGGAGCCCAAGATGTCAGCAGCCGATAAACTCTTCCTGTCGATCAAAAAAGATCTACTAACTTTCCAGTGCATCAGGCAATCGCAGAGATAGTTTCCAGTGAATGGAAAAAAAAACAGAAAAGAAGGTGGTCACAGCAGGGAAATTCTCAAAGAAATACCCGTTTTCTGAAGCAGAGTTAAAACTATGGGAAGTAAGTTCCTCCAAAAGTGGATTCTGCGGTGGTACGTCTAGCCCGAAGAACTACTTACCAGTAGCCGACGCCTCGGTCTTTAAAGACCCTATGGAGAGATGGGTGGAATACAATTTAAAAAAATCCTTAGGGGCTTCAATAAGACCTGCAATTGCTCTCACTTTGGTCTCCAGGGCCATGAAGGTATGGGCTCAAGGAAACGGAACAAGCACTGGATTCCAATGTGAAAAGGCCAAAGATAAGGAGATGTTCCAGGACATCAGAAGAGGTATGAATTCTTTGCCGAAGCATCAGTTGACTAGTCAGACTAGCTTCTAGAGCATCAGCTTTAAATGTTGCCCTCAAGAAGAGCCTTATGGCTAAGGACCTTGGTCAGCAGATACAGCCTCCAAGGCGAATCTATGTCAGATTCCGTTCGAAGGTTCCATGCTTTTTGGAGACAAGCTAGATGATATAATCTCAAGGCGTCAGGTGGAAAAAGCCTTTTTCTCCCCAAGATAGAAGGATGAAGAGAGGCCGTGTGGAGTATAACTCTAGGGATCGTTACTTTCGTCCCTCAAAAACGTTTTAAAACGGGAAAGGAGCCAGGGTAGACAACAGTCGTGGAAGACAGGAAGGCAGGCCTACTCTGCTACCAAGTCAGCCTTCCACAATAGGATGCCCCAACCATAGGGAGACGAAGGTCCAGAGTCAAGTGGCAGGCAGTATATCAAAGTTCCTGGGCGTCTGGACTGCATCAACAGGGACCGCTGGGTCCTAGATATTGTAGAAAAAGGGTACCGGATACATTTTTATGCATACCCAAAGAAAAGCTATTTTGTTTCCACTCGTGTACCAGAAGAAATGGAGGCACGAGCAGCAATTTTTCTTATGTGAATCAGCTAAGAGAATCCGCAGCAAACGAGCCAGTGCCTCTTCTGCAAAGAAGAAGAGGTTTTTATTCAAGACTTTTTAGTAAAGAGAAAGGAGTCGGGCGCTCTGAGGCCAGTGTTAGACTTAAGAAGATTAAACCATTTCCTGCAAAGCAAAGATTCAAGATGGAATCTTGACAGTCCATAATAAAGGTGGTGGAGAAAGGAATGTTTTGACAGCATAGATCTGAAAGACGCCATTTCCACATTCAAATACATCAAGGCAATTTCTAAGATTCCAGTCGACGGGAAAGATGGCAGTTTACCTGCCTTCCCTTTGGCCTCTCGCACTTGCCAAGAGTGTTCACAAAAGTCGTAGTGACAGTAGTGGCATTTCTAAGATTGCAAGGAATTGCGTATACCACTACTTAGACGACATATAGTAGCCCGCAGGGTCAGAACAGATGTGTGCCCTTCACACGCAGGAAGTAATTCAAACCTTTGAACATCAGGTTGGATATAAATTAGAAAAAAGCAACCTAACACCACCCAGTCTCTGCGGTATCTAGGGGCGCTGTTTCAGACAAAAAATCTGGTGTCTCTTCCCCCAACAGAATTCTATCTTGAAGGCGGAAGTTCTCAATTTAAGAAAGCGAAAGACTGCCTCAGTAGCATTCTTACTGAGAGTTTTGGGCCTAATGGCAGCACCCGTGTTTCTATCCGCTGGACAAGGGGGTATATAAGGCCTCTACAGATGTTTCTGTTATGCAGAGTCAGAGTACCGCATCGCAGATGAACAGGAAGTTAATTCTACCTCAAGAATTAAAAAACAAGCCTATGTTGGTGGCTCAGAGACGAGAACGAGAAAGGCTTTCCTGCTTCCTCCTCAAAGTATATGTATAAACTACAGACGCTTCAGAGACAGGTTGGGAGCATAGGCCTAGGAAAGACAAAACAAGGCAGATGGAAAGCAGAAGAGTTCCATCGAACATTCTGGAAATCAGAGCCATTAAAATGCCATAATACAGTTTCAACCAGAGATAGAAAATCAAGAAGTGTGTTGTAAAAAGCGACAACAGAACAGCAGTAGCAAACTTAACAAAACAAGGAGGCACAAGAAGCCGGACTCTACTAGCAGAGGTGGAGCCAATTTTTTCTTTTGCAGAAAAACATCTAAGGTCTCTTCAGCAGTATTATTCCCAGGAAGAGAGAAAATCAGGGTGGCAGATTTCCTGAGTCGCAAAACCCATAGACACAGAAAGAATGGAGTCTGAACGGAAAAATATTCCAAATGTTGTGTCAGAAGTGGGGCCGTCCATGGATAGACCTCATGGAGACAAAATACAAATCGAAATGTCAGCGCTTTTGCCAGAATATATGTCAGGAAGCTCTGGCAGTGGATGCCCTACAGCAACCGTGGAATCAAGGGCTTGGATACGTATATATTTCCACTTCCTCTAGGATGGGAGGTCCTTGATCAAGATCAACACAGGAGGGAGCGGAGGTAAGAATAGCTGTAATTCCAGCTTGGCAAGGCGACTGTCTCTAGCAGTGGACAATCTGATGCCTATCCATCCTTCCTAGGTTGTCAGCTCAGGGCCGATTCAATGTCAAGATTTCGAGCACCTGTCACTGATGGCTTGGCATTTGAAAGGAGCAACCTAAAAGAGCTTGGGTTCAAGAGTGATCTGGGTGATTTCTTATTAAAATCAAGAAGGCGTCAACTTCCTGAAATACTATAAGGAATGGCAAAAGTTTGCCAGGCTTGATCCTAAACCGACAGGATGTAGTAAAAGTCCTGTACTTAGGGTTTAAAAGGAACCTGCACATCAGGACTTTTAAGTCCCAAGTGTCAGCCATTACTTCATTAACAGGAAGATCCTTTGTCAGGGAGTGATTCTTCAGGCCATAATTAGAGTAAGACCTAGAAGGCAGCCAGTCTTCCAACATGGGACCTTCATCTAGTCCTAAAAGCCCTCACTGCTCCACCTTTCGAGCCTTTGGAGTCAATTACCGACGGTTTTGACCATTAAATTAGTCTTCCTAGTAGCTTATAACCTCGCCTGTCGTGTGGGGGAGTTGGGGGCCCTCTCATCCAAAACCCCTAGACACGGGTGTTCTCAAGAACAAGAGTTGGCTTAGGCCTTCATTTAACTTCCTGCCCAAGGTCATATCAGACTTTCACTGGACATGGAGATATCTCTTCCAGCTTTTTCCCTGAACCGAAGTCAGAAAAAGAATCAGTCCTGCCATGCATTAGATCTGGTCAGGGCAATTACATTTATCTCTCCCGCACAAAAGAATGGAGGAAGTCAGACCATCTGTTTGTAATCCCTTGGATTCAAGAAGGTTCAAGCTCATACTAAGAGGAACATTGAGCTTGTGGATTGTTTCTTGTATTAAAAAGGAGTTTACCACTGCAAGGTAAGGAGGTTCCCCTGGGTCTAAAGGCCCATTCAACCAGGGCCCTGGCTTCTCGTTCGTGGCTATACAGGCCGAAGCTGGGATCAATGAAGTTTGCAGGAACAGCCAGATGGTCCTCAGCCAGAACTTTATAAAGCATATAGATTAGATGTGATGGCCTCTCAAGAGGAAAATTGGAACGAGTTTTGCAGGCTGTGCTGCAAGAATAAATGTGTGTTTGAGCATTCATATCTGTCTTATGCCCTCGTTTGTTGATGGTTAGCTGGAACATCCCACTGGTGAATGCTGCAATATGACTTTGAAAATAAAAATCAATCATATTTACCGTGGATTTTGGTTTCCCAGTCAGTCTGTATGGCGGCATTCACTGCAACCTGCCCTGTGAATTATGTTTTTCAGCTTTTGGAAGGAAGACATCACAGGAAGTGAGGGGGGAGGCGTAAATCGTTAACTAATTTCTGTCCATGGGGGTGGATGTGGAGATTAACCCACTGGTGAATGCTGCATGCCATACAGACTGGACTGGGAAACCAAATTACGGTAAATATGATTTGATTTTTATTTTCCAGTCCCAGAATGCTAACCTGTACCAGTCTCAAAATAGCCATCTATTTACCAGTCTCACAATACAGCCAGAATTGTTGTGCACTAGAATTCTATTGTTTGTATGTCAGGTATTCTATTTTTGGGCTCTAGTTGCACATTAATAGGATGTACAACATCCTATTTTACAGTTGCAAGTAAAAGTGTGAACCTTTGGCGAATTGTATGGATTTCTGCACAAATTGGTCATAAAATGTGGATCTGATCTACCGTATATTACTCGAGTATATAAGTCGATACGAGTATAAGTCAAGGTACCTATTTTTACCTGAAAAATTTTAAAACTGATTGACCCGAGTATAAGTCGAGGGTTTTAAATTTTGACCACAAACTGCCTTCTGATTCTGTATTGTTTTGAGGCTTTAGTTGCCCATTAAATAGACAGCAGAATTCCCATACATGAATCCCATTACAGTAATAGCCAAAATCCAGTACCAGTGACCTCAATTCCTTGCACTCCAGATGTTTGAAACTACAACTCCCAGCATGGCTTTGTGCAGGGAGTTTCAGTTTCTAAACATGTGGAGTGGATGTTTAGTTAAACTTTAAATTAAGTTTACCATCATTTACAATTCTCCTGAACCCAATATTGTAAAGGGCACTTCCTGTGTAGTTCAACGTACCCTCCCCCCCCATACCTAGTTTAAAATCACTGCTGTCAGTCCAAGCAAAAGTAGCTGAATGAAAGACTGTATAAATGCTCATATATCAGTAATTTGATGCATGGTTATAGCAATATAATAATTTAGCTCTTAGGCTGGGTACACATGAGGCGTTTTTTTTTCCAAACCGACCAATATCTTCGTATATCGGTCGGGATGATAAAATCATCAGCTGTCTGTCACCTGTCCACCCGTATTGGACGAAAAGGCGATCAGACACGTCGGTAAATCACCTCCAATTGTGTGGTTGCCTATGGACAGCACAATCAGTCATGGTGATTTTTGCTTGTGTCGGGGCAAAAAATTTGCCTGTGTGTACCCAGCATAACATATTTGTTAAAGGGCAACTGTGGTCTCCAAACAAGTTAGGATTAAATGAAAGCCTGCAGTATTTCCTTTATAATGAGCAGAGAATCACATTTCTGGCTTTAGCCTGAGAGAAATGATATTGGGGTGAATGTTTAAACTTCCTGCTTCCAGTGGGTTGAGTGACATCACCTGACCTCTGCCTGCCCCTCCGCCCCAGGGAAGAAGCATGCTCAGTAAAGACTGAATGCTGGGTAAAACAGGAAGTACTTAGGGGGGAAGATTGACAGTTGAGAAGAGGAGCCTATTAATGCAGGCAGAGGCTGATCACATGACTACAAGCTGGTCACATGGTTGAAAACAGGAAGTGTTCAAGCAGCAAGTAATATTGCTGAACTTCTCCAGCAATAACTGGAGATGTTTTATCTAGAGATGTGATTTAGGTTATTTTTTGAAGGTACTGTAGAAGGATTTTTTTTATAACTTTAATGATTTGTTAATAATATTAAGTTAATGATATTTTATGTCTCTGATGTCAAGCCTAAATTTAAAGATATATATTTCTTTATTTTGCATGTACAGTACTATTGTAGCTACTAGTATTATTTCTGTACTCTTAGCCTCGTTGGTTACCACAATGTCTTTCTTTCAGCATATCATGTCTTTTTTTTTTTCCTTGTCATTTCACAGCCTATATTAGAAGGGTGACTTAATTCCACATCTTGTTCCGTTTATGACAAAGCTTGCCTCATCCATCACATTTTCCTTCATGCTCCACCTATAGATATTGATCAATTGAAGCTTATTTTAAGACTGGTCGGAACTCCAGAGCCAGAGCTCCTGCAGAAAATCTCTTCAGAGGCTGTGAGTCTGTGTGTCACTGTGTGTCCATGACATTCACACACCAACACTTCAGCCTGAGCATCCCAAAAAATGTTCTGGGGAGTCTAATGCATACTTAATCAAATATTCACTCTTTCTTTTAATTAAATTTCAGTTAGACTGCCTTTTGCTTTAGTGTTTGTGGTGTTTGTGATTAGTAATCATGTACATTATGTGGATGCTAAAATGCACTGAATGCAAAAACAACTGGATGTATCTAATATATATATTGTATGAAACTATTGACTGAGTGCTGCCATATATGCAGAAACTTTTGGGGAAATGCAGACATATTCCCTGGAGGCATAATTTAATTTAATTAATTAAGCTATATGTATGAAAGTAAAGATTGCTTTACAATTATAATGAAACCTATTTACATAGAAAGGGACAGATGAAAAGACAGTGGTGGTTTAAGCTAGGTACACACCTAGTGATTTTTCCTCCTGACCGACCGTTTGATACTTTCGACTGGTCGGCCAGGAGGAAGAACTGTCTGTCGCGGCAAAAGCAGCCGCGTCCGATAGTTACTGCGACTGATCGTGCGGTCCATAGAGGACTGCACGATCAGACGAGGTTTTCCACCATGTCCGATCGTCCTTTCGTCCGATTCGGATGAACGGTCGGTCGGACATGGGAGCATTCGGATGCGATAATTTCTGTCCGATCGACCGATACACTGAACTATCGGTCGATCGGACCGAAATATCTAATCATGTGTACCCAGCTTTACTTTAAGTAGAGGATCAGCCTAAAACTAATTTCCTGTATTATAGCCCTAAGTAAGTAAATTCTCTTACCACAGCAAGCCCTGCAGTTTTGTTTTTGTGAATTAATTATTTTAATAAGTACTGTTACATAACTGTGTTTTAAGCTGAGCTTAAATGAGATATGTTTCAGACACATATCACTGGCATTTGAGATCACACAGATATTTAGCTGTATTAAGTTGGGGAAAAGCAACAAATCCAATAAAGTGTGCTCAGTCACTGCAGCACAAAGGGTGGAAAAACGATAATTTAGTCCCCTAGATTTGACTTGTTTTTTTTACAGGCTGTGGGAATAGATCTGGTTTCCCCTGGTTCTTGTATTTCTTGTTGTTTAGCACATATGCATGTGAGCTCCAGTCTGCATGATTATTCTTTCAAAAGCAAGCTATCTAGTCACTTAAATTACACCTTTCAAAGAATGGGTCCACACCCATCTTAGTATCCATCCTCCAGGGGAGACAGAGCAAGCTCTCAAATGAGCTCCTTTTTTGCCTCTCTACATAAGACTAGTTAGAGTAAGTAACTGGTTACACCTGATCTTGTGAAATATTTAACTGACTTTACATTGATGGATTTATGTGCAGAAAATGTGTTTCCTTTCAAAAAGCTAAAAGGTGATTATTTGAATTCTCAATTTTCTTCTGGCACCTGACATACTATGTACCATTCTGTGATTTGTATGTGATAGGTATATGTGTACATTTGTTGATGTGCTCCACTGTTACCATAAAATGTAATGTGGACATTATTGGTAATCCGCAAACTATGAAATGCAAATTCTAAAAATCCTGGGCATGGAAAATAGAATAGAGAGTAGACCTTCCATTTAGGCATTCTTCTGTATTAAAGATGACACACAAAAATGCTAGTTCATTAATTTTTTTATATTGTTACTGTAACAGGGTTTGTACCATGTAGAAATTTGTATTAATTTTTTCATTAGTCTGTTAATATAGATTTTCTAATGAAAAAATATGACATTGGTTTACTGCTTAGCTCCACCAGTTAGCACATATGGGAAAAAGGAAAAAGTCTTCGTAGTATGCACTATTGTAAATTCTAATGCTTTGTATCGATGTATTAATCTTCCAGTCTCTGTGACTAATGTCTTTTAGATTAGACATTTCTGTAATTTATTGCCTGATCCTACATATTTTAATATGCAGCAACGGGCTTAAATATTGTCTCTACACCGTAATTTTTTAACTACAAGCTATATACGGTAGTTATATATTTGTAGAAAATGTAGGGCTGTAGGAAAGAAAAATACATATGCAGACATATCTGAATTAACATATTAAAAGTCAAAAGGCTGTCCAAGGATTTCCTTGTCGGCTTAAAAGCAAAAGACAACAGGGTAAACATAATTTGTCTGGTCTTGGGGAAATTATTTTACCATGTAAAAAAGAAACTATTGTTACCTAAATTATGAATGTAAAAATTGACATGTTTATTACAGGATTCTGGAACTCATTGAATATTCAGGAAAAAAATGATTCTCCACAGGTTAAAAATATATAATATGATTAATATAATAATATATAATAAAGGATAAACCGTGTCTAAGCTCTCCTGTAACTTTCTAACAAGCCAAGGATGATTTTTCTAGCTTCTCTAGATTTCAAGTTATAGGCTTTTAAAGTATGTGACAGTCACATGATGTGCCATGTAAGAAGCCCCACTTTCAAAACCTCAACCTTTTATGAAACTAGTTACAGACCTGCAACCATTTTCTGTCCTTTCATCATTTGAGCACCATAGGGAGAGAGAAAAATACATTTTCAGGCTTGTGGCTAGCTTTAAAAATTATTTAGCAGGGTGGAGCTTATGGTGCAGCTGTCTAAGCATTGGGCATGCTCAAAACTTTGGGGCAGAGTAGTAGTGCTGGTGATGTCACAAATCACAAAGCTACACGTGTGAATATGGCTTAAAGGGCAAGTCCAGCCTTAAAAATAAAAACTACACCGCTAAATCACCCCCCTAAACTGAAAAAGGTTGAAATCTGAATTAAATAAGTCTAACCTGAAATCCTGCACAGTGTTTTGTTGCTCCTGTTTATACTGCCTGGTTCTTCCAGTAAGCTACTGCCATTTATGGATTTGAAAGTTGACATCACAGCCAATGACTGAATGTTAATAGCCTAACTGCCCCTTCTGAGCATGCTCACGCTCAATACAGGTCACTAAACTCCTCTGCCATAGGGCATCCAGAAGCATAGCATGCATACTGTAATGAATTCAGAGGACAAAGTAGGATATATCAACATATTTTAAGGAGGCCATTCATTCTAAAAAATGTCATTATGGGGGTTGAGTTGTCCTTTAAAGGGTATGTCCACCTTAAAATACATATTTCTATAATGTACTCTCGCCCCACCTGCAATGTCCATTTGTGTAAAAAAAAAAAAATATCAGTTTCTTACATCTAGCTCCTGGTTTACGTGGCCTCTGCCTGTAATGTTAATTCCGCGAAGAACACCACTGGAACAAAGGCTGTAAGTAAGTAATCTGCAATTGTTTTTACAAATGAACAATGCAGTTGGGGCTGGGAGGGGGGAGACTACACTACAGAAAATGGGTTTAAGAAAATTCTCATAAAGCAGCGTGATTGATGTGGATGGTGGGAGGGAAGGTGGTAATCTGCTCCACAGCACATGACTGAATACCTCCGGGAGGTAAGACAAGAGGCAGAAACTGCAGAGGAACCATAAGGAGCAGAGGAATAAGGTAAGGATCTATGACCACTACACAGTGGGACCAGCATAGAGTTAAATTTTACTTTTGGGGGTGGACATGCCCTTTTAAGATTTTGTCAGATGCTGGGCATGCCTTTTTAAGGCAAAGGAAAGAAGTATAGTGAAGCACAAGCCAGCTTATGAACTATTTAAAACAGGGTAAATGGGGATAAATAAAGATAAATGCAACAAAGGAAACACAGTATCCCCCTATCGGATTACCCTGACTGAATATGCAACAGTAGGTGTAGCGACTAATGTAAAAAATATATTCTTTATTAGGTATACGTTAAAAATTCTGATAAAAATCAGAATCATCCGATAGGGGGATACTGTGTTTCCTTTGTTGCATGCCTTTTTAAGAAAAGTATTTCCAGGAACCCAACACTTTTATTAAATAAATAACTGGAACTCATTTATTATGAAACAATCCTTTTAAAGGAGCCTGAAACAAACAAAACTTTTTAAGAGCTAGGAAACTAATTTGAGTGTGTTGTGCAATCCTTTGTTCGTTTAAGAAAAAAAAACTTTCAGGGAAGTAGGAGATGCACCTCCTACCTCTTGGCCGATTCAACAATGGTTCTAAACTGGCTCAGTATAAAGATTAGCACAACACAGAGTGGAATAGAAAGTGTGTTGCATAGCTCATGGCACTGTGACTCCCTAAAATTACCAGGAAGCAAATGGTAACAAAAGTCACTAGACAATATCTTCCCAATAGACTGAACAGATTCACAAATATACAACAAATATTGTCTAACCTCTCCCTTAGCTGTGGCTGTTGGTTAGTTTATGAAATCAAACTGTGGGTTTTAGGGGACAGCTCCCATAATTCATCTTTCTTGATATGCTCTCAAGTGCACAGCAGATCTAAACAAGGAGGATGCAGCCAGCCCTGCCCCCTAAAGGCTGACCGCAAATCATGTTACAGCACAGTGACCTATCTCTGTGCAGATCCTGCCTCTCGGGCACATTCCTTTTGCTTTTCATGCAAGAATTAACATAATATTTAGCAGTTTATTTTGTCTCAAGCACTAAGGGGAAATAAACTGAGTTTCTAAAAGCAATGTACTAGCATATGAGATTACCAGAGGGTAATACAGAAGAGAACAGTTATTAGATATATATATATATATATTTTATTAATTTTTTTTAAACTTCTTTTGCTATAAACAAGTAAAATTCGAAGACTATTTTGTATTGTTCTTGGTAGGCTGTCGGCAATTTAGGTTGTAAAATAAACCACTAGCAGCTTTCAAATTCTTATCATATGTTTTCACATTGTTGTGGAGACATCAGATGTAATTGCAACTTATTAGAGAAATATCTTACAATGTATAGGTGTTTTGGGCAGAAAAGCTTTAACATTATTAAGTTATTTTCCATTAAGATTTCTCCGCAGTACTGGCTGGGTGACTGTTTCTGTGAGCCAGTTAAAATGCCCTTTTTTTTTTTCCATAGCATGTTAACTCTCCTGACTGGGGCTGAGTTCAGGTGTTTGAAAGGAATTTTTTTTTAAGACAGAATTTCAGGATGCCATGCTTTAACTTTGATATTGTTCAGTTTTAGCTTAATTGCCCCTAAAGGTGGCACCAAAAGGGCAACAGTATTTATACCTTTATACAGTACAGATGGGTGAAGCTTCGATTGTGAGATCACAAAAGAAAGCTAAGCTAATGCTGCTCATTTATCTCACAATGGCACGCTAAATTAGCTTAAGGGCAAAAAGATTTTTTTTTTGTAGTGACCGCTAATAATCACCAGGTGGCTTAAGCCTCATACACACGGGTGATCGCGGGTCCTGACCTGCGACGCACAATGTGTCCGAACGTTTGTTTCGGCAGGTAATCGGGCCGTGTATGGGCACTTTATCGGCAGAAACGGACGTTCGGATGGTGATCGTTGCCCGACTAATTGGGCGCATCTCCAAACGACCGGCCGTTTCAGCCGATAAAGTGCCCATACACGGGCCTATTATCGGCTGAAACGAAAGTTCGGACACATCATGAGTTGTGGGTCTGGACCCTCGATCGCACATGTTTACGAACCTTTGGAACGCCATAATTTCCATTGACAGGCCATCTTCAGGAAATCTTATGGGTTTTAAGATTACCGTAGTACATCTGTGGTTGTAAAACATTGTTACTTGCTTCGTTACAGCTATTGTATGATCTTGACAGGCTTTTTGAGATTTTCTTTGCCTTCCAAACATTTTCAGGAATTTGCACTCTAAGAAAAAGTGAATGTGTTATATTGAACTTAAAGGATAAGTATACTATAAAATAAAGTTATGGACAATTGGAAGCCACAGCTGTAAAAAAACAATTTGCCATATTTTCTAAGCCCTCCAGAGCTAACTTTTGTAGAGTTAAAGTTGCTGACATCTTGTTTGCACTAGGTGATTAGTTAGATCCGCCCCTCCAAGATTTTATCTGCTCCTGGTTTGCTAGCCTCAGTGTTAAAGCACGATTGGTCCTGCGCGCATGCGCATGACTTTAGGTGCACGTGACGTCAGCATGCGCACAGACCGATGTGCTTTAACTCATGAGGCTAGCAAATCAGGAGCTGTGAAAATCTCGGAGGGGCAGATCTAACTAATCGCCTAGTGACAAACAAGATGTCAGCAACTTTAACTCTACAGAGGTAGGCTCTGGAGGGGTTAGGGGGGAAAAATATGGCAAATGTTGTTTTAAAGTGTGGCTTCCTATTGACTATAACTTCATTTTATAGAAAGTTCAGAAAGGGATTTCAGCACCTACATTTATAGTTTGAATAAACATTTAGCTTGCATGAAGGTGTTTGCAGCAACAGAAAAATAAGAAAGTAAATAATGTAATTTAATTGTTAGATAGATGGCAGCTCATAATAAATAAATTAAAGGAGATACTAAAGATAAAAGCTTTTTTAGTGTGTACTGCACATAGGAAATGTTTCCAAGGGGGGAGCACCTTCTATCCAAGCTTTTCTGCTGGTGGTATGAATTTTGAGCTGGTCAAATTTCCTTTTAGCCTTACGTTTGAAATTCACCAAACCCAAAAGGACAGTGGGATGCAGTCTAGAGCAGAGCAGAAACAGTTATAGTTTTAAGATACAGTATTGGTTTTAAAAATAAAAAATATAGCTTGTGATAATTGGTTTGCATATGTCTGTAAATATAACAAAACATTTTTTAGTTTTGCTATTACCGTATATACTCGAGTATAAACCGAGGTACCCAATTTCACCTAAAAAATCTAGCCACCCTCACTTGGCATTCAAGATGTTTTGGAAACTACAACTCCCAGCTAATAAAGCATGCTGGGAGTTGTAGTTTCCAAAACATCTTGAATGCCACCCTCACCCTGCCACCCAGTTCAGTTTGTACCTGTGGGCTCTCTTCATCCAGGATCTGTGGGCTCTCCTAAATCCAAGGGCTTCCTGGGACTGTGTGCTGGTAAGGTCCTCTCCATTCCGGCAGCAGCGTCCTCTCCATTCTGGCAGCTGCACGATCAGTCCATGTACTGGCACGCCGGCTGACGTCACTAATTGGCGCCGGGCATTGACGTCGGCCGGCGCGCCAGTACATGGACTGATCGTGCGGCTGCTGGAATGGAGAGGTCGCTGATCTTCAATGGTGAGTGACTCGAGAATAAACCGAGTCCGAGTCTTCAGGCTGATTTTACAGCCTGAAAAACTCGGTTTATACTCGAGTATATACGGTAGTTTAAGAAATGCTATGCTAAATGAAATGTATTGTAGTGTTGAAACTTTGGGCTATAGTTAATACCACACATTTACTGACATTGTAAACTGACAATCCCCAGTGCCTTTTGTAGTTTGCACCTTGGTAGTAAAAAAAAAAAAAAAAACACTGTATACCTTGAGGTATATTGCTACGGTCAATACTTCATCCGCAGTATCTGTTTTTCTGACACCCCAAATGTATAAATATGCCCCTTTACTGTTGATTCAAACCCTATTAATTCTTTAACCCCATCCTATAGATACATTTGTTAATTGAAGTAGTATTCTTTTTTTTTTCTCTTTTATTTATTTTCTTTATTCTGCAGTTTTTTGTTTTAAAATGCCCCTGCTTTGATTTTAAAGCCAATTCCACAGTTTGGCCATACACGTGAATAGCCATATTGCATGGTTTGATAGGAAAGTTTGTTTTTTAAAGTTAAATCTGGGTCTAGTCATAGTGACCATGCTACAGGCTTACTGAGACCACATGTTATCTAGTGGTATCTGATAAGGATTTGTTAGAAATAACATTATGTTGGTTTTGATAATGTTTCTAGTTTTTGTTGAGCAATTTGGCAACAGTAAACAAAAGCCCTTACTAAATTGCTCTGTGTATGGTGAATCATCTCTAGGCTTATGTCACCCTTAGTGTTTTTTTAAAGAGTATTAAACTAAAATACCTTTAGGTAGCAATGACCTAGGTCATGAACAGACAACTCAAACCCTAAAGTAAGAGAATCAACCAGGAAAGCCTGGAAGTTATGTGCCATTTTTTTTGCAATGGCTGCTTGGATGTAAAGACTAGATCTACAAACAAAAAGAAGAATCATGTCTGAGAGGCATGAGTCACTCACAAAGAAAACAGTGGGAAAAAGTGGGAATATTCCAAAGGTAGAGAGATAAACAAAGCCCCTTTATTAAAAAAGGAGAATTATATAGTGTTAAAAAAAAAAAAGACAGAGGCATGGGTTAATAATATGAAAAATAAAAATCCAGACTGATGGGTTATCCCTTAAATATAGACAAATATATGCATTTCCAACCCCCCCCCCTCCCCCATTGAAATCATGTACACAAGTGGTATATCCTCATAGACCTTATGGTAACCACGTGTTATCTAAAACCTCATGATTGAAATACATAATTAAAAAAATAGAATATGTATTGCTTCCTGGTGGCCTCCACTTTCTATTACCTTCTATGTTAGCTTTCAAATGTTAAATAAGACCAATTGGTTGGGGCAAAATTAGCACCAGTTTTAACAAAAAACTTTCATTGAATATCTCTCATAGTCTCTTATGATTAAACGTAAAGTTATTCTTTCATATTTTAAAAAATGTTGTTTATATTAGTTCATTTGTCTGCTATGTAAAGTATATATCAAGTGTCAGACACTAAATAAGTACATCACCAATACTTCTTAGTGTTCCGTTTATCAAGTAGTTCCTTTGGCTCATTTAGTGTGCACCAACACACCCTTCACAGCAACAAGTAGAGATGTCTCTTGGTCTCTATTTATGTTCCCTCTGTTTAAAAAAGTGCTTATACCTTTCATAGGATAATATCTCTAGCTGTTGTCAATACAAACATATTGGCTTGTAAAAGTGTTACCTTCTGCTCTTAATAGGCATGTGTTATAAGCTGTGTTATAAGCCCCCCAAAAATCTTTCTTTTCTAAAGCTAGTAACAGGCTTGCAATCAACATCTGTGCTTTCCTCTGCCTATAGACACCTTAGACAAGGCAGCTAGATATCTTAGGGAGATGTGAGCCAAAAGGAGCAAAAAGCCACTGAGCATAAAAATGGAGCAGAACATTATAACAGAAGGTATCTTGCAGTCTCATGCTTTATGAATAGCATTGCCCACAAAATCTAAGAAACAAGAAGTAATTTCTTACTCCCAGGTTCCCCAGAGTAAAGGGCAGAAAAGTGCAAAATTCTACTTTATGGCCCTTGGCTTATGCATGTGTCCAAAACTGCTGGCTTAATAACATGCAACATAGCCTATTGTATAGAGCTAATCATCTGACCTGCATATAGACACCTAAGGAAGAGCGAAAAAAAATACAATTTAGTATGAAAGTTAAATGCAGTAATCCTTGTTGTTGGAACTTTTCCCTCCAAAGTTAAGATTTTAATGTAGTTTCCTTTTAGGCTTTTTAAGTACCGTATATACTCGAGTATAAACCAAGATTTTCAGCTCCGCACCCTCTGCTGGCTGACGTCACTTCTCGGCGCTGAGTAGTGACGTCAGCCAGCAGAGGAAAGTGGAGCATGCGTCCGCCGGAGCTTAGAAGAGGAGAGAAGATCCAGAGCAGCCTGCAGGGGAACATGTGGAGAAGGTAAGAGAAGGCAACTGTGGGGATTTAGAAGGGGGGGGAAGGCACAGTAATTCCTGCAGTGGCTATTCCTTGCCACTGCAGATGTTTGGAAACTACAAGTCCCAGCAAGGAAAGCATGCTGGGAGTTGTAGTTTCCAAACATCTGGAGTGCCAAGGAATGAGGCTTTAATTGCCTTTTAAATGGACATAAGAATTCCCATACAGTAATAGCCAAATACAGTATGGTTATTACTGTATGGGACTTCTGATGTTCATTTAAAGGGCAACTAAAGCCTAAAAACAATACAAAATTAGAAGGAGAATGTTATCTATTGCTGCCTTCTGATTCTGTATTGTTTTGAGACTTTACTTGCCCTTTAAATGGACAGCAGAATTCCCATACAGCAGTCCCACACAATAATAGCCATACTGGATTTGGCTATGACTGTATGGGACTACTGTATGGGAAAAGTTGCTGGTCCATTTAAAGGGCAACTAAAGCCTCAAAACAATACAGAATCAGAAGGCAGGTGTCATAATTTCTACCCTCGGTTTATACTCGAGTCAATCACTTTTACTCCTTTTCAGGGGTAAAGTGGGTGCCTCGGTTTGTTTATACTCTGGTATATACGGTAATGTTACTACATGTAATATGTTTGTACCTTTTATGACTTTAAATTAACTTACGTGATTATAAGATGGGGTTAAGAAAAGCAAAAATGAAATTAGAATTCCTTATGTATGGTGTTTTGTTAATCCTTAATCTTTGCATGTTCTTCTCACAATCCTAAAACAAATGTTAATTGTTCTATGCTGTGCTATATTATTTTTATAATTCCCTTGTAGATTCTGCTTGCACAAAAAGGCTGGGATGGCGGCTCTCATGGGTTAATTAGTGTGTGCAATAATGCATTTTTTCTCATCTTTCAACCTAAAGTAATTATTAGACTATTGTGGCACATGCTAATTACTCACTAAAATGCATGTTATCTTACAGAATGAAATATAGCCTGCTTATGTGTTATTATTAATTATGTACAAGATTGATTTCTTGCTTTCACTGTATTGTGTGTTAATAAACCCCTTGACAATTTACCAAAGATATTAATCAGCTGCAGCAGATCATGCGTCTGACGGGAACTCCTCCCTCTTATCTCATTAACAGGATGCCCAGCCATGAGGTGAGAGGCCAAAGCATATGGGTGGGTACGGAGACATGGTACCCCCAAATTCCTTTGGCTTAGCTGATTCTTTTTATTTTTTACGTAGCCCCATTTGAAACTTTTCTGAAATAGGGGTTAGGGCATGTGTTTAGAATTAGTATAGAGAAAAGCAAATGTGATTGATGTTTGAGTAGCACATGGATCATTTG
This sequence comes from Hymenochirus boettgeri, assembly GCA_019447015.1. Classification (NCBI taxonomy): domain Eukaryota; kingdom Metazoa; phylum Chordata; class Amphibia; order Anura; family Pipidae; genus Hymenochirus; species Hymenochirus boettgeri. Next base: position 120,452,621 of record CM033470.1, on the reverse strand, counting down.
ATCTCTGCTTCCTTGGTTACTGAATAGCTTTGAGTGTTTCTTATTGTAGTGCTTATCATTAGGGATGACCGGTTCGCGGATCCGAACCCGGATCCGCCGCGGATTTATCCCGTTCGCGAACGGCGGATTTTTCCGTATTTTCCGCCTTCCGAACTTCTGATTCGCAAATTTTTCGTATTTTCGAAATTAAGAGTTTTCACGTAATTTCGGAATTTTTCCGAAAATACGAGAAAACACGGAATTTCTAAAATTTTCGAAAATACAAGGATTTATCTTATTTCCATAAATAAATATTTTCGAAAATACATATTTTCGAAAATACGAAAAATCTCGGAATTTCGAGGGTATTTTTCATTTTAATGGGTCCGTTCGCGGATTTTTGAATTTTCGGATTTTTTTGAAAATTCGCGGATCCTCGAGCGGACCGGATTTTGCGAAGTTCGGACATCTCTAGTTATCATAAGATGTTAAACATGTTTTTGAGTGGTTAAAATGTATGGTCAAATCCACTGATTGTACTGGAAAACAGCAGTTCAGTTTTTGCATCTTGACTATATCCTATGAAAAGTTTCAGATCAAAATAGTTTGTCAAGAGATTTAAAAAAAATATTTATTTTTTTGCTATAAACTGATATTGGTTACTTTTCTTGATTTGAATCTAATTAGCTCGTGTATTTTATGTTGTGTTGAGTTCTACTTTGTGACACAATGTTTGAAGTATAGATTTACAGGCTGTCCCAAACTCACAAAAAATTCATACAAACACTTTTTCCTGCTTATTTTTATTGTGACTACAAATACAAGACTTGTGGGTTGGGTTTAATGGAGTGTAAGGCATATGAAGAATTTACAGTCACAAGCAGTACACTCCAAAAATGAGATCTAAGGTGGGAAAAGAAGATAGTTTAACACCAGCAGATGGCCTAGTCTTAAAAATGTGCAAATTATGCATGCATTAGGAACCCCTATCAGTAATATAAAATTGCTTAAAAATTCTGTATACTTCTTGACTAAAGAAATGGAAATTGACAGACAAGAATACTTAAATATTAAAAGTTCGAAAAAAACATTGCACATAAAATAAATGTTCCCTGTGTCAGTTATCTTTTATACTGACAGCTCACAATGGTCCTCATAAAGAATACACAATCATGATATTGAACAGTATTCACAATTATGCAGTCTGGCCATATGTCATTTCAGTTTGTATAGTTACATAGTATTTGAGGTTTCTTAAAGACATATGCACAATTAGCCCAAACTTTTTTTATCTATTAATGAATCCTATCTAACAGATGATCCAGAGAAATTCAAAAAGGGGAAAACAATCCTTCCTGAATCCATATAGCAATCAGAATAGATGCCTTGATCATAGACATTTTCGATATTTTGGAATTTTAGAAACGTATCCAGCCCACGCTTAATCTGCCCACGCTTAAATCTGTTTAATGAACATGCCATTTACCACATCTTCTGGTAAGACCGTTCCAATGTTTAACCATTTTCAGTGTAAAGGAACCTTTCCTTACATGAAGATGAAACCAATTTTCTACTAATCTTAAAGGATGTCCTCTGATTTTATTTACTGGTCATCAATGCACCCAAGAGTTTGTTGTACGATTCATTAATATTTGTAGTGATCTTTAACAGCCCTAACTTATCAAATCTGTCTACAAAGTCAAGCCCCCTTCATTCCATTTATTCAATATTTATTTATATTCGGGATTCCAAAATTGCAACATAAATTCCAAATGAGGCCTTACCAGTACTTTGTAAATGGCAATGTTGATTTTCAAATACAGTGAAAATCTTTGCTGCAGATAAAAGGCCAATACTGGCCTGTATTTTAGTACCACCTAGTATCGGCCTATTGATGTTAAGGCCTTACCAGGTCTAAGTGTTATCTACTAGAACCCCTAAATATTTTTCTAACAGAGATGGAATGTGCATAAAATATGGGTAATTACAACATTAGATCCAACAATGCTTTGCTACTGTCTGCGAACCAAACAGCTGATGTGAGGTTAACCTGTCTGGTATCTAAATGACATGACAATCAATTTGTGTGGGGTGGGGATCGCATTTGCTGGAAAAAAAAAACAGATATTGTAATGTATCGGGATATTAGGCTTGCTATGTTTGCATGTATTGCCAGCTTTACATCTAATTGTTTTATAGGTAGTATTATATGGTAGCAATTTCATTGCAGTTCATTGGGGGGGGGCGACACGACCTGCGGCGCATGCTGTGTATGCACGGCCATTTTGGCTGACAATCGTGCCATGTATGGGCGCTTTGGCGGGCGAAATGGCCATTCAGCCCAGGCCTGTTGATGATCCGCCAGGCTTGTTAGACTTACAGGCAGGGGCTTAACTACCAGTGGGGCAGACTCTGCAACCACAGGGGGCCCCATCTTCCCGAGACAGATACAGCCTTCCCCCAGTAAACGGTTGTAGATGAAGCTGGGAAAGGGGGCCCATAATAGTTTTGCTCGAGGGCAAGTTACGTCACTGATTACAGATTTGTAGTTACCAGGCTATGTACCTTTTTGAATATTAATATTACATTGGCTTTTTTCCAGTCCAGAAGCACATCGTCAGACAAAAGTAAATCCGAAATTTATGAGGAGCAGTGGTCTAGATGAAACTGGATAAAGCTGTCTCAACAATATTTGTTACATACATCCTTAGATCTAAAGTGTCAAAAGTCTGGCAGGGAAATAGCTAATTGATAATATGCATATGTTTTCTTTTGTTCTTTTGCTTCTAAGGGGAAAACAGACTTCTACACATCTTAAAGGATAAGTACACTCAAAAAACAAGTCTCGGGGGGCGGAGCTTAGCTAATTACATATAAGATCCAAGATGTCCTGAACTTTACTTGGGCACAGGTAGGGAGATGGTTAGTTAAAGAGACAGCTTCCATTTACACTTAATTTGTTTTTTGAGTGTACTTATAATTTAAAAGCTTGGCTTATAATAATGAAAATATAAATAGATCTGAAAAGAGTCCCAACCATCACAGGAAAAAAACATATGTAAATGTGATGGTAGATTATTTAATGTACTGGTTTCTGGTGTGTCTGGAAATTTAAATTTGGTAACATTATGCTATGTCTCTACGAAACATTTTGTACGTAAGTTAGTTTTTAATAGCATTGTGTTAACACATTGATCTTTTTAAAGGGAATGTCTACCCCCACCATTTACTTTTTAAACAACGTTAAGTTCCCACACACACACACACACACACCAATTTCTCTATAATTACCTTTTATCATCTGCTTACACAGCATGATCCCTTGCCGTCGCTCTGTTTTCTCCTCTGCAGCTTCCGAGTATGGAAGTCAGTCTTTGCTATGGCCTCACTGACCTCTGCAAACAGCATTTACGAACAGTAGCCTAAGTGGGTTGGACATGCCCTTAAATTTCTATTTTAAATGAGTTGCTTTTAGAGAAGTGTTAGTAAATTACATAATGTATCAATTGTTGTATGTTGTAGCACTGATTTCAAATCCAGGTATAAGATCATCCACTAACAAAAGCACTAACAGAATTTAGGTTTGACTTTATAAGCTTTCATGTATGCTTAAAAGCAACTACACTGAAAAAAATACATTTCCTTATCTTCATTTATAAATAAATACATGTAGGTAACAATTAACCTTGGGTATTTGTGTTACTGCATGCCTTCAATACAGAACTTGTTTTGCTCTGGCTTTGCATCCGATCTCACACACTTACTAACCATTCATTTTCAGTATTTTTTAATTTTACAAACATGTCTAGCCCTCTCTTAAAGCTATTAAATAAACTTGCCATTATCACATCTGCTGGATTTCAGTATAGATGCCCTTTAAAGTATTTTGTCGTGTTTTCTCATAAGCAATTTGTCTTAAAGACAAATTCTACTCATCTGGCAAGCCAGAAAGGTCAGTTACTGCATGGGTATAATTCTCCTTAAACCGTTATCCCTTTGCTAATTTTGTTCTAACCTATTCAATTATGTCTAAAATATTTATTTATTTCCACAGGCTCGTAACTACATCCAGTCCTTGCCTCAAATGGCTAAAATGAATTTTGAAGATGTGTTTCTAGGCGCCAACCCACTAGGTTTGTCAGATAATATTGACTGAAATTGATATTAAAAATTATCTAGCTTTAAATATAGGAATAGAAATATTATTGCAAAATGTGGGAGACAAATATTTCCAAAATGTAGAGATAATTTGGTACATCAGCCAGGTTTGTACATTTCTGCCTGGATATTTAATAATAATAATAATAATAAGGTGACAAAAGAGGTCTTTAACTGCGTATTATCCATAATTAAAGCAGAGACTAGAGTTGGCCACATCCATGTTTAAGGGGGCTTTATGCTGATGTTTTTTCTGCAAAAGATCGTTATCTTCTCTATTTTTGGTCAATTTAAAGGGCATGTCCATCCAAAAAAAGAACTTTTAATTTATTGTTTCTTAGGCTTGCCCACCCCCAACCACCATGTTAATACTAAAAAAAACTTTCTGATAGTTACTTACAGTCCCTTCGCTCCTGCGGTTATCTTCTCCCCTCTCTGCTAAACGGAAACGGCAAAGAGGAGTCAGACCTACAGCCATGTCCGTGATTGGCTGCGGGAGTGAAGGGCTGTAAGTATAAATTGGAAACTTTTTTTTTTATTAGCACAGTGTGGGTAAGCCTAAGGAATGTTACATTAAGAGGGTTTAACGCTAGGAGGAAGGACAGCCAGATGAAATCTAGAGGGAGGGAGGGGAGGAAAGGGCTCCACTGTGCATGTCAGCATCACTCCTGGAGGCAAGACAGGAGGCAGAGACCTTTGGACACTATTCGGTTTCCTGGATTTTGGACATGGACTGCAGGAATGAATGGTAAGGATTTTTTAAAACTACAGAGGGACCAGCACTGGGGCAAATTTTAGATTTGGAGGCATGTCCTCCCTAATAAAAAAACTTTTAATATATTTTAGCACACCCCTGCCCATCCCCAACCGCCGTGTCAGATTACTAAAATAAGATTCAGAACTGGCTCTTTGATCTGGCTCCCTGCTTGCCAGAACTTGCAAACTGGGGCTGGACAGGCAGCTGCATCTTTACACAGGAAGACAGCTCCCACTCTCCAGTTTTCTGGACTTTGGATAAGTACTGCAGGACAACCATAAGGAGCTCTGCAACAGTAAGGATTTTTTTAAACTACACAGTGGGCCAGTAGTCAGTTACATTTTAGTTTGGGGTTGGACATGCCCTTTAAAGGTTGCCAGAAACATCCAAAATGTAATGTTTACGGTAGCACGTGTATATATGCAATATTTGTTAATTTTTTTTTTTAATACTTATTTTATTTAAAATTATTTAAAGGAAAATGTTATTACAGTTGTATTTGTGGTAATCCTCTGTCCAGGTTGATTCCGAAATAGGGATTCCGATTTCTGATTCCCGTTTTGGTTATTTGTTTTTTTTTGGTAAATGTACAACGGTATTTAAAAGATTCCATGTTTAAATCTTGTAGTAGTGGTATTTTGATGATATCAATTTCTTCTGCCTTGGGCTTGAGTAAAAGATTGTTTTCAGTCAGGTAAGAATGGGGAATGTGAGAGTGTGGAAAGTGCTTTGAATGAAGGGCCTTAGTTGGAGATAGAAGAAATAGAAGTTTGTGGGAGCCTAGAAACTCTCCGATGAGTGCAAGAGGTCCCTGGCCCCTGTCAATCCTTTTTTTAAAAAACAAATATGGTGTATAGTTTGAATTACTTATAAAGGGAAGTAGTGTTTTATTGAACTCATCTGGACTGGCATACCGCTTTATAACATTATTCCATACAAAAATAGTGCACCTAGACAAAAACTACTTTCATTTATTTGTTCTTATTTAGTCTTGTTCCAGTGGTGCCCATAGGGATTTGGTGTGTGGGTAAGACCAGTGTGTGATTGCTCTCAGTTGGGTACAGGGTTGGACTGGCCTACCAGGGAAATCCCAAAAAGGACCGTTAGTGACCTGAATGTCAAAAGTGCATTGTTAAAAGAAACCACTCCCCCTCCCCAACCAGCTGATAAATTCTTGACCTCCCTGGTTCTCTTGCCAGTAAACAGAAAACAGCTAAGCTATTAGAGTTAAAATATGAGACTGTTGTCTTTTTTCCCCCCTAAAAGCACTGGGGTCTATATCTCGGGTTACAGATAAAATATAGGATCTGTGTGTACAAAATACAATATGAATGCAGAGAGGGAACCAAGTAAAAATAAAAAAGTAAAAACTGAAATTTAGTTACTTAGTCATACTACACAACAAACACACAGCAACATACATGCACACATAAACATGCAGCCAAAGACATCATACCACACACACACTGCACCAATCATCAGTAGCATTATTACACCAAAATGTGAAGCTGCCCCATCACCAAATAAACACCCCTGGTCAAATTCTTAACCATCCGTCAAACTGCCCATGAGGTACAGACTCTGTTGTTGTGATGTCATGGTGCGCACACCCATGCATCACACATGGCCTTCTGGAGGGCTGGGAAATTGTCTTGGGTTGTGTGTCTATTGTAGTCCAGCTGAACATAACATCATAAACCATTATCTTTCTAGACATTTTACTAGTTTTAATTCTCCAGCCATTTCAGAATCTTTTGTTTTGCCATTTAATTCATCAGCCTCAGTTTTTCGGCAATTCGACAAGTTTCGAATTATCAGACAGTTTTCCCCAGTCATATGGCAGCATTCACCAGTGAGTTAATCTCCACATCCACCCCCACGGACAGGAATTAGTTAACGTATTTAAGCCTCCCCCTCACTTCCTGTGATGTCTTTTTTCCTGTCCGCCTACGCTTACCTGCCAATGTGGCGTGTGTCCAGGAGTCCTTCTGCCTCTCTCTACTGCTGATGCCCCCCGTGTGCGCCTATGCAGGTTTGCCTGTGGGGATGATGGCCTAGGTGTCGGGCCTGCCGGTACCTCTCCAGTGGAGTTGTTTGTGCTTGTTTTTTCAGGTGATAGGTGCGCTCGTTTGGCGCGCGTGTGTAGTTGACGCGCGTCCATTCCGGGTTCGGCTGGCGCCTGACATCATTTTCAGGCGCCGGTGTCCTGGTACGCATGACATCATCGCGCCTTCGCGCCGCGTTTCAGAGGATTTAAACCTCAGCCGGGACAGTCTCAGCGTGGGAGTTTTTTCTGTGAGACTGCTACCCCGGCCAGGCGCCATTTAGGAGTGTGGACTGCCTTTTCCTCTTTCTGTCTGCTTACCTCTGTTGCTGTTTGTTTCACAGCCTGGTAAGTGTGAATTTCATGATATTCTCTGTTTAATGTGTGTTTATTTTAGCCTCTGGATCCTCATTCCCTTCCTGCTTTTCTTTTAGCTATGGAGTCAGGGAATGGGAGCAAAGGACACCCCAGGGGACCTAGGTAAACAGGATTTAACTGTTTTTTATTAAGAGAGATGGCATTTAATCTGCAGACATTTTTATTTCTTTGCAGCCTTTTAGTGACAGATAAAGGAAAGAAGTCCAATGATCCTGAGCCAGGAGGATTGACCGAGCAAGCGGGAGCCTCTTCTTCGAACACTAGTCTGCAGTTAGATTCTTTGGTGTCTGTGCTGAAACAGGCCATAACTCAAGCTGTTGAGGAAGCTAAAAAGGTTAAGAAGAAGTCCAAGCACATAAAGCATTCTACGTGTTTGTCAGAGTCAGATTTGTCGGAAGGTGAAATATCTTCAGAATCCGAGGATTCTATTCAATATCTGTCAGATGAGGATGATCTGGATACTGCCATGATAGAACCCTTAATTAAGGCTGTTAGAAATTCTTTATTTCTTTCCACAGAGGAGCCCAAGATGTCAGCAGCCGATAAACTCTTCCTGTCGATCAAAAAAGATCTACTAACTTTCCAGTGCATCAGGCAATCGCAGAGATAGTTTCCAGTGAATGGAAAAAAACAGAAAAGAAGGTGGTCACAGCAGGGAAATTCTCAAAGAAATACCCGTTTTCTGAAGCAGAGTTAAAACTATGGGAAGTTCCTCCAAAAGTGGATTCTGCGGTGGTACGTCTAGCCCGAAGAACTACTTTACCAGTAGCCGACGCCTCGGTCTTTAAAGACCCTATGGAGAGATGGGTGGAATACAATTTAAAAAAATCCTTAGGGGCTTCAATAAGACCTGCAATTGCTCTCACTTTGGTCTCCAGGGCCATGAAGGTATGGGCTCAAGAAACGGAACAAGCACTGGATTCCAATGTGAAAAGGCCAAAGATTAAGGAGATGTTCCAGGACATCAGAAGAGGTATTGAATTCTTTGCCGAAGCATCAGTTGACTTAGTCAGACTAGCTTCTAGAGCATCAGCTTTAAATGTTGCCTCAAGAAGAGCCTTATGGCTAAGACCTTGGTCAGCAGATACAGCCTCCAAGGCGAATCTATGTCAGATTCCGTTCGAAGGTTCCATGCTTTTTGGAGACAAGCTAGATGATATAATCTCTAAGGCGTCAGGTGGAAAAAGCCTTTTTCTCCCTCAAGATAGAAGGATGAAGAGAGGCCGTGTGGAGTATAACTCTAGGGATCGTTACTTTCGTCCCTCAAAAACGTTTAAAACGGGAAAGGAGCCAGGTAGACAACAGTCGTGGAAGACAGGAAGGCAGGCCTACTCTGCTACCAAGTCAGCCTTCCACAATAGGATGCCCCAACCATAGGGAGACGAAGGTCCAGAGTCAAGTGGCAGGCAGTATATCAAAGTTCCTGGGCGTCTGGACTGCATCAACAAGGGACCGCTGGGTCCTAGATATTGTAGAAAAAGGGTACCGGATACATTTTTATGCATACCCAAAGAAAAGCTATTTTGTTTCCACTCGTGTACCAGAAGAAATGGAGGCACGAGCAGCAATTTTTCTTTATGTGAATCAGCTAAGAGAATCCGCAGCAAACGAGCCAGTGCCTCTTCTGCAAAGAAGAAGAGGTTTTTATTCAAGACTTTTTTTAGTAAGAAAGGAGTCGGGCGCTCTGAGGCCAGTGTTAGACTTAAGAAGATTAAACCATTTCCTGACAAAGCAAAGATTCAAGATGGAATCTTGACAGTCCATAATAAAGGTGGTGGAGAAAGGAATGTTTTTGACTAGCATAGATCTGAAAGACGCCTATTTCCACATTCAAATACATCAAGGCAATTTCTAAGATTCCAAGTCGACGGGAAAGATTGGCAGTTTACCTGCCTTCCCTTTGGCCTCTCGCACTTGCCAAGAGTGTTCACAAAAGTCGTAGTGACAGTAGTGGCATTTCTAAGATTGCAAGGAATTGCGGTATACCACTACTTAGACGACATATTAGTAGCCGCAGGGTCAGAACAGATGTGTGCCCTTCACACGCAGGAAGTAATTCAAACCTTTGAACATCAAGGTTGGATTATAAATTAGCAAAAAAGCAACCTAACACCATCCCAGTCTCTGCGGTATCTAGGGGCGCTGTTTCAGACAAAAAATCTGGTGTCTCTTCCCCCAAACAGAATTTCTATCTTGAAGGCGGAAGTTCTCAATTTAAGAAAGCGAAAGACTGCCTCAGTAGCATTCTTACTGAGAGTTTTGGGCCTAATGGCAGCACCCGTGTTTCTAATCCGCTGGACAAGGGGGTATATAAGGCCTCTACAGATGTTTCTGTTATGCAGAGTCAGAGTACCGCATCGCCAGATGAACAGGAAGTTAATTCTACCTCAAGAATTAAAAACAAGCCTATGTTGGTGGCTCAGAGACGAGAACGAGAAAGGCTTTCCTTTGACTCCTCCTCAAAGTATATGTATAACTACAGACGCTTCAGAGACAGGTTGGGAGCATTAGGCCTAGGAAAGACAAAACAAGGCAGATGGAAAGCAGAAGGAGTTCCATCGAACATTCTGGAAATCAGAGCCATTAAAAATGCCATAATACAGTTTCAACCAGAGATAGAAAATCAAGAAGTTGTTGTAAAAAGCGACAACAGAACAGCAGTAGCATACTTAACAAAACAAGGAGGCACAAGAAGCCGGACTCTACTAGCAGAGGTGGAGCCAATTTTTTCTTTTGCAGAAAAACATCTAAGGTCTCTTTCAGCAGTATTTATCCCAGGAAGAGAAAATCAGGTGGCAGATTTCCTGAGTCGCAACCCCATAGACACAGAAGAATGGAGTCTGAACGGAAAAATATTCCAAATGTTGTGTCAGAAGTGGGGCCGTCCATGGATAGACCTCATGGAGACAAAATACAACTCGAAATGTCAGCGCTTTTTCTCCAGAATATACTGTCAGGAAGCTCTGGCAGTGGATGCCCTACAGCAACCGTGGAATCAAGGGCTTGGATACCGTATATATTTCCACCTGTCCCTCTAGTATGGAGGTCCTTGATCAAGATCAAACAGGAGGGAGCGGAGGTAATAGCTGTAATTCCAGCTTGGCCCAGGAGACTGTCTCTAGCAGTGGACAATCTGATGCCTATCCCATCCTTCCTAGGTTGTCTAGCTCAGGGCCCGATTCAATGTCAAGATTTCGAGCACCTGTCACTGATGGCTTGGCATTTGAAAGGAGCAACCTAAAAGAGCTTGGGTTCAAGAGTGATCTGGTGGATTTCTTATTAAAATCAAGAAGGCTGTCAACTTCCCTGAAATACTATAAGGAATGGCAAAAGTTTGCCAGGCTTGATCCTAAACCGACAGATGTAGTAAAAGTCCTGTACTTAGGGTTTAAAAGGAACCTGCACATCAGGACTTTTAAGTCCCAAGTGTCAGCCATTACTTCATTAACAGGAAGATCCTTTGCTCAGGAGTGATTCTTTCAGGCCATAATTAGAGTAAGACCTAGAAGGCCAGCCAGTCTTCCAACATGGGACCTTCCTCTAGTCCTAAAAGCCCTCACTGCTCCACCTTTCGAGCCTTTGGAGTCAATTACCGACTGGTTTTTGACCATTAAATTAGTCTTCCTAGTAGCTATAACCTCAGCCTGTCGTGTGGGGGAGTTGGGGGCCCTCTCATCCAAACCCCTAGACACGGTTGTTCTCAAGAACAGAGTTAGGCTTAGGCCTTCATTTAACTTCCTGCCCAAGGTCATATCAGACTTTCACCTGGACATGGAGATATCTCTTCCAGCTTTTTTCCCTGAACCGAAGTCAGAAAAAGAATCAGTCCTGCATGCATTAGATCTGGTCAGGGCAATTACAATTTATCTCTCCCGCACAAAAGAATGGAGGAAGTCAGACCATCTGTTTGTAATCCCTATTGGATCAAGAAGAGGTCAAGCTCCTACTAAGAGAACATTGAGCTTGTGGATTGTTTCTTGTATTAAAAAGGCTTATACACTGCAAGGTAAGGAGGTTCCCCTGGGTCTAAAGGCCCATTCAACCAGGGCCCTGGCTTCCTCGTGGGCTATACAGGCCGAAGCTGGGATCAATGAAGTTTGCAGAACAGCCAGATGGTCCTCAGCCAGAACTTTTATAAAGCATTATAGATTAGATGTGATGGCCTCTCAAGAGGCAAAATTTGGAAACCGAGTTTTGCAGGCTGTGCTGCAAGAATAAATGTGTGTTTGAGCATCATATCTGTCTTCTGCCCTCGTTTGTTGATGGTAGCTTGGTACATCCCACTGGTGAATGCTGCCATATGACTTTGGAAAATAAAAATCAAATCATATTTACCGTGATTTTGGTTTCCCAGTCAGTCTGTATGGCGGCATTCACTGCAACCTGCCCTGTGAATTATGTTTTTCAGCTTTTGGAATGGAAGACATCACAGGAAGTGAGGGGGAGGCTTAAATACGTTAACTAATTTCTGTCCATGGGGGTGGATGTGGAGATTAACCCACTGGTGAATGCTGCCATACAGACTGACTGGGAAACCAAAATTACGGTAAATATGATTTGATTTTTATTTTCCAGTCCCAGAATGCTAACCTGTTCACCAGTCTCAAAATATGCCATCCTATTTACCAGTCTCACAATACCAGCCAGAATTGTTTGTGCACTAGAATTCTATTGTTTGTATGTAAGGTATTCTATTTTTGGGCTCTAGTTGCACATTAATATGGATGTACAACATCCCTATTTTACAGTTGCAAGTAAAAGTGTGAAACCTTTGGAATTGTATGGATTTCTGCACAAATTGGTCATAAAATGTGATCTGATCTACCGTATATACTCGAGTATAAGTCGATACGAGTATAAGTCAAGGTACCTATTTTTACCTGAAAAATTTTAAAAACTGATTGACCCGAGTATAAGTCGAGGGTTAAAATTTTGACCACAACTGCCTTCTGATTCTGTATTGTTTTGAGGCTTTAGTTGCCCATTAAATAGACAGCAGAATTCCCATACATGAATCCCATACAGTAATAGCCAAATCCAGTACCAGTGACCTCTAATTCCTTGGCACTCCAGATGTTTTGAAACTACAACTCCCAGCATGCTTTGTTGCAGGGAGTTTCAGTTTCTAAACATGTGGAGTGGCATGGTTTAGTAAACTTTTAATTAAGTTTACCATCATTTACAATTCTCCTGAACCCCATATTGTAAAGGGCACTCTGACCCCATAAAGTAAAGGACTCTCTGACCCCAATAGTTAAAAATGTCACCTGAGCTGTAGTTTCAAGCTGTCATTTGCACTAAACTAGCAGCTGTTTTTTGCCCCAAACTGAGGAGACCCATCAGATTTACAGCATCCAGATGAGCAGTGACAGTGCTGAGTGAGTCCAGCAGCCAGACTGCAGGAAGTGTAAAGGCAAATAAGCTCCTGTAACTTTCTATGCATGTTAACACAGTGCCACCTACTGGTTACTATTCGCAATTGCAGAATTTGGATATAAATTAGGACTTGACCCGAGTATAAGTCGAGGTTAGGTTTTCAGGCTAATTTTAAAGCCTGAAAAATTTGACTTATACTCGAGTATATACGGTATATCTAAGTCACAACAATAGACAATTATGGTCTGCTTAAACTAATATCACACAAATAATTAAATTTTTCCATGTTTTTATTGAAGACACCATGTAAACATCAATGCACATTCCTAAGCCCCATATAATATCATATTATCTGCACACTCGCATACTTTATAAACAAAGAGGTTTTAGTATACATTTCTGTGATCACATGAATGAAAAGCCTGCCCCAAACCATGATGCCCCCACCACCATACTTCACGGTTGGGGTGAGGTTTTGATGTTGGTGTGCTATGCCTCTTTTTCTATACACATAGTGTTGTGTGTTTCTTCCAAACAACTAACTTTGATTTCATCTTTCCACCGAATATTTTTGCCAGTACTGCTGTGCAACATCCAGGTGCTCTTTTTCAAACTTTAAATGTTCAGCAGGGATTATTTTTTTTTTTTTTGGACAGCAACGGCTTGTTTAGTGTTTTACGTATCGTAGATTTGCTAACAGGGATGTTAGCAGATGTCAGACACTTGTGTAAGTCTTAAGCTGACACTAGTATTCTTCTTCACCTCATTGAGGATTCTGCGCTGTGCTCTTGCAGTCATCTTGATGGCCACTCCTAGAGAGAGTAGCAGCATTGCTGAACTTTCTCCATTTATAGACAATTCGTCTTACTGTGGACTGATGAACAGCAAGGCTTTTGGAGATACTTGTATTAAGAGTCCTGCACAGGTCCAATTTTCTAGGCCCGCACCCGACCCACTTTTAGTCTTTCTTCCTAAAATTTCTACAGGAAAGTTTTAAAAAAGTCTAAAAGTTAAAATGTTTTATTCATATCCAAAAATGTTGATTGAAACAAACTTACCATACCACTAAAATATATAGCAGGTGTCTTCAACTTGCAGGCATCCAAATGTCTCTAAACTACAACTCCCAGCATTCCCTGGATGCCTTCTGATATTGTGAGTGCTGTAGTAGAATGCTGTTATTATTTTTCTGAAATGAGTTATATGTTTCAAACAAATGTAGGCCCACAGGTAGGAAATCTCTGGTAAAGAGTACAATGTACACAAATTTCCCATTAATCTAATCGGCAGGATCAACCTGATTAAAATATTTCAAAACCTGGCTATTGCCAATAAATGAGATGAACCCCATATGCAAAGCTGAGAGAATGCTACATGCTTACCTTTCCACTTCTCCAATCTCGTTCCTATGCGAACAACATAACACACTCATTACGAGAGGAACGAGGCATAGAGTACTTCAACCAAATCACAAAGAATAACAAACTGTTAACGTTTTCTGAAATGCAAGAACGCTATCAAATACCCCACACATCCTTATTTAGGTACCTCCAACTACAGTACTGTATAATATCTGAATTTCAAAGCTATATACAGATATTAAAATCGTGAGAAGAGAAACAACTAATCTCCAGGCTATATAGCAGCTTATTCAGAGCCAATGGACAAGAAGAGGCAGATAAATTAATTACAAAATGGCAAACCTGCATTCCATACCTGATGCCCTCTGAGTGGGAAGATATAGCAGAATTTCACATTACAGTATCACTATCTGCACCTAACAAACTGATTCAGTTTTGTTTTACATTAGTCCTATCTCCCCCCTGCATGTATCTCTCGAGTGTCTCCCACACCTTCACCTCTATGCTCAATATAGCCCCGCAAACTTTTGCCATTTGATATGGGAATGCCCACATGTCAATAGATTCTGGAGTAAGGTTGTAACACTCCTAACTGAGATATTGGACAGCGAAGTATCCCATGAACCTAAACTCTGCATTCTAGGAGTACCTGAAGTTGATATTTGGGATAAATTTCAACTGTTTCTTAAAGAATATTTTACGCCAGAAGGACAGTAATCCTTACCTGGATGGCCCCCACCTCCCCAAAATTTAGTAACTGGAAAGAAATGCTAATGAATATGTTATCTTATTTAAGATTGGTCTACCTTAATAGAGGATGTCTTGGGAAATTCCATGAAATTTGGGCCCCCTGGTATGACCACTTGAAAATAAAAAATATCACCCAGTAATAGTACAATATAAACATAGCCGATAAGCTATCCCCTGGTTTGATACTCTGAATGTGTACATATTGCAAATTGATATAAAAGTGACTATAAGTTATTTCTCTCTCTTTCTCCTCTCTCCCTCATAGTCCAAGTTGTTCCCTTCCATCCCCTTCCCTCTTTTTTGGTAAAATCGACCCATTGTGAAACCATGTATAACAAAAGACAACACGTAATCAATTAATCTAAATTGTATGAATATATATATATTTCTTTGTAACATAAATGGGTTATATCAATTCAGTTTAAAAAAAAAAAAAGTACAAATGTACTTTTTATGTAATATGTCCCTATTGTCCCCAAATACCTAACCATGGGCCTCTACTGTCCCCTAATAACCACTCATGGGCCTCTACTGTCACCATCTTCTACCTACCCGTGAGACTCGGCTCATTTTAAATCTTTATCTGCAACTATTCTCTTGTTGATCTGTGACAAGGATAGGTAACTAGTAGTTATTCAGATTGTTTAAAGGGCATCTATAGTGGGAAAATTAACTTTTTTTTTCCTTTCCATGTGTTCTATATTTCCCCACAACCCCCAGAGTGTCCTTACTTTTTTCAGATTCCCTGAGATACACCAGTTAGAAGAATACGTGATTGCATTCCTCTACTCCTACTTGGACTGTCAATCAAATCCCTTTGACGTGATCCCCCCCTCCCTGCTCTGTAATAAACATAGAGATAAGAGCATTAGCAGGGGGAGAGAGGATGCTTTGATGGTAGATATAAGGCTGCACTGGACCCCCTTCTTAATAGCTTTCACTGATTGATGATGGGTCACAAAGTGAGAGATCGCAAACTGTACTGTTCTCCTGTGTGTTTTTCAGGATGTTGAACTTTTAACTCCTACTGCACATGATAAGCTTGTCGGTTAGCCGGAGTTGAGACATGGAGGAGGTAACAGAGGGGAGGGGGAAGGGGGGAGTGCTGCACAGAGATCTGACACCATGGTTAAACAAAGTCACTGACAGAGATAGGATTAAGGCAGCACAGAGTACATGAATTTAACTTTGCAAAGGGGCAATGTGTTTTTTTCACTATAGATGCCCTTTAAAAACTACAACTCCCAGCATTCACTATAGACAAGGAATGCTGGTAGTTATAGTTTTCAAACATCTGGAGATCTACTGGTTACCTATCTATGATTTTATAACTATGTCCTGCAGAATATACATTTCAGTCTCCAACTACTGTGTAAACTTGCATTATGAGAGACCGTAAAAGTTACTTTCTATGGGTGTAGATATTTATGCGGTTTTCAAAACTACAACTCCCAGCATTCCCTGCTGTTCCCAGCTGTTTTACAATGGGAGTTTTAAATGTCAATCATCTGGAGGTCCACATACCTGCTGTAGTTCTAGCTGAACCTCATCAAGTGGTAAATTGTTAATTGTCATCACTAAAATCATCCAGATTCTATAGATCATTTTGGCCAGAAGGATTTACATACACCAATGAAATGTCATATGTTCCCATGCAGACACTTGCTCTGGTCTCATGCATAGGTGCAGGTGCAGATAGAAGTTTGTTACTTTTTCTATAGGAGATTATTACTTTTTTGGCTCAGACCTCTGCTAGTAAAACCAAGATCAGAAGTTTAACCCCTGCCTTTCTAGTCATTCCAGCATTAACTGCTTTTTTACCCAGTGATCTCTGCAAAACCTACCCAGGCACTACAAGAGTTAAAGTTAAACATTCTAAGTATATTCTAAGATTCTAAGTATATTAGAGCTGTTGATAAGGGCACGGCCACGCTGCAACACAAACGCAATCGCATGCGATTTCGTTGCATTTGCGCATGCGTTTTTTTCATTAAGTATTGAAAAACCCATACGATTGTGATTTAAAATGCGGAACGCAAATCGCAACGGTACGTTGCCGCGTTTTCAATGGTATAAAAAAAGGCATGTGCAAACGCAAGCGCAAACAAAACGCAGCAGTGTGGCCTAGCCCTAAGAGGCTGGGAGATTTTTCATCTAGATAAATTTGCCCTTTACCTGCCATAGTGTGATATAGTGTAAGGTGCTATACACACTGCACATTGTCTTGGATTGATACCAAAGTATTCTAAGTTTCAGTTATTACAGACAGATCTTTCTCCATCAACTAGGAAAAAATTTTTCATTTTTTTTTTTTTTTTAAAGACAGGAATTCTTCAACCCGCGACCCGACCTGACCCCACAGCTCTCTTGCCTGAACCCAACCTGCAACCAATTCAAACTCCATGCCACTTGGAGTCAGGAAGGAATTTATTCCCCCTTCAGAAATTTGGTGGGGTTTTTTTTTTTTGCCTTGTTCTGGATCAACAGTTAGGCACGAAATGAGGATATTGCTAGATGGGTTGGACTGGATGGACGTATGTCTTTATTCAACCTCAAATACTATAATATACTAATGCGGGTTATCCGAACCCAACACACAGATCGGGTAACCCACAGGTACCCGACCCGATGCAGAACTCTTTTTTTTTTTATAGCCCTTTCCAGCTTTATGCAAGTCATCAATTTTTAATCGTAGGTCTTCTGAGAGCTCTTTTGTGTGAGGCATCATTCACATCAGGCAATGCTTCTTGGGAAAAGCAAACCCAAAACTGGTGTGTGTTTTTTATAGCGCAGGGCAGCTGTAATCAACACCTTCAATCTCATCTCATTGATTGGACTCCAGTCTCTGAATGCCAGACTATTCACCAGTCCCACGGAATCCCAGCCTATTCACCAGTCTCGCAGAATGCCAGCTTATTCAGCTGTCTTCCAATTCCAGCCTATTTAGCATTTTCCCAATGCAAGCCTATTCATCAGTTGCTGTGCCAGCCTATTCACTAGTCTCACTGATTGCCAGCCTACTCACCATTCTCAGAATGACAACCTATTTAATTACAGAATACCTGCATATTTACAAGTTGCAAAAGGCCCAGCCTATTGATCTGTCACAGATTTCCAGCCATTTTACCAGTTGTAGAATGTAAAGCCGACAGAGCAAGAGATAGGAGACAGACATTTCTCTATCTGGTTTGCCATCTGTCTATCTTCCCCTGTCTATCTGTCATCGTCTGTGTGTGTCTTTCTCTCTCGTACTGATTAATTTCACTTATTTCATATTATTATATATATTTATAGAAAATATATATTTATGTATTTTGTAATTTTTGTATAAATGCATGAGTTTTTGGTGGGCCCCTGGTGCCCAGTCTGACACTGATTGGGTAGCTTTGTAGTATCTTATGAAGCTAGGTACAGCCAAGCCTCCATGGGTTCTATCAGATGTTAAAACAGTTGGGTGATGCATCAGAATTTCTCCTGCCAGATGTTTAAAACATGAGATTGGGAGTCACCAAATCCTTGTAAATGATGTTTTAAATGGGGAAAATGTTTTTATATAAGGAGTTATAATTAGGGATGATATGTATGCCTAGGTAGGCTATTGACTTAGAACACTACAGAGAGACTAAATAAAATTTCTTATTGTTTAAAATGGTGCTAATTTTGCCCCAACCAATCAGATATTATTTAACATTTGAAAGCTAACATCTGATTGGTTAGTGCAAAATTAGCACAATTGTTATATCTGTTGTATTCAATAAGATCAACTCGACTTGAAGTTTAGTTCTTGAAGACGTTTTGCTAGTCATCCAACTGGCTTTCTCAATTCAGAATGATTTGCACAAGAATCTGTGTGTGTACAAGAATTTTGAATTGAGAAAGCCAGTCGGATGACTAGCGAAACGTCTTCAAGAACTAAATTTCAAGTCCAGTTGATCTAATTGAATACAACAGACATACCATGACCTGGATGAATGAGAACCTTCACAAGCATAGCACAATTGTTATCGATAAGAATTTTTATTGAATCTCCCTGCAAATGTATTAATATTTTGATTTTAGCAACGGTAGGGTTATATAGGTGCACTTTGTGTGTTTGTAGATTTATAGCTTGATAAAGGTCCAAGGAGGGGGCTGAAACATTGCTATCTGTTACACTGGAATAAAAGTTACTTCACAAGACCCATGGGTGCTCTGTAATTCTGTTATGTTCGGGTAACTGTAGGGTTTGGGTAGACCTATGGATGGGGACAGCTTCTGTTTTATCATTGTTAACTTTGTAGCCTGACAGGGAACCAAATCTCTTAAGAAGTGAATGTAGGTGGGGCAGAGATTGTTCAGGTGATTGTGAGTTTAAGAAGTACATCATCTGCGTATAGAGAGGGTTTGTATTCTGTTTGTCAGAACACCTAATTTGTTTAGCTGTCATCTGGTATGAGCTGCTAGTTTCTCCATGCAAAGTACAAAAAGGAGAGGGGCATCCTTGTCGGGTCCCATTGTATAGTTGGAATGTATTGGATTGTGCGTTCGGGATGCACACCAGGGCACTTAGTCTGTTAGCTTGTAGTTTTGGCAAATTTTTAGATCTGTGTTCAAAAGGGCAATGGGACAGAAGTTCTGGTGTGGTCTTTAGCTGTTTTAGAAATAACTACATTATGTGAATGTAGTCCTTACGGTGGAATAGGGGAACCTTCCAAAAAATAATTGAATGAAGCCATCATTTAATATGTCTTATTAAAATATTTTATAATCGGAATAGGTATAGCTATCTGGGGCCAGTGATTTTGATTGCTGAAGTGAGTTATTCCAGTGTGAAGGGTCTGTCGGATTCTTGTTGTGTAAGCTGTGGTAATTTTGCTTCTTGTAGGAATTGTTTTGTTTGAAAGCAATCTGGAATCTGTGGATTTAGGTTTTAGAGATATTTATAATAGTCTGCAAAAGCATTAGCTACATCTTAGGGGAAGTGGTGTGTGTGTCAAAATTGCGTTTGTATAAAATATGGTGCTGATTCTTGTTTATTTTCGAGTGGTCGTACCATGAGAGAGGTTAGTGTAGTTTCTTCTCTATGAATGGCTAGATCTTTAAGCTGGTTTTGAAGGGCTTGTATTTTCCAGAGGGAGGTTAATGTTGAGTTACGGAAGTGGACTTGTTCTAGGTTTAGTAATTCGGTTTGGATATGATTGATGGTGTGAGTGTGGCTTTTTTTTAAGATTGATATAATATCTCCTCTGATGGTAGCTTTATGTGTTTCCCAATGTGTGGAGAGTGAGGAGACTGTTCCTTATTCGTATGGAAAAAAAAACTTGGATATTTTGTGGTATAATTCTTTTGTGAGTTTTTTTATGCAACTTTTATGTTGCATAAAAGCTTTGTGTGGGTGTGCTGAGGGGATTATCTATTTCTATGGGGCGGGATCTGACTAGGAGATTGCATGTATAACTGCTGTGTAAGGTGTTGGTGGGCTATTGCCAAGAAAAAAGTAAATTCTGTATGGGAGTGGTGGTGGGGGGTTTGAAGTAGAAGAAAAGGCTATTGTGGTAGGGTTTTGTATTCTGAATAAGTCGTACAATTTGTAATATCTTGAGCTTAGGTAAAAAGTACACTTATTTTTTGTATTTATGGGGTGTGATAAATTGTTATGTTTAGTATTCTCAACAAATTTTTAAATTTTTTTTAGTTACTTTAACATTAACTTTCAATTGTAACAGGTTGCTAGGTCTTTGTCCAACTGTTAAGAAGCTATAGGTAGTTGTGCTGCTTTAAAAATGAGCCCTGAATCACAACTCAAGCTGCAGCTGAAAGCAGGATACAATATGTTAACCTTTACAGTTTCCCATATCCATAGCCCCATTGATTTAGCTAAATATGAGCAATACAAACGGTAAGAATAGTTTTCAGTCTTTAAGCTACCTTAAGTACCCCCACTAGCGTTAAAGCCCTGATACTGCCGGATCTGTAGGTATCAGGGCTTTATAGGCAGTTTGTGTAGAGGATTTCCGGAACGACAGCTGAACATTCAGGAAAGACAGACAATTTTTCTTGGCTGCGGTCGGTAGACTCCATTATAGAGGGAGTCTGCCACGGTACAGTTAAACACATAGTCCCGAACGTTCTTCCAATGCTGTGTATAGGGTTAACGCTCAGGACTGTGTGTATCCTGATCTTTGGAAAATGACAGACAGGATCTTGCAGTACAACAAACAAAGTAACATTGTTTACCCACACGTACATTATTTACATAGTAGGGTTTGTCTAAAAATGCATTCAGTTGTTCTCTTGCCTTCAGCTGTAGACCTGTTGGAGAAAATGCTGGTTTTGGATACAGACAAGCGAATAACGGCAGCAGAAGCATTAGCACACCCTTATTTTGCCCAGTACCATGACCCCGACGATGAGCCCATAGCAGACCCATATGATCAGAGCTTTGAAAGCCGTGAGTTGGACATTGAAGAGTGGAAACGTAAGTTCAAATCGTATGTAATTAAATACTATATATAATAGTATATATTTGGTGACCTTTTTTTTGCTAATTGTAATCATAATGGGATTGTGTTAAAAAAAAAAAAAAAAATTCTGTTCTTACAATTTCAGTTTTATTTGCTACATCTAGTAAAAAATGGTTAAGTTTTATTTATATACCTCTGGGACTTTAGATGGAGAATGTAGTGAGGATTTCCCCAGGTCACCATGGCAGCTTAGTCATCAAACAAATCCCTTCCTACTGCTGGCTATTGGACAGGAAGAATACTTACCTGCCATCAAGTCTCTCCTGCTCTCATTTGCTCCTACCCCAGTCACCAGATGTAATCTGTGCCGGGAGAAATGTAGGCCTTGAGGTTGGGATGTTTTTCCCCTGCATTTGTCTGAGGTTGCCCCTTCCAACATGGCGGCAGCAAATGCCTGGTAGTCATGGTCTTTTTCTGCCTTCCTGGGTGCAAATTGGATGTTTTTTGCTTGGATGGCTCTGGGGGTAGGGCTGGAAGACTTTGGTTGCCTTAAGCTAGGTACACACCTAGCGATTTTTCCTCTTGACCGACCGTTCGATACTTTCAACCGGTCGTTCAGGAGGAAGGACTGTCGGTCGCAGCAAAAGCAGCCGCGTCCGATAGTTACCGCGACTGATCGTGCGGTCCATAGAGGACTGCACGATCGGACGAGGTTTTCCACCATGTCCGATCGTCCTTTCGGATGAACGGTCGGTCTGACATGGGCGCATTCAGATGCGATAATTTCGGTCCGATCGACCGATACACTGAACTATCGGTCGATCGGTCCGAAATATCTAATCATGTGTACCTAGCTTAAAAGCCTGCAAATTTTATGACTTCCTGTCGGAGCTGTCCTGCTGTGTATTGTTCCTGCAGTCTGTCTCTGGTGCTGTGATGCATTGCTGTGCCTAGTTGTGCGAGTACCCTTGTAGGTGGAAGTCTGCCTTCTCCTCTGTATATTTTTTCAGGGGCTTATAAATATGTTATTTTATGTTGCAGTATGGAGTCTGGTAGCGCAGGGAAAGGTCACTCTAAGGGATCTAAGTAAGGGGGGGGTGGCTGTGGATTCTGACAGTTTCTTTCTGTCTCCCACAGCCTCTTCAAAAAGAATGCTCAAGCAAAGTCTAAAGACAAAGAGGATTCTGAGTATCCTTCAAATCCTGTTGCAAGTCAGTCTCTGAATTCCCTCATGCAACTAATTAAGAACACTGTATGCAGGAGTCAGCCGAAAAAAAGGAAAACGCACATGCTTAATTTTGATCCAACAAATAATAGAACCTATAATAAAGGCTGTAAGGAATATATTGTCTTTAACAACAACTAAAGCGTCTGAAGCAGATAAATTATTTCCTACGATTAAAAAGAAGCCATATTCATTTCCGCTTCACAGCTATATTCAAGTGATCATTAATAAAGAATAGAAAAAAACAGATACATTTGTTTTGTCTAGTAAATATTTTTTAAAAACTCTGGATTAGTATGTGTCACAATACTGGGACTCCTCAAAAGTGGACATGGCAGTGCAAGGTTGGCCATAAGGATCGGTGGAGGATGCCACCATTTTTTTGTCCCCTATAGAAAAGAGACTTGAGTATTCTATAAGGAAAGCTTTTGTCACTGCTGGTGCTACTTGTAGACAAGCTATAGCAATGACATCTAGGCCAATGAGTCTTTGGTTCCAAAACGTTGAGGAATTGTTAAATTCACACGTGAAGAGATCAAAGCTACTGGAGATGTTTGGAGAACTCAAATTAGCCATCTATTTCTTCCTTGAGGCTTCAGTGGATCTGGTTTGACTTGCTATGGCTGAAACCTCGGAAAGTAGAGACAGCATCCAAAATGAACTTGTGCTAATTGGCAATTGAGGGAGATCAATTGTTTAGGGATAAATATTTCATTATAAATGAAGTTTTTGGAGGGAAAAGTGTTTTTCTGCCTCAGGAGAGAAGGATTATGCCAGATGTCTGACTATTTCCTAAACCCCCAACAAGTCCTTTCAGATGTCCAAGATGAACAGACCTGGAAAGGAGATGGCAAGACAACCATTATGGAGCTTGGAAAAGCAAAGCTTTGGGAATCCCAATAGAAGGCCCATCACGCTTCATTTCAGTTCAAAACTATTTTTTCAAAATGTCACTCAGTCAGGTTGCCAAAAGATGTTGTCTGATTCATGAATATGTGACTCAACTTTTTTGTATGAAGGCAAAAGAAGTTCCTGTGATGGAACAAGGGAAAGGCTTCTATTCAGTATTCACTCTTCTTGGTCAAAAAGGCTTCAGGGAAACTAAGACCAATCTTGGATTTAAGAAATCTGAACAAGTTGGTAATAGCAATTGTGTCAGCATGGCCACATAGGCCTTGGTTTCCACTTCTGTTAGCCTTGTCAGTGGACCCTCCAGTCATGATCCAACCATGGCAGAACTGGTTGACGCAAGGGCCTATAGAATTCCTAGATCACCTAACGTCTAAAAAGTACTATATAGTATGGCAGCTTTTTGTGAACTATACAGCAAATCATAAATTTAATTGCTTTAGACTCTTGGCAACTCAGGTTGTTAAAGGGCATCTATAGTGAAATTTATGTATTGCTCCTATCCAGACATAAAAAAGGTTAGTGTATTCCTTATTCCCACCTTCCTCTGTGGCTCCGTGTTTGGACAGTCTGATTTACTGCAGAGCTCCCTATTCCCCTTCCCCTCTCTGGTCATTCCTCCATTCAAATAATCCGGCTGTAAACCAAGCCGTGCATGCCCATTTATCCTCCTACACGTTACTGTAACCTTTGTAAATACCTTTGTAAAGGTATTTATGCCTGTAGAGAGGTAGTGTCTCTGTTGTACTCAAGATACTTGCTACATAAGGAGTGGGAGGGGGTTGAGTTAGGAGAGAGGCCTTATCACTGCAGCCCAATCTCCCTTTGACATGCAATAAATTGGTGAAAGTTTCCCTTTACTTCTGTTTTTAATACAGTTTTTACCAAGTGTTAGTTAGTGAGCAGGAAGGAGTAATTGTGAGACTTGCTGTAAAACTTGTATAAGTCTACACACTACACTGTAATGCTGTTAGGGGATTTGATTGACAGCTCAAGCAGGAATGGTGTATTGAAATCTTAACTCCTTTTAAATTATATATCTTGGGGCAGAAGGAAACTGAAGAAAATAAAGGTACTCTGGAGGTTGGGGGGAATGATAGACCCATATAAAGGAAAAAAATACATTTTCCCATTTAATTTCCTATTCTCAGGCTACAAACTAAATCTGAGAGCACTCTAAGAGGTCAGGTTTCTGCCTTGTCCGCTATGTTGGAGAAGAACTAGGCAGGGAAGAGATTTTTTTGCAGCCCTGATTAGAATTAACCTGAAGGCAGTTAAAACACCACCATGGAACTTACCTCTGGTCATGCATGCATTGACACAGCCTCGTTTGAACCTCTATAGAAGGCCTCGGATTGGTTACTTACATTGAAGGTCACTTTCTTAATTGCAATTACATCAACATACAATGGGCGAAATTGAGGCCCTCTATGAAAGAATCATAGAGATGACAAAATGGGCTTCAGCTAAAACCTTTAGCTAAAGCACTATAAGATGGAGGTGCTGATGATTCAAGACAAGATTTGGCAGAAAAGTCTTACAGTCTGTGGTGTCAGATTTCATTGAATAAATTTTTGTGTTCATAACATATCCCGCCCTATGGTGGTGTTTTGGTATAATCCGTTTGATGACTAAGCTGCCATGATGACCTGGGATAAACAGGAAACTAAATTAAACTTACTGAGATTTCTGTTTCCCAGTCACTTTCATTGCAGCAGTCTGTAAAACCCTCCCTAATTATTCTTACAGCTTTTGAACAAGAACAAGGGTTCAGGGGTGGGAGGAGCTACATAAAGATTGTGGGAGCATTCTTACTGTCCAATAGCCAGCAGTATGTGGGGGATTAGTTTGGTGACTGCTGCCATAAATGTGAAACCGAAATCTCAGAAAGTTGAATGTGATTTCCTGGTTTACTGTACTTTACAGATTACCCTGTTTAAAATAATAATCATATGGAACATGGGAGGAATGTATGTTAAAGGACAACAATATCGAAAAAAACAACATCACCCCCATTACATGTGCCCATCACATTTACAGCTGTGCTGCCTTCCCTTAGATATCACGCAGCAAAGATTAAAGCTAAAAGCCCGTCTCCTAGACAGCCCAGGGCCATGATTAACATATTGCGGAAATCACATTTACAGCTATGCTGCCCTCCCTTAGATATCACACAGCAAAGATTAAAGCTAAAAGCCCGCCTCCTAGATGGCCCAGGGCCATGGTTAACATATCTCTTGTCATTGGCTGGTTACAACCCCTCTTCTCCTCCTCTGCTAGTTAAACAAACTTGAAATGTCCTGTTGATAGGATACAGCCTACATAATCAAGCTAATCAAGAATGGGTGTAGGAGTGTTTTCCTGCATGCTAGCTCTGAGTGACAGTTAGTGGCAGAGGGAATTGTTATGCCCCCTTCACAGCATGGCTAATAGAAGGCTAATTGAAGACAGAGAGAGGCTCGAAATCAGGGGGGAAAATGTACGGGGAGGGCTGCATACTTTTAATCTTTTTTTAAAGCGATTTTAAAAAATGCATTAAGGCAATACAGTTATCCTTTAATTAAGACTACAGGCAGAACACATTTTTAATGCATGCCATATTGGGCTGAGGCAATTCTCCCATTTTTTGCATCTTTTCAACTTTATGAGGTGTTTATTAAAAACACATAGTTAATACATTCCTTAAACGGCAAAAATAGTGTTGTTGCTCCTCCACCCTTTATGCCCTGGGGTCTTAGGCGCTTCAGTTGTCCTTTAAGAATGCCCTGTTTGAACTGCTTTTTGCCTGGCTAAAAGGGATTTGTGGTCTTTTGGAGTTGTAATTGCAGCCTGCTGTAAAATGGAACTTGTGCGGGGTTTCTGTCAATTTATTTATTTTTTGTAGAGACAATATCACTTTAAGGACATTTATATAAACTAGTTCTGTTAGCAATGCTTTGTTTCTTGTATCAGAGCTGAAAAGGAGTATGTATCTGTTTGAGAAATTGTAGCATGTTTCACAAGGCTGTATTAAGACTATAACTCATTTGTATTTTTTTTTCTGCTGCAACCCCCATTACCATTTAGGTCTAACTTATGAAGAAGTAGTCTGCTTTGTGCCTCCTCCTTTGGACTCTGAAGAGATGGAATCCTGAGAAAGCTGCTCCAAAAAGTGTTCCCAGTCACTGTGAAGGCAGAGGGTTTCTGCAACCATCCCCTCTGACATACAAAGTGCCTATCAGGCTCTGGGTGTGCCTATCATGCTGCGGGGTTGCACATGTTTCATTTTGTTCATTTTCTATATGTAGTTAAAAATATATATGTATGCTGAGGAGTGTCATTTATATTGACTATGTATACAGTGCCCTTAGCATCCTCCACATTCTTTACCAAAAATATCTGATCTGCTTTACACTAAGTGGAAAAGGGTGGTGAGCTACTTGATCATAGATCTTTCTTTTCTGTTTTTTTCATTTTCTAAATATGCTGATCGCATCCTACTGTACAAAACAGCTGATATTTGCTACAATTCAGGCACTTTTTGTCCATTTACCCATATACAACTATTTTGGGGATATTTTCCTGTAAATATTTGCAATAAATATATATATATATATATATATATATATATATATATTCATTGCTTCTGATTAAGTATATTATTTGGATGATTAAACAAGTACGAAAGGGAGACTTTAATGTTTGACTTACTTAACATGTTGTTACAAAGAGGCGCAATGGACCTTTCTCTGTCAATTATCTAAGGGTCTGATCCACATTCAGCAGAGCATCTTTGCTGCTAAAATATTTTACTGAATATTCTCAGAATATTGTGTGTTGTAATATACTTTTGCTTCCAGTGGTACATCATCATCAAATGATTTAACTAAGAAAATATTTTATATTGTATATTACCTTAGCCATACATTTTGTAATGATCTATTTCCTCAAAATTTTGCCATTAAACATCATTTATGTTTTGACACTGAATATTCTATCCCCTTTTAATGGAAGACTTTCTCTGTTCGTATGGGATCGAGACGTTTACAATGAAGCTGACTGCTGCACTGTTATATCAAGAAGTCATGGCTGAAATGAAACTGCAAAAATAAGTTGAAAAAACTCTGCCATTCTTTGTATCGTTCCATGGTCTCCTCTGTGATAAAATCACCATTAACTAAGCACTGGTCAAATAAATATTATTTTTAAAATATTTTTTATCTTTTTGCTATAACTTATACACTATTTATACACACACATGCACAATCTTTTAATTTGAAAAGGTAATTATTTTTGGACAGTGTTGGAAAATTTCAATGAAAATATTGAAACCTAAAACAAGGGCAGAAAGTGAATAACAATGCCCGATCGCGCACACAAAAAATACCACGAAACCTGTATACTTAAATCATTTAAAGGACAAATAAATGCACTCTTTCAGAAGGACGAGCACCTTAATATAAAAGCAGTAATCTCTGTCTCACTTCTCATTTTCATATGGTTTTTGGGAAATGTACCTTTCTAACATGGGGTTTGTGTTTTATTTCCCAATATCTCAGTACCACAGTGTGGTCACGGACCACATGTAAATGTTCTTTACACATACTCAGTCCTTAGATGCTGCGGGAATTTGGTACAGTGGGTCACACTCACTAGTAACCGTTCAGTGGCATAACTACCACCTCCGCGACTTTGGGGGGCCCGGACGTTAGTAGGGTCCGCCAGAAGCCCAGGCGACTTTGGGGGGCGGGCCCCTGACTCCCTCCTCCGTAGACTTCCAAGATCCCTGCAGTATCGAGCCTTTTTAAAGATCTGATCGCGCGTATGATTAATACATACGCGCGATCAGCTCTTTAAAACTCGACTCGAACTTCCAGTTCATACAATGATTTATTTCTGATAAGTGACAGAGAGTCAAGGAACTAATACATGCTTATTTACAGGATTTAATGGTTGTCTACATAATATGACGGTAATGATGATTTACTAACAACATTTAACTAAACTGTATTTCCCCCCAAAAAATCTGTCCTTTGATTTATGAATGTAATGATGTATGAAGTTAATATGTAATGAATGATGTATGAAGTTAATATATAGTTCTTAATATATTTTAAGCAGATATTGGATCTTTGTTGTAATAGGTTGGCCAGACAAGAAACGGCTAAATTGTATTGTAAGGAGAATTTATAAATGGTGCGGTCTTTGGAGATTATTTTTTTTATAGCTGTTCATAAACATTTATTAAGTGATTTGAGTATACATTTTAGGTGCTTTTTATTTTTGCTATTTGAGAGTATGACTTGTGCGTTTATTCAGATATATATTTTTGGGAGGGGGACCCTGAGTAACCTGTGTGAGCTACCAGCAATATAAATCTATTTATCCGATTATACATAACATATAGTACATTTAGATTTGACAATATAAACAAATATATTTTCAGTTGCCACAAAAACCATGTTTTCAAATTAATGAGGAATTGTGCAAAAAATTAAATCTATAGTCATTTAACATTGTATCATTCACTGAATAAATTTTATCTGAATGTAATCTGCTTTATCTTTAATTAGCAGCAAATGTTTTTTCATTGCAAGAATGAAATTATTTTTTGCATGCAATAATCTTTTTATTTACCCAATAAAGCAATAGCCATATCTGTCTAAATAGTTAAAGGACATGTCCACCCCTTAACAAAGTTTTAATTCCACGACCAGGAACCCTGAATAAAGCTTAGGTTAGGGAGGTAGGCATGCCCTTTAAAACCAAAACTGTTATATCCGAAATGTATTTTATTGGCCACATTTAAATTTGCAAGGAATTTGATTTGTCATTTGCTCAAACAATAAAACAATCAGAGACAATGCTAAATTATTCACACTGCTTCAAGGTTTTTGAAAAGAATGCAGCATTGCTTTAATGGTTTGGTGATTGTTGCAGTTTAGCATTTAATATTGATACAGCCTGGGGAAAGAAACAGGGTGATACATCGAGAGTTGCTATCGGCTCCCTAGTGAAATGGCTCCAGGGATGTTATATGCTGATATTGTCTCTGTGCATCGCAAAAAGACCATCAGCTATTCCCTTGCGTTAAAAAGTGCTGCTATCGGCATGTAACATTGATTGCAGCGACTGCATGGTTAAAGGAACACTATACTGAAAAAATTACTTTGCTTCATCTTAATCTATAATTGAATACATGTAAGTAGCACTTACTCTGATTTGTGTGTGTTGCTGCATGCCTTCAATCCAATACTTTTGTTTAGGAGCAGAATCCCCCCTTCCTATTTTAACCACTTCCATCTGACCTGACTTCTCCCCCCCCACACACACACACAAACCAACTGTCAAGCCTGCACACAACATACAGCATTCCAACTGTCAAAACTCTGTCACCATTCCAGCTACAGTAAAACTACTCACAGAAGAAGGAAGTTTTACAAAAAAAAAATGATACAGTGGTGGTTGGGAATAATTATAGCCTCCAGGTGCCCTTTAATTTTCATGTTTGCCACTGCAATGATATAGTTAGCATGACTTAAAGAGTAAGTTCAGTGCAAATACAAATGCTTTTCAGGAAAAAAGCGCAGTATTTTTTCATCCCAATGACCTTAATCTGCCAATTCAGCGTTTTGTCTATGTATAAATAAATGCAACCGAAATACCCCCTAGTAGAGACCTTTATGGTCTTGCCCTTGATCCAGTGCCTGGGTTGATTCAGTTGCTCAGTAGAGATCTGAGCATCTTTGACCCATCCAACAGCCAATCAGCAGAAATTACTGTTAGGAACATTCCAAGGAAGTGGTGCATCCTGGGAAAAAGGACAGTTAGAACCTGAAATCTCAGCTCACTAATGTCAAAAGCAGGGTATGTAGCAAAGGGTATGAAATCAACTGATTTTTCAAAATGGGAGAGAATATGTAAAATAACTAAAAAGGCATTACACAAACTAACAATTTAACAAATATTGATAATTTCCACTGAACTGTCCCTTTAAGCTGTAGTAAATGCCAGACAGCAACTGCTAGAAATATATTTTTTCCACCTTCTTCTGGATCAACTGTTAGGGTTTAAAAGGAGGGTGAAAGGGATGGACTTGATGGATGTATGTCTTTACTCAATTACTATGTAACTCCAGAGCAGAAGTATTGCACTTCTTGGTGCATTGCCCTGCATGTGTCGTGCAGTTTTAGTTTTAATTTTCAGTATCCAAAAGAAGGAAAGGAAAGAAGGAAAATTGAGTTCCCAGTGTGTTGAGAGCTCTGTAGAAATCTTGCTGGCTCTTTTTACATCGGCTGTAGTAGAGATCCTGTAGGGTAGGCAAGCTACAGCCAATGATCTTTTCTACTAATCAAGAGATAAACAATTTCCCTTTTTCTTGAGCATGAACA
Organism: Hymenochirus boettgeri; assembly: GCA_019447015.1. NCBI lineage: Eukaryota > Metazoa > Chordata > Amphibia > Anura > Pipidae > Hymenochirus > Hymenochirus boettgeri. The sequence goes on along the minus strand of CM033470.1, from coordinate 120,421,871 downwards.
AAACTAAACAGACATTGAAGATATGAGGAAAGATTCAGTAATCGAAGTATTAAACTGTACCATTGGTCACTGTTGTTGGCCAATTTTGTTCAGATGGTGCCTCTACTTGCCGTTTGAAAAGTGGCAACTGTATTTACCCTAAAATTTATGTTTTGGTAACAGCAGATCCATTTATGATAAAGGGAAGGTGTTTATCTGTTCCAGGTTATTGCGGTTCAGAGCTGCCCCACCACATGCCTCATCCTCGTCCAATTATTCTAGTGTCTGCTGCAAACTTAAAGAGTTTTATGGTTGTATCTTTAGAGGTGTTAGTGATTGGTGTAGAGTTAATAAATCAGGGGGGACAGAACACGGCCCTAAGGAGTCCTATGGGTCATAGAATACAAAATATGCTTAGCCATGCTAACCTGCTGTTGCCTATTAATTAAGAAATCAGTTATACGTACACGGGTCAGATGAGACCAGTTGGGAGGTTTTGCTATGTAACAATTGTGGAATTACAGTATTGAAGGCAGAGCTGAAGTTGATAAAATTATTGCATGGGTTCCTGGTGTATCAACATGTTGCAGGATATAATGAAGTCCCTTGTTCAAAGCATCCTATGCATATATATGTTAAACCTATTAATGAACTCCACGGGATCTGTGATAGATTTGAGGGAGGCAAATGTAAGACTTTTTGCTTGATGGGAATCTACTGTATAGATTGCAGTGTTGGGGTTGTGGTTTTCTCTTTTAGGAGTGTGAGATGATCTGAGCTTTCAAGTTCTAGACTGGAGAGGGGAGAGATGATTGCACACATAACTCCGCAAACTTTTCCTTTCAAAATGAGACTATTTTATAGTCCCTATTCCCTAAGCTTCCAGTTACCTTTATATCTATATTACGCTCCACAATGTTAGATATTACCAGATCCAACCACCTGTGAGAGAAAATTATCCTGCAACAAATTCAGGAACTCATCGCCCTTTTCTGTGTTAGCTATTCCACTACACCAATCAATGTCAGGGTAATTAAAGTCCCCCATAATGAGTACACTCGCCAAACTTGCAGCCCTTGCAAACTGCATATGAAGCTGACTCACTTCCTCCCTGCTAGCATTTGGCGGCTTATAGCAGATACCAACAATGACATTATCCCCTTTCCTTTTGCCTAATTCCACCCATATTGCCTCCGCTTTAACATCCATATTGCCAGATTTCTCTTCTTTTAAATTTGGCTTCAATTCTTTTTTAACATAAACACATACTCCTCCCCCTTTCCTTTTTCTCTGCCTTGCCTAAACAAGGAGTATCCTTCTAAATTTACAGCCCAGTCATGAGAACTGTTCAACCACGTTTTCTAAACGTCCTCTAGCCGACCGCAAAGTCTGCCCAGATCTCAAAACCCAAACTTTTCTTACACCAACCTCGTAGCCAGGCATTAATGCTCCTAAGCTCCCGCTGTCTCCCTAGTGTAGCATGTGGCCGCGGTAGTATTTCTGAAAACACTACCCTGGAGGTCCTTGTTTATAACATGGCCCCTAGTTCTCGGAAATAATTTTTAAGGACCTCTCATAATCCTCTAACTTTGTCATTGGCACCTATGTGAAACAAGACTGCCAGGTCACACCCAGCCCCACCCAATAATCTGTCTACACAATATACCACATGCCGAACCCTAGCACCAGGCAGGCAACACACAGTTCGGCATGTAGGGTCTTGACGGAAGATTACCCTATCTACCTTTCTAATAATGGAGTCCCCTACCACTTCCACCTGCCTAGCATTCCTGATACTAAGTTCTTCCTCCCTTATATTAGATTAGCCTGCTCCATACACACTAATTCCGAGCTGTCCTCCTCGACTTCATCACCTAAGGTGGCAAATCTGTTGGGATGGGAAAGCTGGGAAAAAGCAGCCTTAGGCCGAGGCCACACTCAAAATAAGCCACACTGGCCATACTCAAAATAAGGGCAAATTGTGTAATTTGCCCTTATCGGAGCGCATGAACTCCACAGCGGACACCAATGAAGATGATGTGGCCAGCCCCATAGCCCAACATTGATGTGTGCTTTTAAAAGCGCAATCAGCACATTTCGATCAGATCGTTCTTAAAATCGCACAAGTGTGGCCTAGACCTTACCCTTCTGTCCCCCACTTCCCCTAGTAACTCTTACAAAACTACCTCTCCCCTCAACCTTCCCTGTCCCACTTCCACGATTGGGTAGAACTAAAAAAAGAACTAACCAACCCAACATCGCTAGAAACCCTATTTTGGTCACCATCCCTCTCAAAAGTACAAATCTAAAAACCCTTATATAGACTATACATTGACAGAATGGAGACAACTCAGAACTAAATACAGATTAACTAACTATAACTCACTTATGATACCACTTTTCCAAAACCCGGACTTTGCCCCAGGCCAAAACCCAAAAGACTGGATTGAGTGGACAAAAGGGCATCTAAAAAAACTTATACATATATCCACCCAAGGCAGACCACTAACCTGGACAGAAGCCCCATCCAACCTTAAACTCCCAAGTACAGAATGGCTCAGATACTGACAGGTTCTCCATTTCTTTAATACCCTCATTAGAGGGCAAAATACGATGGAAATAACACCATGAGAGAACCTAGCATTAAAACACCCCAGAGGTGCATTAAAATAATGCACAAATGGTATTTAACCCCCACCACGTTACATTGTGTTAACCCCAACTTCCCACCTCTGTGCTTCAGAGGATGTTTCCAACTTGCCAATACCACACATTGCTGGTACAAAAATATGGAAGGAATGCTTCAACATAACAAACCAGGTATTGAAAACAAATGTTACACCAGACCCTGGGTAGCATTATTTGCGAAACACAAACCTGCCCCCAATAAACAAGGCAACAGACTACTTTAATACTTATGTTCAGCCACCAGATGTTTGCTAGCCGCCTCATGGAAAAACCCAGCACCCACTAAAAATCAATCCAAAAAATATGGTGGCTTCATTTCAACAAAAGACCTGTTTTCATAGCCAGAAACCAAACAAAAGAATTTGATAAAATATGGGACCTATGGCTCCAGCATATGGACCCGAAGACAGCCCAACAAACTTAGAATACCAAAGACCCCCAATGAATGAAACATTATTCTATAAATAAAGATATATATCATACCCTTTAAATAAAAAAGGTTCATATGCTACAGGTACAGAAATGTATTCTCAGCATGCAAAACCCTAATTATATTCTATCACTTCATATCCTTATTTGTTTCCTCCCTCTCCTCCCCCCCCCTTTTTTTTCATTTTCCCTCCATCCCTCCCCCCCAGTTAAGTAGTTGAAGAACAACCATACTGCACAGTGCTCCATCCTGTATCGTCTGATAAATCTATTGAGAAAAACCTAATGCATTTTGTATAAACTAATGCCTATAAAATTATGTGTATTTAATAAAAATCTTTGAAAAAAAAGGTATCACAACTCTACTATTACCATAGATAAGGACAGAAGATGTGTTAGAACCTTAACTATTGATATTAAGCTGCCACACTCCAGGCTGGCGTCATAGTTCTAGTTCTCGTTTAGGGCTAAGCCACACTGAGGTTCTTTTAAGCGTGATCTGATCATGATTGCGATCTGAACGCGCTTTTAAAAGTGCACACTAGTTTAGCCCAATTGATGTGACCACACTAGTGTGTGACTGAGCACTGCACATGCGATCCGTTAATTGGAGCACATACAATCTTTTTTGTGACTGTGAGACATCAGGAAATCGCATGCGCACTGGGAACGAGCGAGCATTACCGTGCGTGCAGAGTGGCTTCAGCCTTAATCTACTAATTTACAGTGGCAGACATCACCTGAGTAAAAAGTAGTAAACACTGTTGTATAAAGGCAATGGGGTCATAAAAAGAAGAATACAGTTAAATGCACTCTATCCAGCCATGGGTGCAGACTCCTCAGGTATTCCACCCTTAAGAGAATATAACCATCAAACAGTATATACTGTGGGTCGCAGAATATACTCAAATAAGTTTATTTAGTGGACACACATTAAACACAACATTTCAGTGGTAAGGTGCTCCCTTCATCAGGTGATGGAAGTGCGACAGTGTCTCACAAATAAATACTAAATAATAACTAAATGTTATATGTTCCACCCCTTTTGGGAAGTCTTTTCCTATCATTTGGAACTCAAAGTGCTAACAATGCATACTTGTGTGAAAAAGTGCCATCATTCTGTGCAATAAATATATTAAACATTTTAGAAATATCCATACTTTAAGTGATTGATTACAATATTTAAAGGTATTAGTATTAAATTTATTAGCAAATAAAATGATTAATAAGACAATGTGTGATAAAGACATTCACTGAGGACAGGAAACAAGATTTGAAAAAGAGAAACTGTTACTAGAAGAAGCTACAGGAAAAGGTGATGTAAACGACAAGCAAAGTCCAATGCACTCTCTCCAACCTATGGGTGCTTACTCCTCTGGGTATCCTACCTCCAAGGATAATAGTTCAATAGAAAAATAAACAAAAAGCTGAGGGTCGCACTCCAAATCAACGTTTTCTTTATTTAAGTGACCAACATCCAAAAACACAACGTTTCAGGGGGTGTTAGGTGCCCCCTTCCTCAGGTGATGCAAGCGTAACAGTGAATGTGGCTTAAATAACAGTTGCACATCATGTATTTATTTGATAACAGACTTAGCTATAGCAAACAATGCCAGGTACCAACGGCTAGAGCTAGCAAGATATTGTCTTGTATAAAGAGGGGAATAGATTCAAGAGAGAAAAATATTATTCTCCCTCTCTACAAGGCACTGGTAAGGCCTCATTTGGAATATGCGGTGCAGTTTTGGAATCCCATATACAAAAGGGACATCTTGAAAATTGAGGCAGTTCAGAGAAGGGCAACTAAATTAATAAGGGGAATAGAGGGGCTTGACTATGCAGGCAGATTAGACAAGTTAGGGCTGTTTACATTGAAGAAGCGACGTTTGCGTGGGGACATGATAACCTTATACAAATATATTAATGGCCATACAATGAACTCTTTGGTGCATTGTTTACTAATAGGTCATATCAAAGGACTCGTGGACATCCTTTAAGGTTGGAAGAAAAGAAGTTTCCCCTTCAGGTTAGGAAAGGTTTCTTTACAGTGAGAACTGGGAAACTGTGGAACTGTCTTCCAGCAGATGTGGTAATGGCAAGTTCATTGAATGGCTTTAAAAAAGGCCTGGATAAGTTCCTAAAACTAAATAATATTGAGAATTACTGGTATTAATGAATATAGATCTGGTTGATCCAGGGATACTTTCCGATTGCCGTTTGGAGTCAGGAAGGAATTTTTCCCCCTTTTTAGCTGGTTTTTTTTGCCTTCCTCTGGATCAACTGTTAGGAAGGGTTAATAAAAAAAAATTAAAAAAAAAGAGGGTGGATAGGTTGGACTTGATGGACGTATGTCTTTATTCAACCTTAATTACTATGTTACTATGTTACTGTGTTACTATGTGATCATGATTGAAGGTGGTCCCTTCAATTGCAAAAAAAGTGCGTAATTGTACCAACATCATAAAGTGCATAATATAAATAGTGCATAGGCGCAATAAAAGTGCATATTAAGGTAATTTAGTATAAAAATATAACAATTAAAACCTAAAACCATAATCCTAAAATCATGGTTAAAAAGTTTACTTGATAAAAAGAGTTTTTTTTAAAAAAAAGGTGCAATGTTACTAGTGCTGCTGTTTAAGGTCCAAACTTGACCAATATAAAGGATTGTAAAATTATAACAAGTGGACAAAGTGAAATCCTAAAAGATTGTTACAGTGAGTCTAAAAGTATCTGTTAATCTTCTTTCAAACAGAATGGAGCAATGTTGCAAACAGACCACAGTGTGGTGCTAGATTCTTGAGGACAACTAGATACAAAGAAACAAACATAACTGTTACAGAAAATCCACAATATTAAAAATAGAAGCATCTAAAATACTTAAAAGATAACTAATCAATATAGAACCTTCAGAAAGAATATATATGCACAACGAATGATTACAAGAAGCAGGACCAACTATAATCTTCATTTAAGCCATTAGGGGTTAATGTACCTAATTTAACAATCCAAAATAACTCTCTTTGTAATAGTTTCTTATCATGATTGCCCCCTCTCACGGATTTCTACCACTTAGAGTTAGCCAGGGAAGTTGGGCTGCTTTATGCTTATATTCAAAGAAGTGTTTACTTACAGGTGTTTCATATTTCTTATTTACACACCCATAGTTAGTAATATCCCTCTTATGTTCTCCAATTCCCATCCTGATCTCCCTTTTACATTTGCCCACATATGCCCATCCACATGGGTACTTTAACATATATACCACCCCTGGGGCCCTATTTATAAAAAATCGTTATCGTTATCGTAAAATACCGATCGTTATCGTAAAATAACGACCGGGGTTTTACCGATAACGACCGTTATTTACCGATAACGGTCGTTATTTACCGATAACGATCGTTATTTACCGATAACGGTCGTTATTTACGAGAACGACCGTTCGGTAAATAACGATCGTTATCGGTAAATAACGCCCGTTATCGGTAAATAACGGTCCGTTATCGGTAAATAACGGTCGTTATCGGTAAAAACCCGGTCGTTATTTTACGATAACGATCGGTATTTTACGATAACGATAACGATTTTTTATAAATAGGGCCCCTGCTGTTCTGCAGGTGGAGAAATCTTTAAGTCTAATCGGAGTACCCTTCATGGGATTGCAGATGGTATTCCCAAGTATTATCGAGTTACAGGCCAGGCAGTTCCTACATGGAAAGGTTCCTATTCACCTATTCACCTATTCACCTATGAACAATTGTCCACTGGTTCTGGGAGTAGCTATATCCGATTTATTAAGGCCACTTCCAATATTTATTGCCTGTTTATATGAGAATAGGGGTGGATCTTTAAACAAATTCCCATACAATGCTGAAGCAAGATGTCAGCAACTTTACATCAGTAAAGGTAGGCTCAGGAGAGACCAAAAAAAGGGGAAAAAGATTTTTACCTGCTGCTTCCAATTAAACATTAACTGGGTTTACAGCATACTTATCCTTTAAACGATACTACAGCCTTCTTCAGTAAATGTAAACTCAGGAGGGACCTGGAAAAAAAAATGGTGAAAAAGATTATTTAAAGCTGCTGCTTACAATTAAACTTTAAACTTGCGTTTACAGCATACTTATCCTGTAAGCATGTTTTGTGAGTAGTCACTAGTGGTTGTAGGTAAGAGTCAATAAAAAAACCCAAAGGCTGGAGTAAAGATTCCACTCCAGGAACAATTGGTCGCCCATGAGGATTCAATAAATGTTTTATGGATTTTAGGTTTTAGATACAGCACAGCTGCTCGTGGGTTGTCACAGGTTAAAAAATTCCTGGTATTAGTATCAATTATCGCATTATTATAAGCCTGTCACCATCTCATCTACTTAGTTCTTTATTTCTTTATGCTCACTAACACTTAAAGGGGAACTGTGGTTTTCAAACAAGTTTAAATGAAAGGCAAGTTTCCTACCTTTAAAACGAGCCAACAACCACCATTCTACGTGCTACACAGCCCTAGATATAAAGGAATAACTGACCAGAAAGTTTATGGGTGGGAGGCTGACATGTGACATTCCTAAGGCTTCTCCTGCACAGTGCCGCTGGGCTGGCGAGAACAGCCTCAGACTCCCTCAGTGTGCGAGGGAGACAGGAAGTCCCTCCTCCTCTCTGCTGTGTCAAGTCCTGACAGGGAAGGTAAGGGAATCCTACAGCCATTCTTTCCCTCTATGTGAAAACAGCCTTTCAGGCAGAGTTCTCACCTCTGAAAAGGCTGTTTCCACAGAGTTTTCTGTAGGGGGGGTCTGAGTGGCCCATGGCACCTGTGAGTGGGTGGGGCTTGTGCACACATGAGTGGGTGGGGCTTGTGCACCTGCGAATAGGCAGGGCTTGTGCACCCGCGAGTGTGCAGGGCTTGTGCACCCGCAAGTGGGTGGGGCTTGTGCACCCATGGGTGGGTAGGGCTTATGAACCCGCGGGTGGGCGGGGCCACATGGGGCTGTAAGAGAATGGGCCAAGTGGGGTCTGCAACTGGAGGGACCATGGGGTCCATGAGTGGGAGGGATCAGGGGGGCTGCAAAGGGGAGGAGGAAACACAGGGCATATTGGCTGACATGGTTTCAGAGCAGGAAGCAGGAAGTGCAGGGGACCTGGTGATGCTGCTACCATATCACACACAAAAATGTAAATATCTTCAAAACTATGCAAAATAAATAATGACAATATAATGCAAATATTCTCAGGAGAGCAATTCCTATCAATTTACCAAAAGTAATTTTTGGACCACAGTTCCCCTTTAATTGTCTGTATGTTTCTTGCATATAGTACGTGCAATTTCGCAATCTCACGTGTGATTTCCTCAATTTGACTATATCGGAGCGCATGCGAATCACACCAATTATTAAAGGCATCTGTCACCATTTCTTCTACTTCTTTTTTAATTCTCATAGTGGGGTCCACTTGTAGCTTAGTATAATGGTCATTCCTAGCCATCTCCAAGCAGCATTCAAAACATATGGGTAGCTTCTCCTGTGCCCATTGGTTAGAAGAAAAAAGATTTTCCTTTTTAAAATCTTCATTGCCCCTCCTCACCTCAATCTTTTTTTTTCTTCTGTCCTTTGTAGGTGGCTGCTCTCCTTTCCAGCTACATTTCCAGGCTCTCTTTAGCTGAAGACCTGCCTTACTGTGACAGCCTCTGCATGTCTCTAAGGAGGTAAAGCACATTCTATGGAGGCCTCTGCATGTCTCTAAAGGAGGTAAAGCACACCTATATTTGGTCAAGATCCGCGGCTACTTCTGGGTTGACGAGTTACTTCTGGATTGCAGATGCCATTGCGTCGCACAACCCCGCAAAATTTTAAATTTGGCAGCCGGGACTCCAGCGTTAGCTCTGCCTAGCAGAACTGAGTTCCCAGCAACATGGAGCCAGCTGCAGAGGGAATATCATGATCTAGGGGGATGTGGCAAGTGCCATTCTTATGGCGTGTCAGTCTGTGAAAAGTCTACTAATTGTAACAATGTGTTCCCCTTGTTTCAATCTGATAAGTCTGGAGAGCAGCTGAAGCAGAAAGAAAAAGACTCCAGCTTGGAGGAAGATCCTAGCGCCTGTAGAGCTTATGACAGAAGAGCTGAAAGGGGGAATAAGCTATGCAAGTATTTCATGTCTGAAGTCAGTAAACGTTACAAGCATGACTCCAAAAGGAAGCCTGATGTGCAGCCACCAGTGCAGAGTTTGGTGGACCAGCCAGACATATTGCAGTGGCACAAGGCTTTAAACAGGCAGCAGTGCCGGATCATGTTCATCCCTTCAACTCCATCGGCTGTTAAGCCAGCAGAGGAGCCTCAGACAGAGACGGGTGAGCTGCAATCGTCATACGATTTGGAGGAGCAGTGAATTTGACTGAAAATTCCATATTTAATTAGAATGATCAAGCAGACCCTGGTCATTGAGGAGCAGGAACAGCCTTCTACAGCTCTGCTTTTTCATAGGGAAAAAAGTTCTATTTCTCTGTGCACAATAAAATTAAGAGGAAAGCATCAGGTGAATAGCAAAGAATGTCCAGGAAGCTACCAGTAGAGCACAAGCATGAGAATCTGTATCCTTTTCACCAGGAGGATGCAGAATTGTGGGACAAAGCCCCTATTGTAGATGCCCCTTTGGCAAGACTATCTAAGAGGACATCATCTGTAGACGATGCATCAACTTCAGTGATGAAATCTATGCTGACCCTGGTGGATAGCTTGAAAAAGGCCATACTCTTTCAAAGAAGATCCCAGATTTATGGCTAATATTCACCTTTGGTCTGGAGTCCTCTGTCAATTCGGTGAGATTAGGAGCAAGAGCAATGAGGATGGCTGTGTCAGCTAGGACACTGTGGCTAAAAGCCTGGTATGCTGACACCCCATCAAAGAATTCCCTCTGTCAGCTACCTTATGAGGGGATGGAATTTTTGAACTAAAGGAGATAATCTCTAAGTTGACAGGCAGGAAGAGTAGTTTTCAGATTCAAGGAATTCCCCAAAAGACAGCAGGAACGATTTCCCAACAGGAGAAGAGAGGACTGGAGGTCCTATTGGCCAGGAAAGGAGTTCTCTACATCAACTAGCTGGAAAGCTCAGCTCAGGTCATTGAGATACTTTTAAGTGGCCGGAAACCATCTACAGTGATGTGAAAAACTATTTGCCCCCTTCCTGATTTCTTATTCTTTTGCATGTTTGTCACACTTAAATGTTTCTGCTCATCAAAAATCGTTAACTATTAGTCAAAGATAACATAATTGAACACAAAATGCAGTTTTAAATGAAGGTTTTTATTATTTAGTGAGAAAAAAAACTCCAAATCTACATGGCCCTGTGTGAAAAAGTGATTGCCCCCCTTGTTAAAAAATAACTTAACTGTGGTTTATCACACCTGAGTTATGGTTATAAAGCCATTTCTAAAGCTTTGGGACTTCAGGGAACCACAGTGAGAGCCATTATCCACAAATGGCAAAAACATGGAACAGTGATGAACCTTCCCAGGAGTGGCCGGCCGACCAAAATTATCCCAAGAGCGCAGAGAAAACTCATCAGAGAGGCCACAAAAGACCCCAGGACAACATCTAAAGAACTGCAGGCCTCACTTGCCTCAATTAAGGTCAGTGTTCATGACTCCACCATAAGAAAGAGACTGGGCAAAAACGGCCTGCATGGCAGATATCCAAGGCGCAAACCACTTTTAAGCAAAAAGAACATTAAGGCTCGTCTCAATTTTGCTAAAAAACATCTCAATTATTGCCAAGACTTTTGGGAAAATATCTTGTGGACCGACGAGACAAAAGCTGAACTTTTTGGAAGGTGCGTGTCCCGTTACATCTGGCGTAGAAGTAACACAGCATTTCAGCAAAAGAACATCATACCAACAGTAAAATATGGTGGTGGTAGTGTGATGGTCTGGGGTTGTTTTGCTGCTTCAGGGCCTGCAAGGCTTGCTATGATAGATGGAACCATGAATTCTACTGTCTACCAAAAAATCCTGAAGGAGAATGTCCGGCCATCTGTTCTTCAACTCAAGCTGAAGCGATCTTGGGTGCTGCAGCAGGACAATGACCCAAAACACACCAGCAAATCCACCTCTGAATGGCTGAAGAAAAACAAAATGAAGACTTTGGAGTGGCCTAGTCAAAGTCCTGACCTGAATCCTATTGAGATGTTGTGGCATGACCTTAAAAAGGCGGTTCATGCTAGAAAACCCTCAAATAAAGCTGAATTACAACAATTCTGCAAAGATGAGTGGGCCAAAATTCCTCCAGAGCGCTGTAAAAGACTCGTTGCAAGTTATCACAAACGCTTGATTGCAGTTATTGCTGCTAAGGGTGGCCCAACCAGTTATTAGGTTCAGGGGGCAATTTCTTTTTCACACAGGGCCATGTAGGTTTGGAGTTTTTTTTTCTCACTAAATAATAAAAACCATCATTTAAAACTGCATTTTGTGTTCAATTATGTTATCTTTGACTAATAGTTAACGTTTTTTGATGAGCAGAAACATTTAAGTGTGACAAACATGCAAAAGAATAAGAAATCAGGAAGGGGGCAAATAGTTTTTCACATCACTGTATATCTTGCAGGGATATGCTAACATCTGGAGATGATCAAGTTGTGGACAAGTTCCATTTCTGCAGCCTTCAATTCCACCAAGACGGTACCTTAATAACCTCAAGGTACAGGTTATTTGCGGGTCAAGATATTTGCGGTTAATTCTTTCGGGGAGGATCTTTCAGGGAGTCCTGTGTATCAGACCATGTAGGTGCTAGTTGCTTCCAGCATGGGACTTACCTATGGTCCTAATGGCATTAACCCAATTACCTTTTGAGCCTAAAAAAGAAGTTGTGGGATCTGACTCTGAAAACAGTGTTATTGTAAGCGGTGTTTAAGAGACAAGCATTTGAGATTGCTGACATGTCCATCAGTTCCCCACATATGAATATTCTGTCAGAGGCAGTCATCTTTCACTTGTCACACAAGTTTTTGCAGAAGATCGTTTCCAGGTTTCATTTGGATTTGCTAATCGTTTAACCTGTATTTGACCCAGAGGGTCTTTCGAAATGATGAAGACATGAAAAAGTTGGATGTGAGAGCATGTCTATGCACTTATCTGGACAGGACAATGGCCTTCAGTGCTTTGGATAGTCTGCAAACAATGGTTTTTCTACCTCCGCACCACTTACAATAAGTTGGACAGCAGTTTTTTCTATTTAAAATATAACTTCTTTATTGTAGCAAATTCCAGTATCCAAAAAAGAAAAACGTAGTAACAATTTCTTTGTCTGACGTGTCATAGACATAGTTTCACTTTTGCAAACGCCCACCACCTTTTTAAAAGCTCAATCAATTAAAATTCCAATGCATTAACTATTTAAGTTTTCTTCCTTTCATCCATATGGGAAAGAGCATAATATAAAATATTTTATTAAATCAAAAATGAGAGAAAAGGAAAGAAGAAAATTTACAATGTATCTCAAAGAATTTTTATATACAGCATTGAAACACATAATATTATGATTGATATCTAATTTTCTATCCTTTAATATTTTTAAAAAAAAATATTCTTTCCTTTCCCCTTTGTAAAATTTACAAGTACATTCATTCATTTAAAGTATAGTAAATTAACATAAATTAATAAAGGTATGAATTATCCCATCTTAAATTAAGCCCATCTCGTATACGGCTTTTAAATTAAATATCCAAAAGGATAAAAAAATAATCGTTGGTCTCCATTTCCTATGCTGTTTAAAGGGCAAGTCCAGCCCCAAAATAAAAACTTACATACAGGTAAATCACCCCCCAAAACCCTAAACGGTAATAGTTTGAAATCTGAAATATATAAGTCTAACCTGAAATCCTGCACAATGTCCTGTTTCCCCTGTTTCTGTTTCCTGTTTCTTCCAATTAGTAACTGTCAGTTATGGATTTGACAGTTGACATCACAGCCAATGACTGAATATTAATCCCCTATCTGCCTCTTCTGAGCATGCCCAGGCTCAGTACAGGTGTCTAAATTGCTTAGTTTCCATGAGGCATCCAGAATCATAGCAGGCATACAATAATGAATTCATAGGACAAACTATGATATATCAACATATTTTAAAGAGGCCATTCTTTCTAAAAGATGTTCTTATGAGGGTGGAGTTGTCCTTTAAGTGCTCTCTTACTCAACCTTTTAATTGTCTTGTGGTTCTACCCACAAATTGTTTTTGGCACTTCAAACAGGACAGCAAATACACAACTATTTTCGTATTGCAGTTAATATAATCCAGGGTCTCATATTCCTTTCCAGTCAATTTGACTAGAATCCCCGCCCTCCCGATTTCTATAAAATCACAAGTTCTACATACACGTGTACCACACTTATAACAGCCTTTGGCTTCTAACCGGTTCCCTTTCCCCTTACTGTTCCTTCACCAATCTGGCCAACATATATTAGGTGACACAATCCCTTTTAATCCCATTAAGTGTTTTTTTTTGTGGGGGGCATTTCCAAGGTTAGGGTCTGTTTCCTTTGAAAAAAAGAGTATGCTGTTCAAATTACAGAGAACTTTTTTTCTTGTAATTGCACTTCTGCATGCATCCCATTTGAGTAAGTTGGTGGCCATGTCTGTGTGCACCCACGTATATGGCATACCAGCATTTCAACCCTTGAATCATCTTATTTTTTCTAAATATCTACAAACATGGAGTTTTTGATTTGCATCTGGAATTCTTCATGTATTAAAAGATTAATTAAGTAGCTGAAGGAGTGTAGATTCCAAATATATATGGTTTGTGGGGGGTATTTCCAAGTTTTGGGCCTGTTTCTGTAGAAAAAGTGTATGCTGTTCACTTGTGCATGCTTCCCATTTGAGTTAGTTGGTGGCCATGTCTCTGTGCACCCACACATATAGCAATATAGCACACCATTAGATTCAGAACATGTGGGAGATTGACATTTAGCGAGGTTTTAATTTTTGTGAAAATCTTTCTTGTAAATGCACTTGTGCATGCATCCCATTTGAGTTAGTTGGTGGTCATGTCTCTGTGTGCAACCACGCATATGGTACACTGTTTGATTCAGGACATGGGGGAGATTGACATTTAGTGGGTTATTTTACTTACCAAGTGGGTTTAGGTAGGATTTCAACCTTTGAATCATCTTATTGTATTTTTTTACAAAATCTTCTAAAAGCACGGAGTTCAATGGAATACTGCATCTGGAATTCTTCATGTATGTTTGAAAGCATGGCACTGTTACGTAGTTGAAGATGTGTAGATTTCAAAAATATATAGTTTGTGGGGGTATTTCCAAGTTTCAGGACTGTTTCCTTTGAAAGAGTAAGCTGTTCAAATTATAGAACACTGATTTTTTTCTTGTAAATGCACTTGTGCGTGCATCCCATTTGATTTAGTTGGTGGCCATGTCTCTGTGTGGACCCACGCATATGGCACACTGTTTGATTCAGGAAATATGGGAGATTGACATTTAGTGGGTTATTTTACTTACCAAGTGGGTTTAGGTAGGATTTCAACCTTTGAATCATCTTATTGTATTTTTTACAAAATCTTCTAAAAGCACGGAGTTCAGTGGATTACTGCACCTGGAATTCTTCATGTATGTTTGAAAGCATGGCACTGTTACCTAGCTGAAGGTGTGTAGATTTCAAAAATATACAGTTTGTGGGGTTATATCCAAGTTCCAGAGATGTTTCCTTTGAAAAAGTGTAAGCACTTAAATTATAGAACACTAACAGGGTTATTCAATAAAAGTTCTTAGCGTTTAAAATGGTGCTAATTTTTCCCCAACCAATCAGATATTAGCTTTCAAATGTTAAATAAGATCTGATTGGTTGGGGCAAAATTAGCACCATTTTAAACGTTAAGAACTTTTATTGAATCTCCCCGTTAGATTTTTTTCTTGAAATTGCACTTGTGCATGCTCCCCATTTAAGTTAGTTGGTGGCAAAGTCTCTGTGTGTAACTACACATATGGCATACCGTTTGATTTAGGACATTTGATAGATTGATATTTGTTAACTTTTTTTTCATTACTTGGGGTTTTGGTGGGATTTTTAACTTTTTATTTTTTCAGAAAATCTGCTAAAAGTGCAAAATTCTACGAAGATCTGCATGCACACCATTGATGAAATAAATGAAAAAATGGCATTGTTGATTAGCAGGTTTGTAGATTCTGAGAATATATAGTTTTGGGGGGTATTTTTGAGTTAGAGGGGTGTTATGATAGAAAAATCTGGAAAGTTGCTGTTATTGGGCCATTGCACATTGGCTCACTTTCAGGGAGATTCAATAAAATTTCTTATTGTTAAAAATAGTGCTAATTTTGCCCCAACCAATCAGATATTATTTAACATTTAAAAGTTAAGATCTGATTGTTTGGGGCAAAATTACCACTATTTTTAATGATAAGAACTTTTTGTAAGTAATGGCTACCACATCTGTGTGGTGTGTAACCATACATATGACATACTGTTTGATTCAGGGCATTTGGGAGATTGTTACTTGACAAGATTTTTCTTACATTACATGGGAATTTGCCATGATTTTTAACTTTGAAATGTATTTTTGTACATTTTTCCAGAAAATCTGGTAAAAGTGCGAACTTCTACACAGAACTGTGCCCACACCATTGGTGGTTATGCATAAAAGAATGGCACCGTTGCATAGCTGAAGGTGTGTAGGTGCCAAGAATATATAGTTTTGGGGGGTACTTCTTATATAGAGGGATGTTTAGTCTGACAAATCTGAAATGTTGCTGTAATTGGGCCACTGTGCATTGGATCAGTTTGTGTCTAGACGATTTAACGTCCACGTGTGTAACCATGCATATGGCATAGCGTTTGATTCAGGACATTTGGGGGATTGATATTTGATAACTTTTTTTTACATTCCATGGGGTTTTGGCATGATTTCTACCTTCGAAAGTAGATTTTTGTTTATTTTTCAGAAAATCTACGAATAGTGTGAACTTCTATGAATAACTGCTCCTACACCATTGATGGTATTAATGAACGGACTACAGCGTTAGCTGATGGTGTGTAGATTCTAGGAATAATTTGAGAGGGTTATTTTGTGGGGGAAAAACTGCAGACTATTTGTCTCACTTCGTGGCTTTTTGCTTCCACGTCCGTGTGTTACCATGCGTATGGCATACCATTTGATTCAGGACATTTGGGGGATTGTTATTTGGTAACTTTTTTTACATTCCATGGGGTTTTGGCATGATTTCTACTTTCGAAAGTTAATTTTTGTTCAAATTTCAGAAATTCTGCGAAAAGTGTGAGTTTCTATGAAGAACTGTACCCACACAATATGAATAAACAAACTGCAGCTTTACGTAGCTAAAGGTTCCATTATGTAGCTAAAGGTAGATTTTGTGTAGTTTGTGGGGGTATTTCTGAGTTAGGGGGGTGTTTTGAGGGAGAAACTGCAGACTGTTCAAATTTGGAGTTGGCTGAATATTTTCCAGGTTTCACAGTGTGTAACCATGCATATTGCATACCGTTTGATTCAGGAGATTTAGGAGATTAATATTTTGTAACTTTATTTTTACATTTCATGGGGTTTTGGCAGGATTTCTACCTTTTGAATGTGTTTTATGTTAATTTTTTTAGAAAATCTGCGAAAAATGCAAATTTATGCGAAGAACTGTGCCCACACCATTGATGGTATTAATGAAAATATATGAACAATGTACTAAAGCGTTACATAGTTGAAGGTGTCTAGATTCCAGGAATATTTAGTTTGTGGGGTGTATTTTATGATTCACACGACTGGACAGTAAATATTAAAGGATACTCCTTATTTAGACATGACATAGTTATTAAGAAAGGAGGAGGAGTATGTATGTATGTTAAACAGGAATTGAAGCCAAATTTAAAAGATGGAATAGATGGGGGAGTAAACGATACGGCAGAAACAATATGGGTGGAACTGTGTACAGGAAGCAAGAAGGTGGGTAAATTAATTGTTGGGGTATGTTATAAGCCGCCAAATGCCGGGGAGGAGGTGGAAATGAATCTCCATATGCAGTTGGCGAAGGCTGCTGGTATGGGGCATGTTCTGGTTATGGGGGATTTTAACTACCCTGACATAGATTGGAGTAAGGTAACTGCCAGCACCTCAAAAGGTATAAAGTTCTTAAATTTCCTATATGAGCATTTTCTTTCACAGATAGTAGAAGTTCCTACTAGACAGAATGCGTTGTTGGATCTGGTGATATCTAATAACCCTGAGCTCATTTTGGAGTGTCATTTAATATAGGTTGCAAAAAACTAAAGTGCACTGGGTTAACAGAAACTTTTAACTTTAGGAAAGCTAATTTTACGCTGTTAAAGGAATCACTCCTGCTCATAGACTGGGGGGAATTGTTTCTAGGTAAAGATACAGAGCAGATGTGGGCCACTTTTAAAGGGATATTAAACTATTACATTTCTAAATCGGTACCTTTAGGGAACAAGTGTAAAAAAATTAGGTCCTCTCCTGCATGGCTTAATGCTTAGGTAAAAAGGGAAATGGAAGAAAAGAAAAAGGCTTTTAAAATTTTGAAAACAGAGGGAACAGAACAGGCTTACAGGGAGTACAAAATCTGTAATAAAGAGTGCAAGAAAGCAATTAAACTAGCTAAAATAGAAAATGAAATACGGATTGCCGAACAAAGCAAGTCCAACCCCAAAATGTTTTTTAAGTATATAAATGGTAAAAAGATGAGGACTGAGAATGTGGGACCATTAAATAATGGGGCTGAGGTGGTTTTAGAGGATGCCGAAAAGGCTAATCTTCTAAACCGTTTTTTTACATCGGTTTTTACTGTTGAAAATCCTTGTCCTTACAGTAGGGATTGTAATAAAATACAGAGAAGAAATGAAGAGTATTCACATTGGCTAACAGAGGATATGGTACGGAAATAATTAGACAAAGTTAATATCAATAAAGCCCGAGGACCAGATGAATTGCATCCTAAACTTTTAAAAGAGCTTAGTTCAGTTCTATCTAGACCACTGTTTCTCATCTTTTCAGATTCGCTTTGGTCTGGGGATGTGCCGCTGGATTGGAAAAAAGCCAATGTAATACCAATATACAAAAAAGCCTGGTAACTATAGACCTGTAAGCCTAACATCAGTGGTAGGGAAGGTGCTGGAAACTTTGATACGGGATCATATCCTTGACTTTGTCTCCAGAGCTCATCTTATTAGTAGTAGTCAGCATGGATTTATGAGAAATAGATCATGCCAGACAAATTTAATTGGTTTTTATGAAGAAGCGAGTAAGAAGTTAGATTCAGGCACAGCAGTGGATGTGGTATATTTGGATTTTGCGAAAGCTTTTGATACTGTGCCACATAGGCGACTAATGTATAAACTGAGGACTGTTGGCCTTGAAGAAAACATTTGTTCATGGATAGAGAACTGGTTATTGGATCGCAGAGAGTGGTGTTAAATGGAGCTAAAACTATGTGGGCTAAAGTTCTAAGCGGAGTGCCTCAGGGTTCTGTACTGGGGCCACTTCTGTTTAATCTGTTTATAAATGACTTAGAAGGGGGCATTGAGAGCAAGGTCTCAGTGTTTGCTGATGACACTAAACTATGCAGAGCTTTGGAAACTTCAAGTGATGTGCAAGTGCTGCAAGCAGACCTAGATAGATTATCAAAATGGGCAGCAGAATGGCAGATGAGATTCAATGTTGATAAATGTAAGGTGATGCATTTGGGATTTAATAATCCCTGTGCCACCTACACCATAAATAACTCTGTGTTGAGTGCATCTGTAATGGAAAAAGATTTGGGGGTTCTGGTGATAACAGACTTAGCTATAGCAAACAATGCCAGGTAGCAACGGCTAGAGCTAGCAAGATATTGTCTTGTATAAAGAGAGGAATAGATTCAAGAAAGAAAAATAATATTCTCCCTCTCTACAAGGCACTGGTAAGGCCTCATTTGGAATATGCGGTGCAGTTTTGGAACCCCATATACAAAAGGGACATCTTGGAAATTGAGGCAGTTCAGAGAAGGGCAACTAAAATAATAAGAGGAATGGAGGGGCTTGAATATGCCGGCAGATTAGACAAGTTAGGGCTGTTTACATTGGAGAAACGACGTTTGCGTGGGGACATGATAACCGTATGCAAATATATTAATGGGTCATACAATGAACTCTTTGGTGCATTGTTTACTAAAAGGTCATATCAGAGGACTCGTGGACATCCTTTAAGGTTGGAAGAAAAAAAGTTTCATCTTCAAGTTAGGAAAGGTTTCTTTACAGTGAGAACAGTGAAACTGTGGAACTGTCTTCCAGCAGATGTGGTAATGGCACGTTCATTGAATAGCTTTAAAAAAGGCCTGGATAAGTTCCTAAAACTAAATAATATTGAGAATTACTGGTATTGATGAATATAGATCTGGTTGATCCAGGGATACGTTCTGATTGCCGTTTGGAGTCAGGAAGGAATTTTTCCCCCCTTTTTAGCTGTTTTTTTTTGCCTTCCTCTGGATCAACTGTTAGGAAGGGTTAATAAAAAAAAAAAAAAGATTGTGGATAGGTTGGACTTGATGGACGTATGTCTTTATTCAACCTTAATTACTATGTCAATTACTATGTCAATATTTCTGAGTTAGGGGGTGATTTGTGGAAAAACTGCAGACTGTTCAAATACAGAGCTGGCTAAATATTTTTTGCTGTGACATTGGTCCCCCTTTGGGTTAGTTGGTAGCCATGTCTCCAGGTACAACCATGAATGTGGCATACTGCTTTATTCGGGAGGGGTTAGGCTTTCATATTTGAGATGCTTTTGGACTTTTCTCTTCAGATTTTAGCAGAAATCCACATTTGATTTTACAGTTTGTCTCTGATTTTAAAAATGGATGAAGAGCTGCATCCAGGTATTTGCATTTTGATCCAAACTTACCTCATTCATAAAATACTGCAGATATGTAGTTTCTAAAAATATCTCACCTGTGAGCATTTTTTGAGTTAATTTGGTAGATATTCTATGTTAACTGTCAGAAGTGGTTATACTAAAAAGTGCAGTTTTAGTTTGGGGGTGTCTCCTATACAGGAAAAGTGGGGTAACTACATATATTTGGCATCATTGTAGAAACAGTAAGATTTTTAAAATTTTGGTGCATAACTTTAAGATAACTATAAATAAAAATGGAAAAAATTCATGAAAATTTGCAAATTTTGCATATTTTTTTTACATACGGTATTTTACCCATAAATCCAGTAAAATCTCCAGAAAAGTTACAAAATTCTGTTACCAATTAGAAAATTCTTCTGCCATTTAACACACGCAAAGTGGTGAATTCTGCTGGCACTGAAAGGGTTAAAAGTAAATATTTTAAACACCCCCCCCCCCACACATAGCCTAATTGAATGTTGCTGGCTTCCTCCTCATGGATATGGCTGCTGGAGCTCCACCCCACAAGATCTTCATAATTTCTCCATCTCCAGGCGGTCTAAAGCAAGTAATGCTTGTGTGCGCATGTGTGACATAATCAGGCTGCGCTTCGGTAGCGCAATGAGGTTAAACACACAGACGGTCCCAGGAACGGTGCCAGGACACTCTCGCAATGCCACCACATTGTGCATGATGTGACGTCGGGCATGTGCACGCTCCACACAAGCAGTAACCAATTAGACCGCCTGGACATGGAGAAATTCTGAAAATTTGATGGGGTGGAGCTCCAGCAGCCATATCCAAGAGAAGTAAGCCAGCAACATTGAAGTAGGCAAAGTAGGCTAGGGGGGGGAGGCAGTGTACATATCCTTTAAATAAAAAAAGCAATCTAGTTTAAATATAAACAACAAACAGCAATAAAATGAATGCATAATGTAATCTAAAGCACTAACACTGATTTGCATACTAAGAAATGACAATACTGAGCAATGACAAAAGTTAACCTATTCTATCTATATATATTAAAAAAACAATCTAGTTTAAAAATAAACAAAAAAACTGACCCATTAAAGTCAATGGTTCGAATGAACTTTCCTAAAAATTGCAGTGTAAATTTACCTTACAGGGCTCTGGGACCTGGTCCAGAAAACACGTCCATGTGCGGGTAGCAGCAAAAAAAATGGGCGTAGTGCAAGTACGCTTACTTCCGGTTCTGCGCGCTGCTATCGGTAATCCTCGAACGTTCGGTAAAACTTGAAATCGGATGCTCGCGGATTGCCGAATTCCCAACAATCCAGCGGCCGGACGTTTGGGGATCCCTCAACTCGAAACCGGGACCCCCTCCTGGGTCGTTACAAGGACCATTGTGGCCCTGACAAGGGCCCTTTAAGGCTTAATGGGTACCACAGCTTGAATCGGGCCACCCTCCCAGGAACTTAGAAGTGCCCTTAAAAAGGGAACTTTGGGGCTTAAGCATGAACCGCCCCCCCCCTCCCCGGCACTTATAAGTGCCTTTGCGGCACTCAGAAGTACCCTTGACAAGGGCCCTTTGGGGCTTAAGGGGTCCCGCAGCTCGCACAGGGGACTACCCTCCCCGGCACTTATCAGTGCCCTTGCCGCACTGACAGGTGCCTTTGTGAGGGGTCCCACAGCTCGAAACCGGGACCCCCTAAAAAGGACCTTTTCAGGTCTTGGCGTCTTCTTGACGGCGACACCAACTCCGCTGATGTCGCCAACACTGGGCGATGTCACTGTGGCCGCCAGTGACACCACCAGCGCTGGCGACATCAACGTCGCCAGTGTTGCCAACCTCTTGATTCGATGTCTTCTGACAAGCGACACCAACTCCGCTGATGTCGCCAACACCAGGCAATGTCACTGCGGCCACCAATGTTGCCGACCTTCTTCTACCATCAGCTGCGATAACTTATGAGCTCCAAGGAGGTTTGCAGCTCTTTATTTAATTTTGCAGAAGAACCAAATCCAATTGTGATTGGTAAAAGATTCAAATATGATTGGTTGTGTGATCATATGATTGCAAGCATTAAAATCTTAACCAATCACAATTGGATTTGGTCCTTCCGCAATGTTGTACAATTGGAGCACATGCACTTCCTCCCCTGCGGCTAACAGGTATGCATGTAACATGTATGGTGTTGAGCACATACCTAGAAAGCTAGAAATTGAGTCACCCAAAAAGGTTTTTTTTCACAAAAATTTACATTTTTTAAGGTTCCCCCCATTCAGGAATTGTAAAAATACACTAATGGACTGATCTGATGTACAAATACAGAGAAGCTCTACAGATCTCTAATATAAACATATGTGTATTTATAATAATACTTCTTTAGTGCTGTGTAAGTTATCTTATGGTTAATAATAACACTCACCAAGGTGATATATTAAATAAGGATTTATTGTATGGAGTAGTTTCAAATTATGCAAAGTAAAAAGCCAGTCAAGTATATTAGAGACAGCCTACAAATTATAACTATATACTTTAAGCATAATTAGTCTATTATGGTGTATGTGTGTGTGTGTAAAGAGTGTGTGTGTATGTCTGCTTACCTCCTCCTCCTACCCCCTTCCTACTAATGTCCACCTCCTTCTCCTCAAGTGTGTGAATCCTGACAAGTTATATACATCTCTGGTGGCTTAGGTTACACTCTAAAAGTTCCATGAATGGTCACAACTTATGTTACTGATGATCTTCATTTTCCAAAATAACTTCTACTACTGTAAGTAAGCAAGAAAGTTGTGCATACATTAATAAGCTTTGGTTAACTCTTTACAATACTGATTAACCCTTTATACTGGATTCAACAAGTCCCCTTCTGCACACTGTTTTGCAAACAATGATATCTGGAACATAGTTATAATGAAAGTACATCGGGAAAGTCCATAGATCTTCTTCAATCAGTCTTTTGAAAGTTTAAACATTGTCAATAAAGTAGTATTATATCATTCTTATGCAATGTAATGGTAAAAAGTGATAGTATATAGGAACTAAACTAACTAAAGTAGAACTGGAATTATCAACACCTTCTTTCAAGTTCCATTCATAGCTTAGTTCTTCTTTTCAATCTTTTTCCAATTATTTGATTGAAATTTAGTCTTTTTACAATATCCATCATCATTTGAGTCTTTCGGCTTTATGTATGGCTTGTAATCTTAAAAACTGACCAAGATTACGAACAGGATAACACTCAAATCTTTACTCTGTATATGGTTGCCAGATAACTCTTTTTATCCTGTAGAAATGGATGTTGTCTTCCACAATTTGACTCATAAGAAATTTTAGAGAAACAGGAAACAGTAAGAGTACAGGTATTCACTGGTGCCCTGTTAAGGCCCCAGATTTTGTCAGTCTGTACCCAGACAGGCCTGACCTCTATAATACATCTTTGAACAGGTAAATAGTTCATGTACATTTATAAACCTGGATTTGTGGTTTGCTTTTTACCAAGCCTCAGTCACATAATCCTCCGAAGTTGAACTGGAAATAAACAAAATCCATGAACCAACTTATAACTTGTAAGCAGCCCATACAGTTCAAAACAACTTTTTCCATGCAGGCAATATCATCAGCTTGTCTTAGCTACACCTTGGCATGAACTTATTCTGTTATAGTCTCTGTTGTAGCTTTATTAAGCTTCTCCGTCTCTTGGCGTTGTCACTTTCTCAATCTTGATGTACATAGATCTTGACCCGACTTCCACTAACTGTAAACTACACTGAAATCAGTGTTATATATATAACCCATCACTATATTACCATATCATAAGAATGAATATGTTGTTTCCTAGACAATTTTAAATATCATTATTTAGAGTGTACAAATAGTATTTTGTAAAAATTGGAATCAAATCACTATATCACATTCTAAAAATTAAAAAAATATTAATTTATAATATGGCTTAAAGAACTATAGAGACAAAAAACAAATAGTGGATACTTTTAAACTTTAGGAGAACAGGTAAACAACTTTATAACTACAACAATATTAAAAACTCCTAATATGTTTACATTAAACATTTAGACAATATCTAGGTATACAAGTATCACTTATCAATAATTTTCAAATATCAAAACCAGGGACCAATTTAAATATTGATTTAACCATGTTATTTAACTGTTTTGACCTTACAGCTTTACAGATGAAGATATACACCCCAAAATATAAATATTTTGATTTAGTTTATAACCAAGTATTATTTATCCTTTTATTACCTATAAATCTGATTCATATAAAAGTATTACTTTTTATTCTGGATTAATTTATGCCCACAATTGTTTTTAACCAACCAATTTAAAGTCTTACTCATTTTACTGGTAACCCATTCCTGTGATGTACACCTTTGCCCAATAATAGAGTTTGTTTACACAGCTAGTGTTACTAGCTTTTAATATTCCATATTATTATGGTATATATTATACTAAACACATTAATTTATTCTTGTGTACTGTGTGAAAACCTTTTAAGTTCATAATAATTCATAACCAACTGTAAACACATTTCTGTAACTCTTATTATTAAAAAGTAACATCCCTTATATAACCAATCTTGTGATATTATATAATACTTCCTATGAAATTTAGTTGACAATATTATAAAACTCTGATACAAGTGCATCAAATCAAATCAAGATTTTGTATACCACAAGATATTTATCTTGTTCCATTTAACTGTATAAATTAGGGTAATATTTTATTTCCTTGGTGTATCATGTTATCATCTAATAATTCCATTATCCAATAAGTTGTGCTTTTCATATAATAAATTATCATTATCTGTTCCTGGATTAATCTAAATTGACGAATACTTGCACAATTCCACTGCATGTTTTCATCTTCAAAATACACTACTACGGTACTCTTCTGTGTGATTTACTGTATAAAAGAGACTGAATAACACCAATTTGATTTATTCTAAATCTATTGCTTTGTTCCCTTCTTATTTTTTCAAAAGTCAAACTTTTCCAATATCTGTATTCAGGGTCTTATGTTTAATTTCTTTAAAACTCAACTCTTAGTATTAAACTAGGACAATAACTCAGCCTAGTAGTAGTAAATACTAATGTTATAACTCCACAACATCTTCAGAACTCAGAATTTAAGTTTGAAATAGTTCACAGACACTTTGCTGTCTTGTTCTTCTCTCCTGAAGAACAGATCCATGTATTCACTGCATGTGAAATACAAACCATTGTCTAAAATAGCTTCATGTGAGTTCTTAGTCCACATAACTTGAGGAACTTTGAGGAACAGCTGCTGTCTATATAACCATCACATTATGCTACTGTGACACTTAATGAAATGGTTCTTCTTACCAAAAATATATACCGGTATGTACAAAAATATATAAAAAATATTGTATCCATGAACATTGTTAAAATATGTATTTCCATCATATACATCTTACAGTACCTCCTTGACAATTTCAAAACATTTTATCGCATAATTGGCCAGATTATCCGATAAATCTCAAAACACAATTGTCAGGGTTTCCTAAGATGAATATTTACTTGGAGTACTCCTTTAAAAATATATAGTCCAAAATAACTTATAAATTAATAAAAAATAAGAATATTCCCCCTCCCAAGTAGCATCAAACATTTTAGCCTTTTGAACCTTAATAGTTACTATCTCATCTGTTTCTATCCCAATTGTCTATTTATAAAAACACTGACTAGCCATGTATTTCCTATCCCAATTGTCTATTTATAAAAACACTGACTAGCCATGTATTTCTCTACAGAGATTAATTTACACTTTGTATCTACTTTATTCACTAAAGGCTGACAAAACTATATATACACATATTCATTTTAATATAGATCAGGATATACATGGAAAATAAAACAAATGTATACTGATTTGTAAACAATATCATGATTTATCAGATCACATTAGATCTAGTTAATCATAATTTAAGCATATAAACTACTTTTTATATATTTAATTCTATGGCAAAGATGTTCCATTTAAATAGCCATTCTAGGGCATGTCCACCCCCAAAACTATAATCCCCCCACTACTGGCCCCATTGTGTAGTGTAGTTTAATCCTTACCTTACATCCCAGCTCCATCTGGTTCTTCTGCTATCCCCCCCTAAAGTCCAAAAAAACGCCCACCAGGAGTACTGCAGAGCCCATATAAGACTCTGCCTCCTGTCTCGCCTCCGGGAGACGTTTGGGATGCGTACTGTAGCCCTTCTCCCCCTCCCTTCCCCTCCCTCTCCCACCCGATTAGGATTTCCTCCCACTAGTGTAAAAACCTTTTGCTATAATATTCCCCCTGTCGCCCCAACCGCTATATTTTTATTATCAGAAAGTGCCCCAAACATTACTTACCTTCCCTCTTTCCTCCGCCGCACTGAACTCCCGGCAGCCGCGTCCGTGATTGGCTGCCGCTAAGCCAATCACAGAGGAAAGAGGGAAGGTAAGTAAAGTATTTTTCTGATAATAAAAATATAGCGGTTGGGGCTGGGGTGACAGGGGGAATATCATATCAAAAGAAAATTTGAAGGGTGGACATGCCCTTTAATAGTACAAATAGGATTAATGTAATTTACTATTTTTTGATAACCTACCAATCTATAGCACATATGATGACTACATCAAAGATAACCTTATATAATGCATAACGTATATCTGAAAACTTAGAAAACTCTCAAAAAAATCAAATCTATCCACTTATAATATGTCAAATCTGACTAGTGAAGGTAAAAATCGCATCTTCAAAACAAATGTCTATAAAATCTTAGCTGCTTTATCAAAGGACTGAATTCTTGCACATGTCCTACAACTTAAATAACCTATTATTAATAACCATAAATATCTATCTCCCCCCTCCATGTTTATACATATGCATATTTTCTTGATATCACATATCCTGCCATATAAATTGTATACACTAATATATAAAATATATTAAATATCAAAATTACATATTTCCATGTATTAACAATCTATCCTATGACACAACATGTGTCAATAAACAATATTTTATAAGCCTTTAATGAACACAACACCAAATAACTTTATTACTAAGCTTGTAGTAACATTGCTTTCCTTACAAGGAGTAAGTCCTTGTCACAAATCCAGTTCGCTGGGCACGTGATCTGACCAGTCACCACTTTAAGTAACGGCCTTAAAGATGCCCCAAAAACACTCTTGACTCTCACTGACTATGCACACCCCTGTCCTGGCAGCTAAATGGTTAACCCTACACCATTCACTCCAGCAACTAACTGGTTAATTAGCATCAGTCCTTCACAAGCAGTCACAGAGTTAATTAGCATTTACACTGCCAAACACTCAACCACATATTTTTTTGAAAGAATTTTCAAAAAAACATCGTATCCCTGTCTGCTTTAAACCGAACAACACACTGAGGCAGCAATTGGTACATCCGAAAGACCCAATACCAAAACACAAGAAAAACGACATCATATATGCAGTGCAGTGCAGTGAAGAATGCTCTGATTTGTATGTGGGGGAGACCAAACAGCAACTGCATCAACGTATGGCCCAGCACAGAAGAGCCAATTCCTCGGGTCAGGACTCAGCAGTGTACCTGCATCTTAAGGATAAGGACATACCTTTGAAGATTGTAATTTAACATATTGGCGAAGGAACGTGACTGGTTCAAGAGAGGTGTTAAGGAGGCCATTTATGTGAAAATAAGAAACCAAGCCTAAATAGAGGTGGGGGGGTTCGACACCAACTTCTGCCATGTACAATGCTGTTTTTAACACCTTACTCTGGGCGTTCCTATAACACCTCTTAGCCACTATCCAATCACACCCTTAACACCTGGCTGTGATATGCTAATTGGGATTTTCCAGGGTACATAATTGCCACAGATTCTTGTACAAGTCATTCTGAATTGAGAAAGCCAGTCGGATGACTAGCGAAACGTCTTCAAGAACTACATTTCAAGTCCAGTTGATCTAATTGAATACAACAGATATACCATGACCTGCAGATTACCTCTATTGTATGAAATTCTTCAACACTTATTAAAGTAAATAACTGTCTTAGGCTATCAATGCTATTTCCATATATCTGGTTCCCATGTATGTCTATGTATGCAACACTGACTGGAGATGTTAATCTTTGGCTCATATGACTTGGTAACCAAAATTTAAACACTTCATTTTTCTGGTTTTCATTCAAATTATACAGATCAGTGTGGGCTTCAAATATATCAATGTTACATATAGCATCTTTCTTTTTATCCAATACAGGAATACTTTTAGCAATTTTAAGTAACTGTTCATTTATTTCCAACTGTAACATTGCTGTTTCATATTCTATTCCTTCATCTCTAATGTCTGGAATTAAATGGGAGTGTTTCTGTTCTTTAGTAATAACAGAAACCTGTGTAACTTCCTGCTGTTGCAGACCCAATTCAATCTCTGTGAGTCTAAAGGTGGCCATACATCTATGAGATTTTACTTACCCGACCGAGCGCTCAAGCGGTGTTCATCGATGCTGCCGGAACCGCTTCTCCTGATCGTATATTTGACCGACATGCGATCGCAAAGTCCCATTCATTTTGCGATTGCATGTCGGTCGAATGTAAGATCGGGAGAAGCGGTTCCGGCAGCATCGATGAACATCGCGTGAGCGCTCGGTCGGGTAAGTAAAATTTCATAGACGTATGGCCACCTTAAGACTGTCCTTTTCTATCTGCTCTTCAACACTATTGGAACTTCTAGTATTTTCCTCAATTTTCTCACAATTACAGTTAGTCTCCTTATAACTGTCAATTTTATCTAAACTCATCTACTCATTAAACACTTTAACCATTAACATTACATAGTTAATTTTCTTTTTCAACTTCGAAAATGAGTCTTTTTATCAATCTTTACATTTTCTAATGTACGTTTTCTATACATTTCCTTCCATGATTTAGACACATTACCATCTAATGGAAGATTAAACGTTAAATTACTTTGACTTGCAAGTCTATTAATAAACTCCATACTTTACCAATCCAAAAATCGACTGTAATCCAAATGAAATCTGTAAAGCAGAATATTCCCTCTGCGCCCGCTGTTTTGATATTGCGATACTTACACCAATGATTCTAGGTTCTTTAACTCATACAGACCAATAACACAATAAGCTCTACAATAACAGATAAGCTCTACAGATCTCTAATATAAACATGTGTATTTATAATAATACTTCTTTAGTTCCGTGTAAGTTATCTTATGGTTAATAATAACACTCACCAAGGTGATATATTAAATAAGGATTTATTGTACGGAGTAGTTTCAAATTATGCAAAGTAAAAAGCCAGTCAAGTATATTAGAGACAGCCTACAAATTATAATTATATACTTTAAGCATAATTAGTCTATTATTGTGTATGTGTGTGTGTGTGTGTGTGTAAAGAGTGTGTGTACTTCTGCTTAACTCCTCCTCCTACCCCCTTCCTACTAAAGTTCACCTCCTTCTTCTCAAGTGTGTTAGGTTACACTCTAAAAGTTCCATGAATGGTCACAACTTATGTTACTGATGACCTTCATTTTCCAAAATAACTTCTACTACTGTAAGTAAGCAAGACAGTTGTGCATACATTAATAAGCTTTGGTTAACTCTTTACCATACTGATTAACCCTTTATACTGGATTCAACAGGAATCAATTACAAAGTTTTGCCATCAAAAAAAGTGCCTTAACCCTTTATACTGGATTCAACAGGAATCAATTACAAAGTTTTGCCATCACAAAAAGTGCCTTAATTTTAAAGAAGTGCAACACCTTTATCAGGTGGGCTGATAATATAGCGTTACTTTAATAATAGTGCTATGTGCATGGCCAGCATGAGAGAGAATTGGTATTTTGGTATTTTAAGTGAATTTTGCTCTTGGGGCGTCTCTTTCAATGGTACCACACAAAATATTGATTTATTTCTTTTACAGTCAATGGAACATAAATGTTACACCTTATATCTTCATGACGCAAACCACTTTATTATAGTTTCAGTTTTAAAGCATTGAAATAGAATTATAACATGTAATAGCTTCCTCTCGTAGTGTTCTCATTACCCATACTGCTCCAATATTTTTCGTGCTTCTCACCTACTCTGATCTGCGCGCCAACAGCCAAAACTTTCTTTCTCGTGACTTAATTGGATTGGACTGAAATGGGCGTGGTTAGTATAAAACGACTCGACTTGGTGAAGCTCTGTCAGTACTAGTTGCTTAGGAATGGCTGCTGCCGGGAGGGAGGGATACGACAGGCCTCTTTGCAGGTAAGTCGGTCATTGATTTAGGTTTTTGAGACCCTAGAAAGGCGACATCTATATACCAGGTTACATGGTTGGTTATTAGTTTAAGACCAGGTTTCACGTGTTTGCACACCGGGTGGTGTGCTGGAGCCGGGGTACATTGTGGGTTGATTTAATTTCTTTTTATTTTTCCTGCTGACCATCCAGAGCTTTCAGCCGCGGCGCCTGCAGATGGGGACAAAACTGCCGCTTTTCCCATGAACGAAAAACCACCTCCCAGATCTGCAAGCATTTCCAGAATGGTTACTGTGTATTCGGAGACAGGTGCAGGTGATGACCAATTATAATATGTTCTGCCCACTTTATAAATTCTGTCCCATTGTTGTTATAGTTACAAATATATCAAACGTTTGCACGAGCTGTTTGCTTGCAGTGATGTCACACGTGTAGGGATCTCATTAGCACATCACTATTGGTGTCTGTATGACTCTACATTTTAAATACTGTCTAAAATTCCTGTCCTGGGGAGAATGTGGGCTTCTGATGGATACAGCCTACTCTCCGCAAAAAACCACTGTAGATGAAGCAGCGAGGGGGCCCCATCATACTAGTGGGTGAATGTTCCCTGATAATTTGTGTCAGAGCTATAACACATTTGTCTCAATTTATGTTTTAAATAAAAAAAAAAAATGGTTTCTTTGCATTCTAATCCCCAATTGACAGCCTTAGCTTGACTCAAACAGAACAATCTACACCGTTGCTGATAATCTGCCAAAACTACATATTAAAAGGGCATGTCCAACCTATAATGAAAAATTTAAGCCAGAAGAAGCCACTCAAATATGGAAGCCACAATACTTGCCTTTAAATTTAACTCTTAACTTGCATTCAAAGAGCAATTACCTCCTCTGCTACTGTTGTGTGCTGGTTATGATTAACTGCACAGTAGCAGTGGAGGCAGCTTCAGTAGAGATCAATGCCTTGACAGACATACTGATATCTGTCCGAAGCTGATTAGAGCTGAGATCTGTGTCAGAGGATGGGTCTTCGAAAGTAAATAGTGTTGGATCTAAAGGGAAGCATTTGTTCCCACATTTGAGGATTAAATGATTAACAACATGATAAATGTGCAAGGCTGGTTAAGTATACTTACCAGCCTGCTTTTCCTTGTCTGTCTGCTGCTGTTTCATACCTTTTCCTTGCACGGCAGCATGGGTCAGACTGGCAGCTGAGTCAGTAATTGACTGATGCGATGTCCAATGTTGTTTACAGCACACTACTTTTCAAATTTTTTTCCTGGTGCTAGTATAATGGATTATAGTTTATTCACTTCAAATTATCCTGTTTTGTACAGATACTGCACACAGATTTCATATGCTTCAATTATTAATTTTTTTTTTATTGGTCATCAGTTTAATATATGCAAAACTTGGTTATCCTTTAAAATGTAGCAGGCAGTGCAAG
Source organism: Hymenochirus boettgeri (assembly GCA_019447015.1). NCBI lineage: Eukaryota > Metazoa > Chordata > Amphibia > Anura > Pipidae > Hymenochirus > Hymenochirus boettgeri. The sequence goes on along the minus strand of CM033470.1, from coordinate 120,390,166 downwards.
ATGGCAACAGCTAAAGCCAGCAAGATATTGCCTTGTATAAAGAGGGGTATGGATTCAAGGGAGAAAATTATTACTCTCCTTTACAAAGCAATGATAATGTCTTGGGGCAGCTCAGTGGCTAGCACTGACACCTTGCAGCGCTGAAGTTCTGAGTTTGATTCCACCCTTTGACACATCTGTAAGGCGTTTGTATGTTCTCCCCGTGCTTGCGTGGGTTTCCTCCAGGTACTCCGGTTTCCCCTTACAATCGGAAAAGATTGAAAGGCTGTATGTCAAATGTACATAGATTGTAAGCTCTTCGGGACAGAGCCTGAGATTAATGTATACATGTAGTTGTAAAGCACTACGGAAGATGTTGGCGCTATATAAAATGTGACAAAGTACATGGTGTACATGTCGGTTATTATAAGTAGGAGAAACACAATCTATCAAATCCCATATATGCTAACATTTTAGTATTCGGAGAAGCTAAGTTACCAGTCACCAAACATTTTGTTGAGGCCACACCAAGAAACTGCTTCAGTATATGGTTTACAAACTGTCCATAACATGGAGAGGTGGGGGATTGTGTGGCATTTCTTGAGAAAAGGGAAATGTGGATAAAATGGAGGGAGTGCAATCCGAATGCGCTTATCTGCATCGTGGACCATTGTAATTGCAGTGCTGCTGTGCCCATTCATGCGTGTTTTTCCCTGATCTAGGCGGGGCTTTGCCAGGACGTCCTGACTAAGCCCCCCCCAGATCGGCGAGAAATGCTCGTCGACCTCAATGTGACTGGGCACAGCAATTACAATGGTCCACAATGCACCGATGAGAGCATTCGGATTGCACTCCCTGAAATAGTGTATAGCAGATGCACACCGGGACAGTTTCTATTTCAGACCAGACGGCAGCAGTCATGTAAAATGGCCGTTTAAAGGGATTGAGTATAACACGGATTATAAAGGAGTGCTACCTTGTATATATGCTCTCTACACAGGAATCCATTGAACGCTGCTAGTGTTAGAGGCAGTAAATCTAACCAACAACCATACTTACCTTGCTATAGAGGGGTGGATTACCATTTTTCAGTGAACTAATTACTATGGGGCAAGTTTTTCCTAATTCCAAAGCCGGTGTCTCTTCCTCATAAACTGTTTAATGTTCCGTAGCTGTTCATGTTATAAAGGATTACAAACCTGTAAGTTGCAGTATTCCAATGAGCGGGACTACAGTTTGATTGCTACTTAATTGGGACAGATTACCATCTCCTTGTGAGATAGTTATGTTTATATAGGTTTTAAGTATTGGTGGTTTTATTGTGTGGGGTGCAACTTTCTATAGGAATATATGGGTGCTTTTTTATGATTGTTTTCAATAAAGTGGGAGGGGAATAAACCCTGTTGGTTATTTTGAATCGTTGTACCGCAAGTGCCATTATGGGATGTCTGAGGAGATCTTTCTCCAAATAAACAAGTTTAGAGGTTACCATCTGTTCTTCAATCAATTGACCAGGATCTGTGAAGGAAGCTTTAAGAAACTTATCTTTCGTGCAATCCACCACAGCCAGTGAAATCCCCAGCAACTTTCTTCTTCTGTCTAACAATAGCGTGCGTTAATCGTGCATGTGTGCTATAGCTGTACAGAACTAGGAAGCAGCCTGGGACCTGTCACTGGTTGTGGTGGATCGTGCAAAAGGTAATTTTAGTTCCCGGATCCTGAGCTATTGATTGAAGCCCAGGAGGTAAAGGGGCTATGCCTTATCTCAAGTTCTTCAATAAATACATTAAAGGAGTGAACTATTCCTTTAAATATCCGTTTAGTGAAAGACTTGGAGAAGTGGGAATCATCCCCACGAGTTGATGCAGCAGTAATTTATCAAGGCAAAAACTCCCAATTGAAGACTACAAATTTCAAGGATCCTATAGATAGACGTATTGAGTTTAACTTGAAGGCGTTTATAGCAGCCGGGGCAGCTTGTAAGTAGTCTATTGCATTAATGTCCTACCTCTAGAGCTATAAGGATCTGGCTCACTAGTTTACCAGATGCCATTGTCAAAGTCCCGCAATTAAAATTTAAGGATGGGTGAGGAATACAAGATGGTGGCAGAATTTTTCAGAAACTTTCACAGATTTAGTTGTCTAGAAGAAGTTTAAGGCTTATCCTTTTGCCAATTACCCTTTGAAGGCTTCATGTTATTTGGGGCATCTATAGTGAAAAAAACACATTGCCCCTTTGCAAAGTTAAATTCATGTACTCTGTGCTGCCTTAATCCGATCTCTGTCCAAGCTGTCCTGGAGATACGGAAGAAGGAGATCAGTACAGTTTAAGATCTCTCACTTTGTGACCCATCATCAATCAGTGAAAGCTATTAAGAAGGGGGGTCAAGTGCAGCCTTATATCTACCATCAAAGCTACCTCTCTCCCCCTGCTAATGCTCTTATCTGTTTATTACAGAGCAGGGAGGGGGGATCAAATCACAGGGATTTGATTGACAGTCCAAGTAGGAGTAGAGGAATGCAATCACGTATTCTTCTAACTGGTGTATCTCAGGACAGAGAGGGAATCTGAAAAAAGTGAAGACACTCTGGGGGTTTTGGGAATTATAGAACACATGGAAAGAGAAAAAAAATTCATTTTCCCACTATAGATGATATAGGGAGGGGGGGCTTTTTTCCCCAGGATAGAAAATTCAAACACCCAAGATTGGAGGCAAGCAATATTAACTGGGTAAAGAGGCATATAGGCAGCCTACCTAAAAGATTGGCAGACAATCTTGCCAAAAGTGGTTCCGCTTTCCTGCAGGAACAGTCTGTTCACAATGATGGTGTGAAGGTCCAGACATTTGGAGTGTGGGAGGAAGGCTAACTCATTAGAGGTTTGGACCAGACCAATATTTGACATATGGGTTTAGAATACCATAACGAGTTTATTCCATAGAATTTTAGGAAAGACCAAGAAAGGGTTATTTTGTACAACTTTAAGTTCTCTGTATATTCAGAAGCTGCCAAAGTTGAAAGCAATAAAAAAAAAAAAAAGTTCGCTACAACAGCATAGAAAAAGATTTTATTCAAAGATTTTCCTGGTGCCAAAAACTTTGGGTGGTTGGAGCCCAGTTTTAGATTTGAAAACCCTAAACCTATTCCTAAGGGTAAGAACTGGGTGTTTGCTGTATGTTGAAAATGGATCTCCAAGAAGCCAATTTTCCATATTCCCATCTTGGTGGGATTTCTGAAGATTTGTGGTACTAGGCCAACATTTCCAGTTTGCTTGTCTTCTGTTTGGCCTCTACCAAGAGCCTTTACAAAAGTCCTGATGGCATTAGTGGCAGAGATAAGAAAGCTAAGAGTTAAAATCCACCATTATCGCAACTATGTTCTGGTCATAGAGTAGAGACAAACTGCTCCAACACTGTAGAATATCTAACCGTTCTGATGGATTATAAATGGAAAATTCAGCTAATTCTATTGCAAGAGTTAATCTTTTTGGGAGCTCTGTTTCAAATAAAGCAAGTTCTGGCATTTTGGCTGTGGCAAAAAAGTTTGATCCAAAACATAACCAGTATAAGACCGGCACCTACAATCTCGATAAAAGAATACCTAAAGACTCTAGGATACATATCTTCAGCAATTCCTATGGTACAATGGGCAAGATGGGAAATGAGACCACTACAGAGCTTTCTATCTAAGATCCTCAATTAAATCTAAGGATAAAGATTCCAAAAAAGATAAAAACTTCTTTAAACTGGTGGACAGATTGAAAATGTTAGACCATAGAAGATCCAATGGAAGTGTCAATAACTACTCATCATGTTCAGGTTGGGGAGCATGTTAGGCAGACCATTATGCTGAAGGATATTGGAAAGATCAGAATCAAAATTGAATGTCCTAGAAATAAGAGCAGTGTGAAAAGCTATGGAGGCATTCACCCCAGCCATTTTAGGAAAACGTGTAATTATAATCTTAGACAATGCTGCTGTGGTGGCATAAGAGGAACAAGAAGTCGGACTCTGCAAAAAGATCATCCCTATTTTAAACTGGGCAAAGATCTCCAAAGTATCATGGCTATTCACATGACAGGATCAGGAAACCGTATAGAACTGGGAGAATGAATATATCAATATGCAGACTACAAAAACATGTCAAAGATGGGGGACTCCAATGCACACTGACGTCAGGCGCACATGCTACAAACTGACTAAATTTCTGGGCCAGGGCAGATGGAGATCTTGTGGGGGCAGAGCTCGATCTCATTTCAGATGAGGTTTGCAACATTCAAGAAATAAAGGTAGACTATGGGGGGAGATAGCTGTGGTTTGTAAATCCACAGCTATCCAGTAAGCTAAAGGGAATTTTTTTTTTTTTTTTTTTTTGTGTACATACACTTTTAAATTTCTTCTGAAAGTACCACTACGCAGCAGTATTTGAATATATAGATTAGTTTACCATCTTTGTCCACAGCCAAATGAGAAACTTCTGCACACTTTGGACTAATTAATAGCCCATTCTTTAAAAGACAGTCTTGGAGAAAGACAGAAGCTCTTAATTCCTTAAGGGAATAGGAAAGGTAAAGCTCCATCGTGGGCATTGCATGCAAAGACTCCACTGAAGAACATCTGTAAGGCAGCAAATTGGTCTTCATTGAAAACCTTTAAACATTACAGTTTGGATGTTCTCTGTCCAAAAGATGCAATTTGGACGTGCAGTGTTGCAATACTAATGGTCAATAGTTTTGATTAGCAGAATGTGTCCCTCCCTAATATTTAGTTATGGTGAATGGTTGCCAATGGAGTGACGGAAAAACAAGTAATTTTAGCAACTAAGCAGTCACTTTCCATGGCAGCATTCACCAGGATTCTCCCTCCCTTTTTATTTCTTTACTATTTACTACTACAGTATTCCTTATATAGCATTAGAGCAAAGACAAAGGGAGCAGAGTATGGGAGGGTCTTTATATTGTGTGCTTCCTGTAAAGTCCCAGGGACCTCAGTCCAGTGAATGCTGCCATGGAAAGTGACTAACAGAAATAACTGGTAAGACTGTGTAAAGATACAATTTCTTGTTTTTGTTCTGAATAAGCAAACTTTATTTTATTATCTGTAAATAGGCAGTTTACTTGTTGTTCCCATCCCAGAACATAAATCCTATCATTCTTTATCCCCCTAACTCAGGATCTCCCTGTATATCCTGAAACCCATGATCCTTATCTTTTTACATTCCTGCTTCTTCATCCTGGCCCTAGTCCCCTCTGTTAGATCAAAGCTTTTACAGAAGATAACTGGAATGCAGAGTTGGTCATTGGCTGTGGTGTCTGTCTTGGCAGGGACTGCTGCAATCTGGATGAGGACACCTGAGGAAGGTGATTTAGCCCCTGAAACATTGTATAGTATATTGCGTTAGCGAGTACTAGATTTTTGTTGTAAGGGTTGGACATGCCTGGGTGTTGGCAACCATAAAGGGTTTACATAATTTTTTTTTTTTAAAGTTACCAGCATATACCACCCCCTGAATACAATCGCACAGGACGAAGAGTCTCTGAGCCCTGTATTTTATCCCACCTTCATGGACATAATGCTGTGCGCCGGGGATCTGAGCCTTCCGTTATTTCCAAACAACTGTCTGAAATGGATAAAACCACTGCATCCTCTGTAAGAGAAAACTGGGCACTAGCTGAGGAGTTCATCCCAAGACACAAAGGTAAAGTAACGGCCCTTTTTTTCTTTGATTCAAACTGTCAATAGTAAGTTCATTGCTTAAATTGGATCATAAGCAGATGAGTGCTTGTGCATGATGAGAATTAATGGCCTAGTAAGGTGTGAGCCTAGGGAATCTGATGCTGGGTAGCTTTGTTGGTGAATTCAGGAATAGGCAGGTAACACTGAAAACGTACTGGTGCTGATAATTTCGGCGCATGCTGTAAAGAAACCTTTCCTAAAATGATGAAACTTCTTAAAGGATGTCCATTAGTCCTCTGATATGGTAAATAATGTTACAGTTTATTTTATGGCCCATTAATATATTTGCAAGTAATCTTATCCCCACGGAACAGTCGCTTCTCCAATGTAAACAGCCCCAGCTTGCCTAATCTGCCTGCATAGTCAAGCCCTCCATTCCCCTTATTATTTTAGTTGTCCTTCTCTGAACGTATTCCATTTCCAAGATGTTGTTTTTGTATATGGGATTCCAAAGTTTCACCACCTATTTTAATAAGACCTTAGCAGTGCCATGTAAAGAGGGAGAATAAGATTCTTTTGAATCTACTCCCCTCTTTATACAAGACAATATCTTGCTAGCTCTTGTACAAGTGTACACAATTTGTCTGTTGGTGACTCTCCCCTTTCACCAAATAGCATTAAAAAGGGCTGGTGACAGTTCATTACCAGATTTCACCCCTGAGAAAATTCTTTGTGGAGAAATCACCCCCTGACATTGTCTAAAACCAATATCAAAATGTGAAGCATTGGGGGTTTTCATTGTCATGTGTTGGCTACCCATGTCTCTGTACACCCATGCAATGTAGCATACTATTTGGTCCAAGACCTGTTAGATTTAACTTGTCATGTGGGTTTGCAGACTTTCTCCAGAAAATCTGTTAAAAGCATGCTTTGTGAAGGACTGTTTAAAATTATATTTATTTCTGTAGAGTATGTAAGGCACAGGGAAGCACATCTAGATCAACTCCCAGACTTGTTAGAACAGTGCTAGACAAATATTTAGGCATATATTTAATTGCTCCTGATATGTACTGCGGTATTTTTAGTGTGCACTATTAAAATGTAACCGTGTTTTTTTTTAGGAGGCGAGTTCCTCTAAACTATTAAATTGAATGTGCATGAACACATCCGAAAAGTGTAAAGCAGAATTTGTTAATTGAAACTATTGTCCAGTCATGGTTTCACGTAATCTTGTTTTAAGAAAATGCCAATTTACTTCATATTTCTGTGGGGTTGCAAGTCTTTCTCCTGTATTCTTTAATTTAAAGAGGATTGATTTTGTTCTCTAGTTAGAAGGGGGAAAAAAACCTTGTTAAAATGCATTGGAACTAACAAACGTGCTCATGGCATCCTTCTTAAAAAAGGCTTATTTGGATGACTATATAGAGCTCTTGATCCCATCCTTTATTTCTGTTTATACTGTTGAAAAGCATTCCTCAGTTGTTACTCTATACATCCGCTTTAACAATTGTTACTAAGTGGTATCTTGTACCACCTAGTCAACCACCATACCCATCTTACCTACTGGGTAATGGTAAATACTAACCTTCATTTTAAGACCTATAGTATTTGAGGTTGAATAAAGACATATGTCCAACCATCTAGCAATACCCTTGATCCAGTGGAAGGCAAAAACCCACCAAATTTATGAAGGGGGGGGGGGGGGGAATTTCTTCCTGACTCCAAGCGGTAATCAGGAATATCCCTGGATCAACTCTACTTTATATATCTATCTTGCAACATTCCTTGTTTAAAAAAAAAAAAAACAACAAAGCTGGATGAGTTATTGCAAACATTAAAAAAATTACATTACATAAACATTAAATTTAAAAACCGTCCAATCCCTGTGCACGCTGCGATCTTTGATGTATCCCTATCGCAGTGCATGCAATGCGCTCCAAAATGGTGATTGCATGCACTGCGAAAAGGGTTGACAGGGCAGTGGACATAACGGGGGCCATCCCCATCTTCTATTGGTCTGCGCTATAGCAGCGCACACCAAAACAGGCTAGTGGGGCCTAGCCCTAAGTATGTTATCCACCAAAACTCCAAGATCCCTTTCCAACAGGGATTCACTTAACACAGCCATTTATAGTATAAGCAGCACAAGGATTTTTAAGTCCAAAATGCAACCTCTTACATTTATAAACATTGAATCTCATCTGCCACTTAGTAGCCCAATGTGACAATCTATCTAGATCTTCCTGCAACGATTGCAAATCCTCCTGAAGCTTCTAATGGTTGAAGTTTTGTCTTCAGCAAACACAGAAACCTTGCTGACAATACTTTTCCAAATTATTAGTAAATAGAAGTGTCACCCCACTTGGCACTTTAGTCCATACTGATGAAGCCCCATTAACTACTCTCTGCATCCTATCCATTAACCAATTTTTTTTTTTTTTTTTTATCCATGTACAAATGTGCCTCCCCAGACCAACATACCTTAGCTTATACGTTATTTGCCTATGGGGGGGGGGGGACTGTAGCAAAAGCCTTTGCAAAATCCAAGTATAGACATTGCATGGTTGCACATTTAACGGTACCAACAAAACTGTCCCTTTTTAATACACAATATCAGCACATACCAACTTTTAGTTGTCCTTGTTCTATGTCCTTAATAAAAAGGTCCTTTAGAAAAAGGTACTTTGACAAAAGGAAGTTTCCTGTGAGTGGAACCTGTACAGTGTCAAATCCCTATATATTGCACCAAATCTAATGATCCTTATATATGTGAACTTAGAAGTCTTTTTGTAACCACTCAGGGCTACTTAGATCAGTATCCAGCCCTAGTCTTCAGCGCAAAGAGAGCTTTAACACTGATGGGAACAAATGTTATAAAGGAATGAAGAAAGCATCCTCTACAAAAACGTTGCATTCAGAAACCGTAAGTGAAGTGCACACCATGAAGAGTAAAACCATTGTTAGTATAGACTGGTCTCTCAAATTTTTTTTTTTTTTTTTAAGGATACTACAGACCTACAGTATGAACTTAGTCGTGATGTAGTTTGTGGGATCTGCATGGATAAGGTCTATGAGAAACAGTTGGCAGAAGAACGAGTGTTTGGGATTTTGCCAAACTGTAACCATTCCTACTGCATTGGCTGTATTAAACGTTGGCGGAAAACTCGGGATTTCCAGAATGAAATTATCAAGTAAGTGAAACTAGGAACATGTATTCAAAGTAATATTTATAGTAAAATGTATTTTGGTTTAATGTGACCATTATGTGGTTCACTTGAAGGGGAATTAAAGGGTTAAGACCAGTCCCCTTCTATATGCTGTATCCCAGGGGGAAATGTTTGGTCCTCACCCTTGAGTGCATAGTTTGAGAGTACATCCTTATTGTTTTGGTCTTGCCTATTGGAGGAATCACTCCTTGTAGAGTCCCCATGGGTTGGCCTACTTCCCTAAGGATGCAGAACCATATTGTGGCTTTTGTGGTATTCTTTAACTATTGTGCTATATGGTGTCCTTTTGTAAACCATATTGGATGAGCCTTTCACACTTTTTTTCCTATTTATGGTTGAAAAATACATTATATTTTGCCCTACAGAGGCTGTCCCCAGTGCCGCATAAAGTCAAGCTATTTTATTCCTAACAAATACTGGATTGGAGACTCTAATGAGAAGTTGAAACTTGTAGAGAACTTCAAAGCAAAAACAAGGTGAGACTCAATGCTTGTAGTTCAATATACAGTTGCAATGTTCTCAAAGAATTAACCCAGATTTTTTTTTCTTTTATTTTAATAAATCTTCTGAGCAGAAGTACAATCTGTAGATGGGATATAATTTAAGGTTGAATTGACCTATATCAACCTGTTTGGCAATACCCACACTTTCTGCCTAAGTTGATCCAGAGGAAGACAAACCAGTATGCAGGGGAGAAATTTTACTTTGACCCAGAGTGGCTATTGACACTGTGTGAATACACTGTAATAACAAGTTAAGTTTAATTGTAAGCTGCAACCTCAAAATATCTCTGCCCCCCCCCCCTCCTCCTGAGCCTACCTGTGTTGCTGTAAAGATACTGACCTCTTGGATGTGAAGGTAGGGCTGGTGAGCTCCTCCCCTCTGAGACTTGCTGGCTTCTACTTCTGCCTTAAGCCTCCAAAATCTGCAATTGTGTGGTCCATACATGATGCCACTGCACATGTGACACCTCCATTGCGCTGCACAAGCTCAGAGCGATGACATCACATGCACACGATTGCGGCTTTTGGAAGAATGGGAAGCCATAAAGTCTGAGGAATGAAGTTTTTTTTTTTTTTTTTTTGTTTTTTTTTTTTACAATTAAACTTAACAGCTTACAATTAAACTTAACTTGTTATTACGGTGTACTGATTCTTTAAAACTCATTCGGTTAAATTAACCAGTGAACCATTCACTATCACCATATCCAATGGAAGACTGATCTATAGTTTTACCATTCTCGCAGTGAAAACCTTTCTGAACTTGATGATTAAATTTCTTTTCTTCCAGTTTTAAGGCATATCAGTGTCAATGCACCAGAGTTTATTGTATGGCCCATTAATGTTTATACGCAGTAATCAGATCTCCACACAAGCACCTTTTTTTTTTTTTTTTTTTTTTTTTTTTTTTTTTTTTTTTTTTTTTCTCTATTGTACAGAATTGTAATTTGTCTAATCTGAGATAAGATTAAGTTTATGCACCAAAACTCGAATATCCATTTTCCAACAGGGGTTCATTTAAAAATCCTTTTGATGCTTACACTATAAATGGCGTGTAATAACGAGAGCCAAAATGTTTTGTTTTTTTTTGTTTTTTTTGTCCAGTAATTGTGCTGTGTAAGGGCACTTTGTTGCCTGCCGGATCTACACCTGAACGGCTGTTTAAGACAACAATCCCTGACTGAATGGCCGTTTTGGACGACAAGTGCTCGTACATAAGAAGAATAATAGTTGAGAGAAGGGCAACTAAAATAAGGGGAATGGAGGGGCTTGACTATGCAGGAAGATTAGACCAGTTAGGGCTGTTTTCATTGGAGAAGCGGTGTTTGCACCGGGGGATATGATCACTTTATACAAATATATTAATAGGCCATATAAGAATCTCTTGGGTACATTGTTCACTACTAGGTCATATCAGAGGATGCGGTGACATCTTTTACAGGGCATGTCCACCCATGAAACTATAATTTAACTTACTACTAGCCCCACTTTGTAGTTTAAAATTATATTCCCAGCTGTAATGCACTTGTACATCCCAGCTCCTTGTGGTTCTTCTGCAGTCTTTTGAAAGTCCAGGAAACCGTAGTAGCTGTCTTCCTGTGGGAAAGGTTTCTGCCTCTGATGCGTTCTCGGTGGTTACAGGCAGGTGCAGGGGAGCCCTCTTCTCCCCCCCTCCCTCTCACCATCCGGATCTATCCTCTGCGATGGAGGTGTCTACAATCTAATCCTTTTAGAATGATGTAGCGTGTCTTTCAAAATACATACACCTCCCCTTTGCTATTTTCTTTATCGTATCAAAACAGAGTATCCTTCTAAATTTTACATTACAGCCCAGTCATTAAAATTATTTAACAATGTTTCTGCTATACCCCTTTTAGGTTATGATCTTGTTATTTATGCACTTTAATATACATGCCTCCCCATCCTCTATGCTAGTGCATACTATGTGACAACCTACATTGTAATGTACTGGCTCCTGTTCTCGCAGGGTAACTGATCGGAAGTGCGTTAGGGCTAGGCCACACTGCCTCATCTGACTTTGCTCCTACCAAAAGAGTAATGTGATGTTGAATTGTGAATAGAAGAAAAATCTTTTGGGAGTTTTGTGTTCTGTCTAGTAATTGGGTTTACTAACCTGGCACCTGTAGGTTAATCTTTTTTTGTTTTTTTTAAACAACCAGTAAAATCTGCTGTCGTTTCTTTGTACGAGGAAATGGACATTGTCCCTTTAAATCAGAATGTATTTATCTCCATGAATTACCAAATAGACCATATCGAAGGAGAAAACGTGGCCAAAGAATTGGTGCCTCTGCTCTGGTAAATATACTTTAAAATTCTTTAAAACCTATGTTTTGGTTTTATTTTGATGGGTATTAATTCTTATAGTTCCAAGCCACACATAGTATAGCTTTACAGAAAGTGTTATTGTATCACAAATGTTCAAATTTGTTGTTTTTGATTTATGAATCTAGACAGATATTAATTTGTATTATATGAATTATTTTTGTGACTAGTAGTAAATGCTATGTCTGGCTCAGGTGTATGACAGACTATTGGGACATGTATACATCACTCCTGTTATTGTTTTTCTTATGCTTGAGACTCGTGTGTGCATTTAACTTTCTATAGCTGAAAATCTGGTTTAAAGAGAAACTGGTTTCCAGACACATGCAATCTTTTTTTTCCTTTTCAAACAAGCCTAGAATGATGACTATATACCATGCTTTCTTTTTCTCTTTATATATGTATACTTTTAAATCATTGAGCATCTCCCCTCACTTTGAGGTTAATTTTCCTATCATTTCTTGATAATACACTAGTAACCCTTGCATGTGTATAGTTGAATTATGATTCTAGGGATGGTTAGACCTGCCAACATTTGTCTTTTGCTCTACCAGTGGGCACTTTTGTAGAGTTGCTTTCATTCCAAGGAAGTATGCAACCTTCTAAGGACCACTACAGAACCAAAAACTGCAGCTCACTACTGACCATAGTAAATGGTAAAATTATTTTTCAAAAAGAATATGTAAAATGACTAGGTATGTGTAGTATTTTCTATTTTTAGCCTGAACCAGACCCATCCACATCTGTTTGCTAGGATGGGAGTAACAAAACATTGAATGTGCACCACTGTTTATTGTATGTTAAAGGGTGAAAAGTAAATTGCAGTTAAACATGACATGAACACCTCCTATACATACAGTGGGACAAAGTAACTGGTCTGATGTTGTATAGAAGCACAATTGTTTAATTATTGGCAACAAGTAAAAGTAAAGCAGTCTTGTGGCTTTTTCAGACCTTTTCAAATCTGGTGGGAATCTTTGAGGAAGACTTCAATGATCATGAGGACCTTGATCTTCTACATTGTGCTCTTGCCCTTGCTCTGACAGAAGATAACTTGGAGTTTGGTTTTCCTGATGAAGTAGAAATTCTCTGGGGTGAGTGCAGTGACACAGAGGAATAGTGGCTCAAGAATAAAATCTTGCCTGTATTGAAAGATCTGCGGTTGGCAAATGTACTTTTAAATAAAATTGGCCGTGCCCTTGTTTTGTTATAAACTTGTTTGTAGTATGTGGTAGCTGGGGAAAGCCATAAATCCTTGAACTTGTGTTTGTCTGCACTGTTAAAGGGTGTTTTAAGCTTTTTTTTTTTTTTTTTTTTGTGAAGGAGAAACCTTTTGTAATTGAAATAAAGATTTACATTTCTTTTGTATATTGTGTAGTGTTGAATTCTGTCTAGGATATTCCCTAGGTGATTTGGTTTACTTTGTTTCTAAGAGTGTCTAATTTTAGTTGTTGGTTTTATGAAATATAAAAAAAATAAAAATGGTTGAAATATGTAAATTGCAAAAATCTACATTTTAATTGATTTTTTTTCGAGACGATCCAAGGTGAATTTCAAAGTTTAAAAACCAACAAAGGTGTATGCCTAACCCCATGAATAAAACGGGGTGCCAAATGTATGGGTGTACAGACATGGCCACCAATTTATTCCAAATGGGGCCTAGCTAAAAGTGCAATTACAAAAAAAGGCAGTACTGTATTTTGAACAGTTTCCACTTTTTTCAAACCCCCCCCCCCAAACTTAGAAATACCTCTCAAATTATTTTGTTGGAATCTACACATTCAGCTATGCAACTGTTCTTGCATACATAACTCATTGTTTTTTAGGAAATTGACAAATTGAAGAAATAGATGATTCGAGATTAGAAATCTTGCCTAAACCCAATTGAGAGTTTGGAAGATTTTTTTTTTTTTATGTCCAAAGCAAAAGGTTTAATTTTGCGTAGGTTTACAGACGTGGCTGCCCAATTAACTCCAAAAGAGTCGTGCACTTACAAGAAAAGGGCTCTGTATTTAGAACGGCTTCAACTTTTTTGTGACTAATTTGGTTTTTTAAATCTACATAATGGTGCATTCTTTCGTATGTAGTTTTCCATAGAACACCGGGCTTTTAGGTTTTAAGAAAAACCTATATATATAAGTACAGAAGAGTACATCATATAGGTTGTAAAATGGATAACCTATGTATATATCAAAGTGACTTACTTGGAAATGCAAGTGTTTAGGTGCCTTGCCCCAGACTCTTCTCCCAATATGTGTCTGTTGATAAGTTCTATAGTTTAGCAGTTTACATAATCTTCACAAATAGTGGAAAAGGAGATGTTTGAATTATGCTCGCCAGACAAATCCAGTGGTTCGGGTGATGCCCCAGACTATTTTCTCCGCTTAGACCAACAGAATGAGATAAGGAAAGAGAAAAGAGGGCTTCAGTGCACTCCGGTAATCTGCAAACCTTAAAGCTTCATAAACCTGGATATTAAATTTATTAACTATTTAGTTCATAACTCTGGAGGTCCCGGAGATGTTTTGGGCCCATTGCCCTATGACTAAGGGCAGTGGGCACAAAACACGACTGTCTGTAATGAAAATGATGATTTAAAGTTACTTTTACCTAAACAAACTTGACAAGTAAAAGGGGGGGCAATCTTCCACTAGCCCTGAGCCAAACAATGTCTCATGCATGTGAGCACAGCCATGGTCAGCAAATAGACCCAAAGCATAACATTAGGGGGATAGAGTAAAACTAAATTCCTGCCAAAGGGGCGTGGCTTAGTGCATGAAATGAGACACACAAAGCAGAGGCTCCAGCTTTCTACCCATAACCAGAGCCTAAAATTCGGACAGCACTAATCACCAGAAACCTCACTAACATCCCTGGCAACTATGACAGGACACAAACAAAATACAGGAGATGCAGAGAAACTTGCCGCTTATGCACACTCCTCACAACATGCGGCGGGCGCTGCCATCTTACCTGCGAGACCGGGTCTGGCACTATCTTCTGGTGAAAACCTACCCGCACCAGCAAAAGAGAATCGCCGACACTGCCGGTAACAACAAAGGGACACAGGTAGAGCAACAGTGGCAGCGGCAGAGAAACCAAAGACCTTAGTGCGCTCGTACTGAGGCACAACCACTCCCAATTAACCCTGAAAAAAAACACGTAGCAGGGGGAAACAAGACCCCACACTAAAACAGCTTATGACAGCCATGCAAGACACAATCCTCAATGGAAGTAATGGAGGGTCTATGAACAGACTTTGGCCTACTAAGACAAGATGTACAAAACTTAAGACATTCATACACAACAATCTGCCAACTCGAGGAGAAAGTGGACCCACATATAAGAGTTTAACCAAATGCAACAACAATTAAACACAAAACAGGCCAAACTTGACGATCTGGAAAATCGTAGCAGATGACAACCTACGCTTCATAGGATTCCTGGAGGGTGCAGATTAGCAAGCCCCGGCGCAATTCCTAGAAAGCTGGCTACTATCCCACTTCAACAATGAAACCTCCCCCCACTTTTGCAATTAAATGAGCTCATAGGATTCCAGCATAGAGGCCACAACCGAGGGCTAGACCAAGACCCCTGATTTGCAAAACTCCTTTAATGCAAGAGAATTTGCTTCAAAAACACCAAAATCATGATCTTTCACTGGGATTATTCCCTGGAACTACAGAAAAAGAGCGACATTCCTGGATGTTAAGAGACTCCAAGCTAACATAAAATACTCCCTGGCCTATCTTGCGAGATTGCGGATTCTGGAGGCAGGGAAAACCCGATTCTTTGAATAACCTAACAAAGCAAATACTAGGCTGAAAGTTAATTACCCAAGAGACTATGACAATTCTGTACTCCTGCCCAGCTGTTAAAATTGAATACCAAAGACAATATGAACGGTATGCATAATATAAAAACCTCTAGCACCCTATATATACAAAAATCAAATACTAATATATACCTATAGTACACCTTGATCCTTAAGTATCAAATTCTAAAATGCATAAGTCTGAAAATATCCTATATAAACTTATTACACTAAAAACGTGTGTATATAGTGGGTGGGGGTGGTGTGTGTGTGTGTATCTAAAAATCTCTCTGTATATATAGCTCTAAAATATATCTATATATAGGGATGGAACAATCCAAATGAGTCCTGTAGAATAAAAGTCCAATAAATAGATCCAGGTAGTTCAGAAATGGGGGACATCCATGATATATAAACTTCTAAGCTCACCAGCTAACCTCCTTTTCCCTCACTCTTCCTCAGCTCCACCTGCCATAGGCACAACTCCACACTACAGCCCCATTATACCCTTCTCCCACAAAGAAGACAAATGTTGTTGTTAAATGTAATGTTTGTGTTTAAACAAAGTTGAAAATATTTTCAGAATAAGTGTATTGTTTAAATTTTTTTTTTTTTTTTGCAACTATTTCACAAAGTGATTTGGGAAAAACTGTTTGACAAATTATTTGACTAAACCCTGGGTGGAATGGGCGATACACAGCACCCACTCGGCCTACTTGGGTGGAGTATCAATACTGATGCATAAATGTCAGACACAAACAAACTAAAACCAGAGCCAGATTCGCATTTGTAGCACTGGACATTGATAACATACTATACCTACTACTAGGAATATATGACACCCCCCCCCCCCAGCATCGCTAGCTCCTCTCAAGGCGGCAATTACCTTTGCTCTTAAATATCCTATAGGGAGGATAATCTGCATGGGAGACTTCAACCAGACCGTGAACCCCAAAATAGATCAATTATGGACCACTCCTACAATAACTCGACCAATACCCTCATCTACTACATTAACCACACTAATTGAGGAAATCAGGTGGATAGATACCTGGAGACACCTAAATCCGAACTCCTAAGATTACACCTACTGCTCAGCCACATACCACTCTATCGAGAATGATGGAAACTCCTATCATACTTACCGAGTTTCTTTTCCTGGCCATTCCCTCAGGCAGCACGAAAGGGTTAATTCCCTGCTAGCTGGGACAGAAGAAAATAGGCACTTCCCACAAAGTTATAAATAGTACACTCCCCCCCTGTGCTAACCAGTCTATTTACAAAGCATTCTCAAAGGAGATAGAGGAGGGATTGCTGCCTGAGGGAATGGCCAGGAAAAGAAACTCTCGGTAAGTATGATAGGAGTTTCCATCTTCCTGGCCATCCCCAGGCAGCACGAAAGGTTTGTACCCAAGCAATCTTAAATTAGGGAGGGATAGTAACTTACACAATTTAAAAGAAAATGCGGATAAGGAAAATAAATTTAATTTGTTGCCCTGGCCACAGATTGAATAACTCTATGGCCGAAATTCGCCTGGGATGCCACTCTTAAATCCAACTTATAATGCTTTATAAAAGTGGATGAAGTAGCCCAATTTGCTGCTCTACACAGCTCATCAACATTTGCCCCCTCTTCTGCTGCCCACGAAGTTGATACACTTCTAGTTGAATGAGCACAGATATTTTGAGGAGGTACCAGGCTTTGGGATGAGTAAGCTCTTTGCATAGACCTCACTATCCATCTTCTTATAGTGGTGGTCGTTGCTGCTTCTCCCTTCCTTGACCCAAAAGGGATACCAAATAACTTTTCCACCATTCTAAAGGGGGCTGTACGCTCTAGGTAGATCTTCAGACATCTTACAACATCCAAGGCCATCATTTGAGGGTCCTTCTGTAAGTCTGATACTGAAATTGCCGGTAATATTATCGGTTGGTTAAGATGAAAAGATGACATCACCTTAGGTAGGAATTCCATCACTGGATATAGTATAGCAACCTGAAGGTGACAATTCATATATGGAGCTACTGAGGATAAGGCCTGGAGTTCTGAAGCTCTTCTCCCTGATGTTAAAGCGATGAGAAGAACGGTCTTCAATGTCATATCCCAGATTGAACATGATTCCAGACGCTCGAAAGGAGCTTGACTAAAAGCTCTTAGAACTAAAGGTAAATCCCACTGGGGAAATATAGGTCTTCGTGGAGGCCTGAGACGTAGAACACCCTGTAAGAATCTTTTAATTAATGGTTCTTTGAAAAGAGATCTTGAAAATACTGCCGAAATGGCCGAAATTTTTCTTTGAAAAGAGATCTTGAAAATACTGCCGAAATGGCCGAAATTTGGATTTTAATTGTATTCAATTATAGTCCCTTGTCAACTCCTGCTTGTAAGAATTCAAGTAGCTGAGGAATAGAACACTTGGTTGGATCCAAGGAAAGACGATGAGACCATTCAACAAACGTATCCCAGATCTTAGAGTACCTATTTGATGTTGACGGTTTTCTGGCATTTAGTAAAGTTTGTATGACCTGACTAGAGCAACCTCGATCCTCTAACCTTGACCTCTCAAGATCCAAACTGCCAAGTTTAAACTGGGGGTTGTGATGCAGAATTGCTCCCTGACTCAACAGATTGACTTTTTGAGTCAAGTAGAAAGGGTTGTGAGTCGCCATGATTTTCAGCATTGGATACCAGGGTCTGATCTTATGCAAAAAGCTTTCCCTCAGACTTCCTCCTTTAGAGCCAGGAGAGCTGAATGTATGGCTCTTAACTCCAACACTCCTGACGGGAGATAAGATGAGTCGGTCTTCCATACTCCCTGTACTAAGGAGTCCCTCGTCCACCAGCTCAATGTGATCTTGAATTGCCAAGTCAGGAATATTCTCCTCGAAATAGATTGAATCCTCCTCTTCCATCTGTTTAATAAGAAAATTTGCAGCGGTCTCATCCTCCATGCGGCCCATTGGACTAAACCTATGGTTGCTGAGACACAACCTAGAAAGCTCATTATCCGTTTCACCGTGCAGTGTTTTTGTTGACTCTTCCGAGTCGCTAAGGTTGAGATCTTCTCTATTCTGCCCTTTGGTAAATATAATAGGTTTAAGACTGTGTCTATGGTTGCTCCTAAGTATACTAGCCTCTGGGACGGAGTCAACTGACTCTTCTCTTGATTTATCAACCAACCATGTTGGGCTAGGGTTGTCAGAGCTGAATCTCTGTCTTTTAGCAGCTGTTGTCTGTTTCCTGCTACTATCAATAGATCATCGAGATAGTGAAATATTCGAAGACCTCAACATCTCATACTCGCTACTAGAGATACTAATATTTTCGTAAAGGTTCTTGGTGAAGTTGAAAGTCCGAAGGGGAGACATCTGAACTGATACTGATGATTTGCTATCGCGAATCTCAGATATTGCTGATGCTGCAAGGCTACTGGAACATGGAGATAGGCATCCGTAAGATTTACGGAGCATACCCAATCCCCCGGTAGAATAGCTGAACGTATCCTCTGTAGAGTCTCCATCTTGAAATGTTGAACCTTGATGAACCTGTTCAGACGACTGAGATCCAAGATCGGTCGATATTCCCCCGAAGCTTTCTTCACTAAAAAAAGCAGAGAGTAAAACCCTAGACCTCGCTCTTCTGATGGCACTTCTGTTATTGCCCCTTTGGCTAATAGTTTCTGGACATACTGAAAAAGAGCTTGCTTCTGTTCCATATTCGACGGTACTGTTGTTGTCACAAAATGATGTTTGGCTGGCTTTGTTAAAAACTCTAGCTGGTAACATCTCTTTATAATATCGATCACCCAAGAGTCTCTGATATTCTTCGTCCACACTTCCTGAAATAAAAGTAGTCTTGCGCCAACCTTGGGGGTGTGGGCGGGCGTCATCTCATGCATTATTTTTGGATCGAAAATTTCTTTGACCTCCAAACTTTCCTCCCCGAAAAAGGCTAGCTTGCCCTGTTTTCCAGCTTGATGATCTGGAGAACTCTCTTCCTGGTCTATAGAATTTAGAACAGTCTCTTCCTCTCTGAGGAAAGAAATCTTGCTTTCTTTGAGGTTCTTTAAATCTTTTGTTCCCCTGAGGTAACTGGGTACTTTTACCCCCAGTCGTCTTGAGTATAATGTCGTCTAGAGCTTGTCCAAACAGCTTTCTGCCTTCGAAAGGTAAACGACATAAAGAATTTTTTGAATCGGCGTACCAGCTTCTTAACCATAAAGCTCGTCTTGAAATAACTGATAATCCATCTGCCTGGCTTGAATTTAACCAGGTTAGCTGATGTCTCCAAGTTAAAGTCTGTAGCTAGACGAAACTTAGCCAAGGACTGAAGGATAGTCTTTCTATCTACCCCGTCCGAGATGTCTTCCTGAAGTCTATCTTACCGACTGAAAGGGCTTTGTTAACAGAGACTAAGGCTAAGGTCTTCTTTAGCTCAGTTTCCATTCTCCTATCCATAGGATGTTAAAGCGGAAAACATCAATGGCCAACGCCGTATGTTTTGATATACCCACTATAGGTGCATCGACTGCTGGTGGTTTAACCCAGTCCTCTGTTTTCTCTTCTGAAAAAGGATAGAGTTTCCCAAACTTGCGTTCCACTGGAACACTTCTAGCCAATCTGGACCACTCCAGTTTAACCATGTCTTCAATTTCCTTATGAACTGGAAAGGTCTGTTTAGACCTCTTCTGAAAAAGTGGAATAGGATCGGAGCGAGACTCTTCAAAGACCAGAGTCTTCCTTATTAATTTAATTAAAATTTCCACTTGTTTCAAATCAAACTCCGAGCTCTCCTGTTCTTTTTCTTCCTCTTCCGAAGAAAGAAAATCTGACCTCTCTTGGAGTTCGTCCTCAGATGCTGAGTGATCAGCAGAGTGATGCCTTTTAGATGGAGGCGCACTAGGTTGTTCCTTAGGAACAGAGTCTTTAAAGCCCTGTGCTACCGCCTGGGTTATCCAATTTAAAATGTCCGCCTTATCCACCGAAGGCTTAGAGCGTTTGGAACGCTCACTGGGTTGAGGCTGGAAATCCTCATCAGCCAACTCTTTAATGCAGTCCTTGCATAACTTTCTCCCTTGCCATGCAGGGTTATCACAGGCTCTGCACATCTCTATATGAAGCTCCTTCCTCTTCTTCTTCCTCGCACCCCCTCTGGAATCCATACTCTGGCTGAAACAATAGAAGGATAAAAAATCCAAAAATTAGGTACTGCCTCTTTAAATCCAATGAGAGGAAAGGAGCATTACTCAACACCTCCCCTCCGACTCAGAATCCATAATGCAGCCAAGGCACAGCAGCTAGGGGCAGCCAACACAGCAGGAAACTCGTCTGCAAGGAGCCTAGCAAACACACAGGCAAGCGGGCAAAGCACAGCTCTGTGAAGCTGAATTTAACATTTTTCAAATTTCGCGCCAAATGTCCGAGTGTAGTGACGTCATCCGGTGCGCCCGAACCTCCGCCCACAAGCTACGACAGGAAGGAGAAGGGGGGATCTTTGTGGTGGACTCCCAGCTTGAGCGGGTGCTAGACCGGCACAACAGCCAGGACCTCGACCTGAAGAGGTAGCAGACAGGTCGGAAACAGCCCAGAGAAGGGGGATAATTCCTCTCCCAGCCGAGACAGAAGAAAATAGACTGGTTAGCACAGGGGGGGAGTGTACTATTTATAACTTTGTGGGAAGTGCCTATTTTCTTCTGTCCCAGCTAGCAGGGAATTAACCCTTTCGTGCTGCCTGAGTGGATGGCCAGGAAAGATTACTTCTTTCTCAACCCCATCTATATGCCAGAAGTAAAATACAACATATAGCACAAAATATATCAGACCATTCTCCTATTTTGCTACAGATATGCCCACATACTCCTAACCTGGTAACCATGTCTTGGAGATTTCACCCATTCTGGCTATCACTAGCACTATTTCTATAATAAAGAAATCAACCAAACAGTCTGACAGACAAAATGAACGATTTAGATACGGGAACAAGCAAAGTACGACTCTAACATAACCGAGTAAGGGAAAAGAAAAACATTTTCTCAAGCAGGGATACTTTGTACATAGCAATCTCTCTGCTAAATGGCAGGCATAACTGGCAAATAATATAAACCAACAACCTATGATCTTAGCTATCAAAGACTCAGAAAATGATATACTCACCCTTACCCCTGATATTACACATAGATTCGAGAAATACTATACCAATCTCTACAAATCACAACTTTCATACACAAAGAATCAAATAGAATCCTACTTGAACCAAATGCATTCCACCCCATCAGAGACAAACTGTAATGCTGCCCTGACTCCGTTGGGGTAGAGTACAGGGAAGACTCACGTTTTAGTGGGATGAAGGAGGAAGTAGTGGGAACTGGATGCTGGAATGCACTGGAGACCGGAGCTGGATGCTGGAATACACTGGCTGGATAGGTGGTAACAGGAACAATGGCTGGATACAATAGCTGGATAGGTGGTAACAGGAACAATGGCTGGATACAATGGCTGGATAGATGGTAACAGGAACAATGGCTGGATACAATAGCTGGATAGGTGGTAACAGGAACAATGGCTGGATCCAATAGCTGGATAGGTGGTAACAGGAACAATGGCTGGATACAATAGCTGGATAGATGGTAACCGGAACAATGGCTGGATACAATGGCTGGATACAATGGTAACAGGAACAATGGCTGGATACAATGGCTGGATACAATCGTAACAGGAACAATGGCTGGATACAATGGCTGGATACAATGGTAACAGGAACAATGGCTGGATACAATGGTAACAGGAGCAATGGCTGGATACAATGACTGGATACAATGGTAACAGGAACAATGGCTGGATACAATGGTAACAGGAGCAATGGCTGGATACAATGACTGGATACAATGGTAACACTAGTTCGAGCAGCAAAAACCCTAGACGCCAGTAATAACTGACAAGCGGGCGTCTAGGGATGGAAGGAGCGGATTTTTAAACTTCACGCCGGCCGGCGCCCCTGCGTGGTGACGTCACGACGGCGCTCGCGCGAGTGACGGCGTCACTGGGGCCGGAGCGCCGCCTAGCGGATAGTCGCTGGAGCGGACACCCGGGTAAGTCCCTTACACAAACGAGGAAAACTTCATCCCGATCCTCAATGGATATTGAACCAATTTGCAGAATATTACCAGAAATTATACAATGGCAAGACAATTCATCACATAGAATCAACCACTACCCAAATTTCACAATTTCTACAAAACGTACAACTCCCCACTATAACAACAGATATGTCCACCAAACTTTCAACCCCATTCACGGAAGAAGAAATTAAGGATACAATAAAAAGGGTTTAAAACTAAAAAAGAACCAGGCCCTGATGGCTTTACAGCCTTATACTACAGAAAATTCTCAAACATCTTAATCCCCCACCTCACAAATCTATGTGATGCAATCTGCGGGGGACAGACTGTTTCCCACCAGAAATGTTGGAAGCCAACATAGTAGAGATCCCCGAACCCGATAGAAAAACTACCCAGGTAACGAATTACCGACCCATCTCGCTAATAAATGTCAATCTTAAAATCTACACAAAATTAATCTCTAACAGGATTAAATCAATTCTACCCTCCTTGATCAATTACGATCAAACTGAATTTGTTCTGGGACGCCAACCAACAGATGGAATCTGAAAGGCAAAAGGCAACGCTCCAGTCGGCCCTGTCGAATAAAAACCCTTCAATGCTTTTATCCTTATATGTAGAGAGAGCCTTCGACAGGGTCGACTGGACATATCTACAACTAGTACTTAAAAAATGTAACTCCCCCCCCCCAACAATTATACAGGCGATCCTGAGACTATACAATAAACCAAAAGCTAAAATCCGCAATATGGAATACCCTTCTAAATATATAGACATCTGTAATGGGACGAGGCAGGGATGTCCTTTATCTCCATTGCTCTTCGCCCTATGCATGGAGCCATTGGCAGAGACCCTCCGCAGAAACCCAAACATTCACAGTATCAAAGTTGGCAGACTAGAATCAAAATTATCTTTATTTGCCGACGATACTTTGCTTTTTCTAACACAACCTTTAATATCACTTCTCTAAGTATACCAAACATTAGAAAAGTTCAGACAAATATCAGGCTTCAAAGTGAACCATACTAAATCCAGAGCCCTTGGAATACACACGCCACAATCTCTAAAAGAATCACTACAATCATCCTTCCATTTTAAATGGACTCAGGAATACACCTGGGTACAGCTAGAGAACAGTTAATATCCAAAAACTACACCTCTACAGTCTCAACACTCTCACTTTTACTACAAAAATGGACCTCTTACCCCATCTAATAGATGGGCAGAATAGCAGCAGTTAAGATGTCAATTCTCCCCAAGATATTATATCTTTTCAGAGCCCTCCCTATAACCATCACTAAAACAGACCTAAAAAAATTACAATCAGCAATTAATAAATTTATATGGAAAGGCGGTAGACCCCGTATCAAATACACTACCCTAGCAAGACAGATACAAAGGCGGATTTGCTGCACCAATACTATTCTCAAACTATAAAGCAGCCAGACTCTCACAATGTATGCAATGGATTGATGGTGCAGATAAAATAGGATGAGTGGACCTAGAGAATAAATTACTAACACCACTCCACTCCTCTTCAATTCTCTGGGTTTCTCTGAAAGAAAAACCAATATAAACAGATGTAAAGTTTTCCACAATCCATTGCTCACTTCACATTTGGGACCAATGTAATCACCAATACAATTTAACTCATACGCCCTCACCTTTCCTCCCGTTCTTCTACACTCCATACTTTTAACTAGACAACTCTATGAAAGAAAGGTCCTTCTGGTCAACTAAAGGAATCACCATGATCCATGACATTTGCGACAATAGGGGCTCTCCAATATCATGGGGCGAAGCAGTATCACACAGTGGTAATTATGCCAAAATTACACTATACAAATGTAAAGATACAAACCCCACATAATTTGTAATACCTGCAAAACAAACCCAACCTACATCTAATATTATATCTATATTATATCAACTTATCTGGCACAACAACCAACCAACCAAATCTATATCAACTCACAAATGGGAAGAAAGGCTTAACCATACACTGGAAGATGCCCAATGGGCCTCTATATACAAAAATTCAGCAACATGTTCCTCAAATATAATTCTAAAAGAGAAATCCTACAAAATTTTGTATGACTGGTACACCAACCCGGCCTTCTTACATAAAATCAACCCCTCTCTGCTTAATATCTGTGGCAAACAGGCAGATTAGTTACACTGCTGGTGGACATGCCCGGAAGTAGAGGCAATTTGGAGTATATGCTAGGAATTAATACAGCATATTTTATCCACTGATGTCACAATAACACCATTTATGGCGCTTTTCAGTTCCCCAATCCAATCTTTAAATAAACATGCAAACCTCATGATAAGCTATATATGCTCAGCGACTAGAAGTCTTATAGCGGGCTCCAGGAGGGGGGGTAGTTTGACAAAAAACAAATTGGTTGCCAAGGTCTGGTGGATCCATGATAACGAGTACTTAGCTTACACCCTCTCAAACAATATTAATAAATGGAGCAAAATCTGGGATGTGTGGATACTACGAATGCCATCTAGAGATAGCACCTGAGGACTCCACATCATTAACGGCCTCTCGGGCAGCGGCGTTCAGTAAAATTGAACCTTATAGACAAAAAACAAGAAACCTCTCTCAAATGATTTAGATAGGAATCAGCCAAGACCCCCATCTTCTCACCCCCCGGTTAGTTTTAATTTTTGTTTATTTTTCTGTTTGGAAATATGTGTAAATATAAATTTTTCCTTATCTCAATACTGATAATTTCAGAGAACTGTTATTGGAAAATAATCTCCAAATGTCTGTATTATAATTGATATTGTTATGAAAAAAAAAAAAAACTCAATAAAAAAGCAATGAAACCCATTGAACCCATTCTTATTCACCTGCCTCTCAATAGCAGATAAGAACGCTTTAGATTCACCCCTCACACTGGAAGAAGTGAACCAAGCCATAACCACTATGACCACAGGGAAATCACTAGGCCTGGATGGCCTCCCTGCAAAAATCTACAAAAAATACTGGGAAATCCTAAAAACATCTTTATTCAAAACCTTTCAAGAGACACTCCAAAATGGCCATTTTCCACCATCTTTTTATGATGCAACCATTGTACTAATTCCTAAACCTGGGAAAGTTCCAAAAGAGTGCAGCTCTAACTCACTATTAAATGTGGACTACAAAATATTAACCAAAATATTGGCCAACAGAATCTAAAAGGTAATTACCACCATCATACAACCAGATCAATCAGGCTTCATGCGTAACAAATCGACCACTGTCAACCTCCAGAAACTTCTGATTAACTTACAAGAGGATCACAAACTATACTCTCCCTTGACGCGAATAAAGCCTTAAACGCAGTCAAATGGCCTTTCCTACAAACATGTTTAGAGAAATTCGGATTTGGCCCCAAATTTAGACAATGGATCAACATCCTATACAACAACCCCACAGCATCTTTAAAAATCAATGGAGGATATTCTCAATCCATAGCCTTAAATAGGGGAACCAGGCAATGATGCCCTCTCTCTCCCTATTTGTTTGCTCTCACAATAGAGGCATTGTGCATCCAATTAAGGGCCAACCCTAACATCAAAGGACTCACCCTAAACTCATGCACGAGCTTGATAAACCTATATGCAGATGACCTCACCCTCTACCATGCGGATCCTCATAACTCCCTACAAACAGCATATCAAATTGTTTCCCAATTCGGTCCATACTCATGCCTCTACATAAACTGGAAAAAATCAGTTTTGTTTCCTTTAGATGAAGGACTCACAATTCCACCCTTGATGTCATGACTACTGTCATACCAGTACTCAACCAATTTAAATACCTTGGCATAAACATTTTTAACATAGTTAAAAAGAAGACAACATGGAAGCAACTGCCCATCAACTTACTGGGAAGGATAAACTTAGTGAAAATTATACTACTCCCGAAATTACTATATGTATTTCAGCATTCTCTTAACTATATACCTCCCAAATTTTTCCACTCTCTCAATTCACTACTGCCTCATTTGTCTGGGGAATTTGTATGACACCCTAGAACAAAACTAACAGCCCTCCAAAGTCCCATAACACATGCAGGACTGGTGCTGCCCAACTTCCAATACTACTATGTTGACAGCCAATTAAAATTCTACTATCATTGGCTCAGGCCTCCAGAAGAGCAAAACCCTCAAGACCAAGAAGATTCTGTACCGGAACAGATGCTACATGCATACATACCAACACACCCCATGGCCTTTCTAAAAAATTCAAAATACAATCTGGTAGGAGAGGGCTCTGAGCTTCACAGACAAATGTTTAAGCACTGGTGTTACCAATTTCCAAAAGAATTTGGAAATTGGTAACACCAGTGCTTAAACTTAGAGATGTTTGGTAAATCTCCCCAATATGGCGTAACCAACAATATCCTCAACTGGCCTCATTTACTATGTATAGCGACTGGGAAGGCAGGGGTATTATATATTTCCATCAAAGACCAGCACTTAGTCATTTGAAGAAATTAAAACTGAATTCAATCTGCCTCAACACTACCAGTTCAGATATTTACAGTTACGACATTGCATACATTCTGAATTTGGAGGAATGAAAATCCCTATAGCCTCACATCCAATCCTCAACCTATTCAAAATATATGTAAAAGGATTTATATCCAAGACATATGCACTATTAATACATGCCCAAGTAGCCCCTTTATATGATTCCCGGTTAAAAACCTGGCAAAAATGTATCCCTACGCTTACTGCTGAAGAATGGGAAGATGCAGCAAAATCACATACACAGGCCTCATCAGCTACAAAAAACAAAATGATACAATATTATATAATACAACAAGCGTACCTGGCACTGATTGCTCTAACCCACATGCCAGGAGGGAGAACCAGCAAGTGCCTAAAATTCTTAAAGGGCAATTATAGTGAGAATTTTTTTTTTTTTTAAATTCTAATGTATCCTATAAGTCATCCCAACCACCATGGTACCTTTAGTTTCTTGAAATTCTTCATAGTCCACGAGATATAAGCCTTTGAATATGCTGTGATTTGTAGGAGCTGCCACACCTCATCCTTCACTCTAAGGCACACACCCACACAATCCAAAGCTCCTATGCAGTACTGTCACACACTCCCTCACCCACACTATAAGTACCATGTGCAACACATCAAATGCTGTAGTGCTAAACATAATCAATATAACCCAGCAATATGAGCATAACACACTATAAAACATCCCCTACCCCCCCAAAAAAATTGTATACACATACAAAACCAGTTACTCAAATGGACATCACCAAATAAACACTAATACAGTATAATAATACAGTAATGCAGATTATATACCAAACAAGACACACGGTGCAATATATGAAATATATAGACTAAATTAAAGCAACTGAAATTTATCAGGACAACAAGCAGTGTCACTGTGTTTGTGAAGGTCTCTCACTACAGCTGCTGCTACACTGCCTCTCTTTTTAGTGATTTATGCTCAGTTAAGCAGGGGAAGAGATATGACCTTTAGGTACAACAATAAATAACAATTAGCTAACTTAGAGAACAGGCAGAGTTCAGTAACTTTAACTACAAGAGCATCATTCTGGCACCCCATATAGGAATGTCCTCGAGTACAAAGATTCTGGTCACGTGTAACAGAGTATCCGAATTAGTCCAATACAGAATCCCCCTTGAACCCAAACTCTGTATATTCGGAGTCTCTGAAACAGATATCAGGCCTAAACATCAACTATCACTATTACAACAAGCCCTATTTTATGCCACAAAAAACATACTTTTAAAGTGGATGGCCCCAGACAAGCCCAAAGTGAGCCAATGGAAAAAGTTAATTAATAATGACCTTCCATTTTTAAGACTGATATATATATCGGCAGAGGATGTTTACCTAAATTCAACAAGATATGGTCCACATGGAATCAATAAGAAGGGAAATACTATATAAATACATATATTTATGTGGAGACATGAGACGGATCACCAATATTACTAAACTATCTTATGAACCCAGATAATGAACCCAGGCAATTACGCCCAACAAACAAGCTTAAATAAAAATCCCAAAATGTCTGACATAAATAATTACTGTGACTATGGATATAGTCCAACTACTCTTCACAACACCTTCAATATCTAGCGATATGGTTGCAATAGTTACTATAAACTATACCTCCTATGTATACCATACAGGCAAATAATGTTAATATGGAATGAAACACCTTTTGATAACTGTATAACATAATGTATATGCTATGGATATGGAGTTTAAAAAAAAATTCCTGCCAAAAATGTTCACTGTTTTACATCAGGAGTTTGAATTTGAACTGCCTTCATTCTTTCCAAATCCAAAGACCCCACTGGAAAAGGAGTGGCACAGGTTAGATTTGGAGCAAGCACTATCCTATTTACAAAGGATGAATCCTTGAAGGAAGTCTAAGAGGCTATTTGTTATTCAAAGAGGCTTCAGAAAGGAACAAGCATCTACTAACCTTAAGCTCTGAGTGATTTCCTGTATTGTGAATGCATATTCAATTTTATTCTTTAGAGATTATTTGCAAGATGGCCAGGTGGTCATCAAATCTTTTGATGTAATGCTAAATGCCCCCCAAAACCTCATCCTTGCAAGGTTCTTACCTTTTCAAAGGTGCTGGTAAACTCTCTGTTCTTCTGCTTAGCTTCCCTACCTTTTCCGTGCACGGAAGCAAGCAAAAGGGGCCAGACCGGGGTCCGACGCGATGTCTCAGCCAATCACAGGTGCTGCTGCTGGTCTAGAAAACTGCAAGTCAGAATCTGTCAAAGTTTGAAACTGCTGACTCTGCCTGTAAAGGCTGTTTTCACACTTTCTGTAAGAGGGGTGGGGGTGGCTATGAGGGGGCCAAGAGGGGCTGCAACAAAGGGCCAAGGGGGAGCTTCAAGGAGAGGGGACATAAGTGGGAGGGTCTATTTGGGCTGCAAGGGGAGGGGGAGACGAGGGACTGTTGCATGTTTTAGAGCAGGAACTGCAAGGGATCTAGTGATGCTGCTACCATATCACACATAAAAATGTAAATCTCTTCATACTACTGTATGTAAAAAAAAGTGTAAATTCCAAAAATGCTCAGGTAATCAATTCCTGTCAATTTTATCTAAAGTAAGTTTTGGACCACAGTTTCCCTTTAACACTATGTCAACCTGTTTGCAACAATTTTCCATAAAGTTAGTGTCATTTGGATACTTTAGTTGCAGTACTTGCATAGGTCTTTATTCAACCTCAGTTTCTGTATATGTACCATAACAATGTTCATCCAATCCAACCTTTATAGCTTACTCATATGGTCCCTACCCAACAGTTGATCCAGAGGAAGGCAAAACTGAAATTAGGGGGGAGGGGGTTCCTTTCTGACACCAAATGGCAATTGGGATTCCTGGATCAACAAGAACTATTAATTACTTATCCAGCCTTCTTTATTTAATATAGCTATTTAATGAACTTGCCATTGCCACCAGTTTCCCGCTCTCTCTGTAAAGATTTTGTTAACCAAAGATGAAACTTCTAATTAAAGAATGTCCACAACTCCTATGAAATTACCTATTGGTGAACAATGCAACAGAGTTTATTATATGGCCCATTAATATATTTGTATAAAGTGATCATATCTATGTTCAATCGCCACTTCTCCTGTGTAAACAGGGCTAACTTTGTCTTATCTGTCTGCATAGTTAAAGGGCAACTGGTCTCTAAACAAGTTAGGGTTAAATGAAAGCCAGCAGTATTTGCTTTAAAATGAACTGACAATCGCATCTCTGGCTGGAGCCTGTTAGAAATTACATTGGGGTGAATGTTCAAACTTCCTGCTTCCAGTAGGTGAGTAACATCACCTGACCTCTCCCCCGGGGCAGATGGGCGGGGCAGAAGCATGCTCAGTTAAGTTTTAAAGGGACACTATACTGAAAATTGATTGCCTGGTGTTAATCTATAATTGAATACATGTAAGTAGCACTGCTTTGCGTGCGTTGCTGTATGCCTTCAATCCAGCACACATTTTGTTTAGGAGCAGTATCCCCCTTCCCTCTTTTAACCACTCCCACTTCCATCTGACCTGACTTTTTTCACCATTCCAGCAAAACTACTCACAGAAGAATAGTTTTTGAGAGCAAGGAACTTGATTGACAGCTGAAATATAAGAAGTTTTAGGTTGGATATCTAAAAAAATAGGGGGCAGATCAACACCAGTTGTGGTTAGGAAGAATTATAGTTTCCAGTTATGGTCCATTTAAAATAACCTATTTTTTCGGTATAGATACCCTTTAATGCTGGGGAAATCAAGAAATACCTGGGGAAAAAATTGACAGTTGAGAAGGGAGCCTATTAATGCAGGCTGAGGCTGGTCACATAGCCCCACCCCCAAATTATATATGGCTCCCTCCCAAATCTGGAATTTAATATCGCTAATTATTTCTTAATGTAAATAAGTATTAAAAGTTGTTGCTGGCAGACATGTATATTTAAAAAAGGGTTAATATAGTAGTTACTAGCCCCCTATAAATAGAGCTAGATAGATAGAGTTAGATAGATAGATAGATAGAGTAAGTTAGATAGATAATACAGCAATTGAATTCTATCTCTCTTTATCAATATATCTATCTCTATTTATCTATCTATCTCTGTATCTAATCTATCTCTTTATGGATCCTACAATATGAGTTACATGACATTACGCCAGTGTCATCTGTCCTCAGCCTCTCCTTCCCATCCCAACCCAGCATCTCCTTCAGTCCATGTACTTTTTTTAACACTCACTGTGTGTGAAGTTCCTAAGTCAGGGTGCCTGGATCTTGTGCCCCCTCGCCATTGCTACCTGGACCCAGAGCCACCCACCAAATCTCTGCTGACTGCTGGTGACAGGGGGAGGGAGGTGGGGAGTCAGAGTCCCGTAGCTGTAATGTGAGATTGTGTAAGCTCTGCTTCTTAATGTTACAGTCGGCAACACCTGCTCCACTACAGTAATTCACAATCCGGTACAAATTGGTATGTGCCTTTTGCCCGGTACAGCACATTTAAAACTGGTACAATACTGGGCAAACCGGTACAGTTGGAGGGTATGCAGTACCCCTTTAAGCCCCTCCATTCCCCTTATCAACTGGGTTGCATTTATCTAAACTCTTTACATTTCCAAACACCAGTTTAACAGTGGGGGGTAATTACTGTACTTCCCCCAACCCCCTTCTGAAAGTCCCCACAGTTGTCTTCTCCTACTTGCTCCGGTTCCCCTGCAGGCTGCTGCGGATCCTCTTCTCTGCACCGGCGGCCACGTGCTCCTCATTCCTCTGCTTGCTGACGTCACTTCTCAGCGCTGGCCTCACTTCCCAGTGCCAAGTAGTGACGTCAGTCAGCAGAGGATGCGGAGAGTGCGGCGGCCGGAGCAGGTAAGTGGTTGACTTGCATATAAACCAAGACTCAATTTTCAGGCTTTTTTTTTTGCCTGAAAATCTCAGTTTATACTTGAGTATATACGATATATAGGTAGGAATAATCTGCTGTAATCTGTCTCCTCAAACAAAAGACCTTTTTGTTTTTAAGGAAAGTTTAGTTAAAATATTATGTGGTGAGGCTTTATAATGTAAGTAAGAGCCTTCATTTTGTCCAAATTTAATTTACATAGTAATTGACTGACATAATAACATAGTAATTGAGGTTGAATAAAGACACGTCAATCAAGTCCAACATTTTTGCCCTTCTTTTAAACCCTACCTAACACCTAATCCCTGGATCAACCAGAACTACAGTATTTGTATTAATACCAGTAATTCTCAATATTTTTTAGTTTTAGAAACTTATCCATCCTACTTTTAAAGCTATTCAATGAACTTGCCATTACCACATCTGCTGGAAGACAGTTCCACAGTTTCCCCATTCTCATTGTAAAGAAACCTTTCCTAACCTGAAGATGAAACTTCTTTTCTTCTATCTTACAGGATGTCCACGTGTCCTCTGACATGACCAATTAGTAAACAATGCACCAGAGAGTTTACTGTATGGCCCATTAATATATTTGTATAAAGTGATCATATCCCCACGCAAACGTCACTTCTCTAATGTAAAAATGTTGCTTTTGTATATGGGATTCCAAAACTGAACCATATTCCAAATAAGTCATTACCAGTGCCTTGTAAATAGGGTGAACAATATTTTTCCCTCTTAGTATAGTATTTGAGGTTGAATAAAGACATACGTCCATCCAGTCCAACCCATCTAGCAATATCCTCATTTCCTGCCTAACTGTTGATCCAGAGGAAGGCAAAAAAAACCCACCAAATTTATGAAGGGGGAAAAAATTCCTTCCTGACCCCAAGTGGCAATCGGAAATTTCCCTGGATCAACTCTACTTTATGTATCAATACCAGTAACTTGCAACATTCCTTGTTTGCAGAAACTCATCCAGCTTTTTTTTTAAACTGACCAATGAACCTGCCATTACAACGTCCACTGGAAGACAGTTCCATAGCCTTACCGTTCTCACAGTGAAAAACCCTTTCCGAGCTTGAAGCCTAAACCTTTTTTCTTCAAGTCTTAAGGGATGTCCTCGTGTCCTTTGACATGTTCTATTGGTGAACAATGCCCCAGATAGTTTATTGTATGGCCCGTTAATGTATTTATACACAGTAATCATATCCCCACGCAAGCGCCTTTTCTCCAGCGTACATAATTGTAACTTTTCCAGTCTCTCTTCATATTCAAGCTCCCCCAATCCCCTTATTAATTTAGTTGCCCTTCTCTGAACCCTTTCCATTTCAAAGATGTCCTTTTTGTACACAGGATTCCAAAATTGCACTGCATATTCCAAATGAGGCCTTACCAATGCTTTGTAAAGAGGGAGAATTACATTTTCCTCCCTTGAATCCATACCTCGCTTTATACAAGACAGTACCATGCTGGCTCTGGCTGTTGCCGCTTGGCACTGCTTGCTACCTTTAAGTTTGTTATCCACCAAAACTCCAAGATCCCTTTCCAACAGGGATTCACTTAACACAGAGCCATTTATAGTATAAGTAGCACAAGTATTTTTAAGTCCAAAATGCATCACCTTACATTTATCAACATTGAATTTCATCTGCCACTTAGCAGCCCAATGTGATAATCTATCTAGATCCCCTTGCAACGATTGCACATCCTCTGAAGTTTTTAATGGTCGACAAAGTTTTGTGTCGTCAGCAAACACAGAAACCTTGCTGACAATACCCACTTCCAAATCATTAATAAATAGATTAAATAGAAGCGGCCCCAACACAGAACCCTGTGGCACCCCACTTAGCGCTTTAGTCCATAATGATGAAGCCCCATTAACAACTACTCTCTGCATCCTATTCTTTAACCAATTTTCTATCCATGTACAAATGTGACTCCCCAGACCAACAGACCTTAGCTTATTCATTAGTCGCCTATGGGGGACTGTATCAAAAGCCTTTGCAAAATCCAAGTAAACTACATCTACTGCTATACCAGAGTCTAAATTTCTACTTACTTCCTCATAAAAGCCAAGCAAGTTAGTTTGACAAGATCTATTCCTCCTAAATCCATGCTGGTTACTACTTATAATGTCAGTCCTTGAAACATACTCTAGAACATGTTCCCTTATTAAACTTTCCAGGATCTTCCCCACCACTGAAGTTAAACTTACAGGCCTGTAATTACCCGGCTGTGAACGACTACCCTTTTTGAATATTGGAATAACATCAGCCTTTTTCCAATCCAGAGGCACACCACCGGACATGAGGGAATCAGCAAAAATAAGAAACAATGGCCTAGATAAAACTGAACTTAGCTCCTTAAGTACCCGAGGATGTATTTTATCCGGTCCAGGAGATTTACTAATATTAACCTTATTTAGTTCTTTCTGTACCATATCCTCGGTTAACCAAAGTGAACTTGAATCTTGTATACCTTTATTGCTACTATACTCTATGATATCTGTACTTGGATCTTCTATAGTGTATACAGAGGAAAAAAAATTATTCAAGACATTTGCTTTATCGCCATCCTCCGTAACTAACTTATCCCCATTAATTAATGGTGCCACATTCTCAGTCCTCATCTTCTTACTATTAATATACTTAAAAAAATGTTTAGGCTTAGTGATGCTTTCTTCAGCTATCCTAACTTCATTATTAATTTTAGCTATTTTGATTGCTTTCTTACACTCCTTGTTACAGTTTTTATACTCCCTAAAGGCCCTTTCCGTTCCCTCGGCCTTAAAGGTTTTAAATGCCTTTTTCTTCCTTACCATTTGCCTCTTTACATCAGAATTCAGCCACATGGGCGCGGATTTATTTTTTTTACATTTATTTCCCAAGGGTATAAATTTAGATGTGAACTGGCTTAAAATCCCCTTGAACACAGTCCACTTCTGTTCAGTACCTTTACCTGATAATACATTATCCCAGTTGACATTCTAAAGAGCTGCTTTTAACCTGGGAAAATTTGCTTTCCTGAAATTAAATGTCTTTGTTAACCCAGCGCACTTTTCCTTTCGATAACAAAGTCCAAATGCCACTATTTCGTGGTCACTATTCCCTAAGCCTCCAGTTACCTTTATATCTATAATGCGCTCCACAATGTTAGATATTACCAGATCCAACAGAGCTCCTTTTCTAGTAGGAACCTCAACCACCTGTGAGAGAAAATTATCCTGCAGCAAATTCAGGAACTCATCGCCTTTTTCTGTGATGGCAGTTCCACCACACCAATCAATGTCAGGGTAATTGAAGTCCCCCATAATGAGCACACTCCCCAAACTTGCAGCCCTTGCCAACTGCATATGAAGTTGACTCACCTCCTCTCTGCTAGCATTTGGCGGCTTATAGCAGACATCTATAAATCTTGAATCTATTCCCCTCTTACAAGACAATATCTTGCTAGCTCTAGCCGTTGCTACCTGGCATTGTTTGCTATAGCTAAGTCTGTAATCTGCCATAACCCCCAATTTTGTATCCATTAGAGATTTACTCAACACAAAGTTATTTATGGTGTGGGTGGCACCAAGATTGTTACATTACATTACCTTACATTTATCAACATTGAATCTTGTCTGCCATTCTGCTGCCCATTTTGATAATCTATCTAGGTCAGCTTGTAGCAATTGCACATCGTTTGAAGTTTCCAAAGCTCTGAACAATATACCCTGACAATATGCTGTATAAT
Source organism: Hymenochirus boettgeri (assembly GCA_019447015.1). Classification (NCBI taxonomy): domain Eukaryota; kingdom Metazoa; phylum Chordata; class Amphibia; order Anura; family Pipidae; genus Hymenochirus; species Hymenochirus boettgeri. Next base: position 120,354,328 of record CM033470.1, on the reverse strand, counting down.
TAAATTTCTAGATGTAGACTGGGAACAGAGGTCAGTGTAGAAATATTGTAAAAATGGCAGAAGAGAGTTTGGCCTGCATAGCTGGAAATAGTTGGGCAGTTAAAAAACCAAGATGAGTAGAGGTTTAAACATAAGGTGCCAACTCAGGCTATCAGCATATAAACGAAGAAGGTTTTCTTAAAGGAGAACTAAACTTGTTTCTTAATCCTGATGTGAAAGCTTTTCTCCCCAGAACACCGATACAAGATTCTTCCTTCTCAAAGCTCATATAGGCTTCAAAGAAACATGTCTCCTAACCCTAGTATTTACTTTATCTACGCACAGTTTCTACCTTCTGTTTCTGAATGTACCTGTATTCTTTGTTGTTTATCTGGTGGCAGAACATTAATGCCATATTTTTAGGAACACACATCCCAAGAAGTCCCAGGTTCAAATCCCCTGGTAAAGTAAGTACAATTCGGCGGAGTTTCTGCAAAATTGCTATGGCGGTTGGGGCTGGGTGAGGGAGCCCTACACTACAGCAAAAATTCTAAAAACAACATATTATTATTATGTTGTTTTATGTGTTTTTAATGATGATACACACAGCTCTTTTGGATTTTAGATTTTATTATGATTCACTTTATAACATGTATTTATAGCACTCAGCACTTTTTTGCTGCATTGCACTTCGTATTTTCATGTACTGTATGGGTAGCCTCACTTTGGGCCCCTGTGTTGTCACTCATTGTATCACATGATTATGTGGAGCCTGAGTGTTTAAATGTTTGTTGTTTTGATCCCTCTGGTTATACTTGAGAAAGGGACAGGGCGTCCCGAAACATTGAATGTGTTGTTACAATAAATAGTTGTGAATTCACCTGATTAGTGTGCTTCCCCATATCTTTCTTGTGCTAGAGATTTTAAACCATTTCACATCTAAATTTATACCCCTGGGAAATAAATGTAAAATAATCTGTAACCCATGTACCTTAATTCTAATGTAAAGTGCGAAATGGAAAATAAAAAATGGCATTTAAAACCTTTAAGTCAGATGGAACAAAAAGGGCCTTTAGGAATTATAAAAACTGTAAGAAAGCAATTAAGGTAGCTAAAATTAATAATCAAGTTAGTAAAGCTGAACTAAGGAACACTATTCTAAACAGTAAATTAATAGTAACAAGATGAGGACTGAAAATGTGGGGCCAATAATTAATGGGGATGATTTAGTTATGGAGGATGGCGATAAAGCAAATGTGTTGAATCACTTTTTCCCCCTCTGTATACATTATAGAATAGCATAGATTATAGTAGAAATAATGGCATAAAATATGCATTTTGCTTTGCTTTGGTTAACCGAGAATATGGTGCAGAAACAGCTAAATAAGGTTAATATTAATAAAGCTCCTAAAAACATAAAAAACATCCTCAGGTCCTTAGGGAGCTAAGTTCAGCTTTATCCAGGTCATTGTTTCTTGTTTTCGCAGATCACCTCGTCTGGAAGTGTGCCTCTTGAAAAAAAGCTGATGTTATTCTAATATTCAAAAAGGGTAGTCATTCACAGCTGGATTACAGGCCTATAACTTTAACTTCAGTTGTGGGGAAGATACTGGAAAGTTTGATGCGGGAACATATTCTGGAGTATGTTTCAAGGACTGACATTATAAGTAGTAATCAGCATGGATTGAGGAGGAATAGACCATGTCAAACTAACTTGGCTTTTATGAGGAAGTGAGTAGGAATTTGGACTCTGGTATAGCAGTAAATGTAGTATACCGTATATACTTGAGTATAAACTGAGGCACCTACTTTTACCTTTAAAAAGGAGTAAAAGTGATTGACTCGAGTATAAACCGAGGGTAGAAAATAGGACCACAACTGCCTTCTGATTCTGTATTGTTTTGAGGCTTTAGTTACCCTTTAAATAGACAGCAGAATTCCCATACAGTAGTCCCATACAGTAATAGCCAATTACTATTATTATTACTGTATGGGACTGCTGCTGTCCATTTAAAGGGCAACTAAAGCCTCAAAACAATACAGAATCAGAAGGCAATCTTTAACAATACATACTATTCTCCTTCTGATTCTGTATTGTTTTGAGGCTTTAATTGCCCTTAAATGGACAGCAGAAGTCCCATACTGTAATAGCCATACTATATTTGGCTATTACTGTATGGGAATTCTTCTGTCCATTTAAAAGGCAACTAAAGCCTCATTCCATGGAACTCCAGATGTTTGGAAACTACAACTCCCAGCTGCTCTAATATATTGTCTTAAAGAAGGGTATGGATTCAAGCGAGGAAAATGTTATTCTCCCTTTTTACAAAGCATTGGTAAGGCCTCATTTGGAATATGCAGTGCAATTTTGGAATCATGTGTACAAAAAGGACATCTTGGAAATGGAAAGGGTTCAGAGAAGGACAACTAAAATAATAAAGGGAATGGGGGAGCTTGAATATGAAGACAGATTGCATAAGTTACAATTATGTACACTAGAGAAAAATCGCTTGAGTGGGGATATGATTACTGTGTATAAATACATTAACGGGCCATACAATAAACTGTCTGAGGCATTGTTCACCAAAAGTCAGAAGACACACAGACATCCCTTCAAGGGCATGTGCACTGTAATAACAATACTTCATAACAAGCTTTGAATTGATGCTTGAAGTCAATGCGCGTGACATCAATGAATGCTCGTGTCTGGTGATATTGCCACGAGTGTGTGCTCATGTGATGTCATCGCGCACGCTCGCAGCAAAGTCACCGGGATGTGTGCATTGACATACCCGCGGCATTCTCTGAACGTGATAACAGTGGAGGAGGGTCTGTAAGGGTAGTAGGGAAAATAATACTCCACCTTTAGATTTAAAGGCACAAAAATCCAGTAATGGACATGCCCAGTGTACATGCCCTTTAAGACTTGAAGATAAGAAGTCTTCAAGTTCGAAAGGGTTTTTCACTGTGAGAATGGTAAAACTATGGAAATGTTTCCCATTGAACATGGTGATAGCAGGTTCATTGGATAGTTTACAAAAAAAAGCTGGATGAGTTTCTAAAAACAAAGAATGTTGCACGTTACTGATACATAAATTGGAGTTTATCCAGGGATATTTCTAATTGCCACTTGGAGTCAGGAAGGAATTTTTTTCCCCTTCATAATTCTGGAAGTTTTTTTTGGCTTCCTCTGGATCAACAGTAAGGGTGAGGTCACACTCACATGTTCCTGGTGCATGTGTGCTGTGCATGCGCTATTGCGACCTCCCAATGTTTCACCATCAGAGCACATGCGATTGCGTAAAAAAAAATGCGGATCGTATGTGTTCCAATTAACATGTAGCGCACTTGTGTGGCCACATTAAAGCATTTAGACTGGTATGTTTATTGGCAGAGAAGCAGTTATAACACTGACAGTGAGATATTTGTATTTCAGTCTCCACTCACAGGGAGATACTTCAGTCTCCATACAAGTTACACAGTGTGAAGTGTACCTACCTAATTAGCCCTACTACTCCTACTCCCAAAAATTCTAAAAACTACACCAATACATATGCACAAGCATATACAAAAAAGGCTTCAAGTAAATGTTGTGTGAAGAACTCACTCAAAGAGTAGGGTGATCCGGGTGTAACATACTCCGGATCCTGCACTAATTCCACACTGACTCTAATATGCCAAATAGGAAAACAGCACCGTAAAATACTTCTGAGAGTGTAACAATGGGGATATATGTGTTCAAGGGGTGGATTATGTGTTCAAGGTGTGGAACAGATCACTGTGGATATTAGAGGTAAGGATAAGAAGAGTGCACTTCTTAAAGCTGAGGCTAGATGGATCTGGCTATTGGACACAAGGATCCCCAAGGGTCTGGATGCCAAATGGGATGTGGCATGCAATATTTGAATTTAATTAAACTAAATTACACTAAATGAAATTAGTATTTGTAAGGTATAATATTTAGGTGTCACTCCTGCTTACTTGCTTACTTACCAGTCTTTTAGTCCATTAGGGTAATATGCACTTTACAGACAATTAATAAAGGTCTGCGTGTATGAGTAGAAAGGCATAAGAGACAGCTATAAGGTAACCTTGTATTTGGCAACATTGATGTTTCTTTATGTGCTTAAGCGGATACATTAAGTATCCATTTTACCTTTATGTGGAATATGTTCCTGTTTTATGTATAAAATTGTATGTGTGTGTCCCTATGCCGCCCAGAAATAGATCTGACGTTCCTTGACTCCTCCCCTTTTGTGGGCGGGCCCCTGGTCACAGGGGCTATTTGAATGGCGGCATGGAGTGCACCAATTCAGCCTATGATTAAGGGTTTTGTTTGGCCTGAAACGCGTCAGGCGTATCTGTCTTATGTTGCTTCCGTTCACATAATAAAGAAGCTTTTTTCTTCATTCCGATGGACGCTACCTGTTCATCTATTTGCTACTTCAGTCTCCACCTGTATTGTGATCAGGATACATGATCTTTGCCAGGAAGTGATTGAAAATGTAAAGCATTAGGCCGAGACCACTCTTTATAGACTGTCTGAGCATGCATGCGTTTCAAGTGTGTGTTGCTGTGCGCTGTGATTGCGAGAAATTGCGAGATTAATGCACAGCAGCGCACCAAGTGTGGCCACAACAATTGGCCAACACTAGTGTGCGCTTTTCAACACGAGATTGGATTGCGCTTTAAAACTCTTTGGTGTGGCCTATCACTTAAGAGTTGAGGTGGGTATACACATTCAACCCTGTTCATGGGCAATTTTAGGGGGATTACAGGTGTCCGGAATCCCCCCTTTCTGTTGGCCTATAGTTACCTGCATTTCTAGCACTTTGAGGTCATTAGAAACTGCAAGAGATATCAGTGTAAAGGGGATAAAACAATGGGAGTGTTATTAAAGTTTCTTACAAAATGTCCAGGTTCACAAAAAATATTACAAAATCCAAATTAGTCGCATTAACCCGCAACCTTGTCTCTCAGATCAGATTAAAAAGATGAAAAGGCAGTCCGGTGTACCTGAGCGACAGTGGCGAAAAAGCAACAAGACCAATGACTTTCTTCATTTTAAAAATGCTCTTCATCGGATCAGGAACGCTTTGTCTTCATCCAAAAAACCTATGTCTCCTCCCTTATTTCCAAATAGTCCAACAATCCAAAACAGCTTTTCAATGTTTTCAATTCTCTGCTCTGTCAGCCACCTCCTCCTCCTACACCCTGTTTATCTGCTGATGAAATTGACACATTATATCACAGGAAAAAATCGTTAATATAAAAAAAAAAAATTTCTGCATGCTCTGGCTCATCTCTACAGATTCCAGTCCCATCTACATTTCTACACTGCCTTCCTTCCACCACCTTCATCTCGGTTGTAACCAATTTTTCTACTATAACAGAACACTGACTTTTAAGCCTTCTCTCCAAGACCCGTCTTACCACCTGCACGCTTATCCACAGGTACTTTCGCCTCCTCTTTAAAACATGCTATTGTATCCGCTATTCTCAAGAAGCCTCTCTGGACCCATCTGCTCTATTCAGTTACCGGCCAGTCTATCTTCTCCTGTTTGCATCTAAACTGCTTGAACGACACATCTACGCTGAACTAGTTCATCACTGTTCTGCCAACTCTTTCTTTTATCACCTACAGTCTGGCTTCCGCTCCAACCACTTCACGGAAACGTCTCTCGCCAAAGTTACTAATGATCTGCTTGATGCTAAATCTAAAGACCACTACTCCCTACTTATTCTGCTTGACCTGTTTTTAGCCTTTGATACAGTGGATCACCCTTTACTGCTTCACATCCTCCCTAGGTATCCAGAGTTCTTCACTCTCTTGGCTGTCCTCCTACCTCACAGGTAGGACGTTCAGTGTTTCCCACTCCAACTCCTCCACTCTCCACCTCCCCGTGGGGGTACCACCAGGCTCAGTACTTGGCCCTCTTCTCTTCTCCATTTACACCTTTTGGCTAGGTCAGCTCATTAGTTCTTTTGGATTCCAATACCACCTGTATGCTGATGATACCTAAATTTACACCTCCGCCCCTGATCTAGTTACTCTGACATCCCCTGACTGCCTAAATGCCATCTATGCTTTTACGTCCTCAAACTCAACATGGATAAGACAGAACTTGTCATTTTCCCACCATCTCGATCTACCCCCCTACCTAACATTACTATCCACATCAAGGACACACCAATCTCCCCAACACCTTATGTACGATTCCTGGGAGTAACCTTTGAATCAGAACTTTCCTTTAAACACCACATCAATACCCAGTCTAACTCCTGTCGGTTACAGCTCAAAAACATCTCACGCATTCGTCCCTTGCTTTCACAGAACGCTATGAAAATTCTAGTTCATGCCCTTATCATCTCTCGGCCGGACTACTGTAACACCCTCCTGTGCGGTCTACCAAGCAACCGATTGACACCCCTTCAATCAATGCTTAACAATGCTGCCAGGCTCATTCACCTCTCTTCTCACACACTGCCCCTTTCTGTCAATCTCGCCACTGGCTTCCCATTACCCAAAGGATCCAATTTAAGCTGCTAACCTTATCCAACAAGGCTCTCTCTAATACAGCCCCCCATACATCTCTGATCTGATAAACAGATACTACCCAAGGCTTAACCTCCGCTCTCCTCTCATCCACTCTAATCACCTCTTCCCACGCCCGTATACATTACTTTCCTTGTGCTGCCCCTCTGCTCTGGAACTCTCTTCCTCGCTTTATACGTCACTCGCCATCACTTAACATCTTCAAATGCAACCTCAAAACTCACCTATTTAGGCAAGGTTACAATCTGGACACTTCTACCCCTCTTACTGACCCATCGCAGACCCGCTATTTATACTCCACTGACAACTTAGTTGTCAGTGGAGTATAAGTACTGATGTGGAGTATAGGTACTGATCTGCTTCACCTTATGTTTCATCCCCATCTCCTCTAGACTAAAATCTCTTGGGCAGGGCCCTCCATCCTATTGTACCACAGTAATGCTGTAACTTACCACACTAAATGATGCTGGACCAGCACTTAAATTATTTGCACCTTGTATTAAATGCACTACTCTGGTATGTAACATGTATGTTTTCCTTATGTATTTTAATGCAACTGTTAAGCACCACAGAAGATATTGGCGCTTTATAAATCCACAATAATAACAATAATAATAATCATGGGAGTGGCCTTTAAAGGGTAACAGTGGTCCAAAAATGACTTTACTAATGAGTAAATTTACTGAAATTGCTTTCCTGAGTATCTTGGCAATTTACTTTCATTATTTTATTAAGTTTTGAAGCATCACCAGATTTTCTGTACTTCCTGCTCTGAGTAGGGTAATGTATTCTCTGCCGCTGGGTCCCTCCTCCGTGTCCCCTCCCACATGCGGGGCCCCTCCCCCACTCACACAGGCTGAAAAGACTATTTCACATAGTTTTCTGAAGGGGGGCATTGGTGCATGGGTCTGAGGTGGGTTTTCAGATTTTGAAATCCAAAATGGAGGACAAATGTGAGTGCTCACGTTTTTTTTTGTTGGGGGGGCACGCCCACTTTCCCAAAGCCACACCCACTCTTTGAGGTAAACACAGGCACTCATGTGCACTCTCATAGACAGCCACACATACTGTCACAGACGGGCACTCATGCAAAGGCACTCACACACGATCTCTCAGTGATAGGAACTTACGCATAGGCACACACACTCTTTCTTAGGCACACCCAGGCTTCACATACTCCCACATTTACGCTCTTTCTTACAAATAGGCATGAAAATATGTTTCTTATTTAGCTGTACATCTGAATTAGTTGCCCTTTAGTACTCGAACTTGAATTTGGGATTTGGGCACTAACAATAAAATCATCATTATCAGGGTAAAGACCCATCCTGAAGGAGTATCTTATGTATACTCCTATCTTATGTATGTACGATAACTTTCGTGAATTAACGATTGTTAAACAGATCAGAAATGAACGGTTTAACGAACACGTCTTTATAAATATGGCCCATTGTGTCAAACTTTTTTCTCTGTTAGGGCTAGGCCACACACACTGGGCACCGAAAATGCACGTTTTCGGGTGCGATGTTATTGTGCTTGCGATTAGCGTTCCGCATTTTAAATCACAATCACATTCGTTTTTCTATATGTAACAAAAAACGCATGCGCAAGCGCAACGAAGTCGCACATGAAATTGCATGAGATTCCGTGTGCGATTTGCATTTGCGTTGCAGTGTGGCCGTGCCGTTACTCACCCATCTCTAGCCCAGAAATCTGGACTCTGCTGTGGACATTGGAGGAGGCACACAGGTGAGCATCTTTTCCCCATTCATTCTAACACTTTCAGATTAAACTTTTTGCTGGTGCGTACCCAGCCTAACAGTGGTTTATGGGAAATTCTGTCCGCATCCCGGATTTGCCATTAAAAAAGTGGACAAATCTGGGATTTCCCTGATGTCTGAAAACCCTAGTCGGAGGTGCGAGTGGAGGAGGGGCCACGGGGTGCCGCAGGTGTGATGGAGGCCCCGCGAGGTGGAGGAGCTATATCTGGCCAAAATATTTTTATCATAGGGATCTTTTCTTTTATGCCATACAAATTCCCAATATTCAGCAAATTTCTATGCAATGGGATACATCCATGTTAATACATCCAAGTTTAGCAACTAGCAATTAGGTTACCAGAATATGGCAGAATTAGATTATGAGCCTATTTGTACTGATCTGGCAACCCTATTTATTTATTTACATCTCACTAGATGTAACGTCACCCTAAGCCCACCTGACATATATCTGACATTCGGGGCAACCCTGCTCACAACTGCCATGGATTGTAGAGTGCATCCCACCCTGCCAAAACTTATAGACACACATGCATACAGACAGGCACATATATGCGTGTATACGGTTAGACACACACACACATCCATATAAGTAATTTAACCATTAAGGGCTTGGCGTGTTAATGCACAATCCGATTGCCCTTTAAAAATTTAACAAAAAATCCGGTCATTCTAGGGGAGCTGGTGCCCGTTGTGCTGCAATCCGATTATCGGAGCACATGCATTCACCATTTTTGGTGCAATTTACATACACTCCGATACCAGACTATCAAAGTGATTGCAGCGCAAGCGTGCATCAACCTGCAGGAGTCACATGCGTTCAGTGTGGCCTCGGCCTTAGTGTTTCTGTCACTCGCTCTCCTCTGATAAGCTCTTACATCATTGTGCTCCCTCACTCTTATTAAAAACAACAAAATTCAGAAAGAGATTGTATTACCTAGTAGAGAATTGTACCGTGTTAGCCATTGATGAAAGTGAAGACATAAAATAATACCTTTTTTTGGCTAACTAAAATGCTTGAAAATGCAATTTTTCTAAAGCACTTAGGCTTCTTCCTCAGACATGATACAATACTGAATCTTGTGAAGCACACTATTTTATACATACAAGAACAAAGACTTTCTGACACTATACAGATTATACAGGTGAAGTGTATCTGATTGTTTGTTTAACCCTTGCTAAATCTTTTATTACTGCCTGTGATCATTGAATGTGTATTTAGGGCTGGGCCACATTAGCAAATTTTTTGTGCGTTTGTGCATGCTAAAACGGAAATCACAGGAGTGCAAAAATTTCCGCAATTTCCGTGGAAATTGCGCGTTTGTTCGTGTTCAACCATTTTTTCGCGCAATCGCATGCAGTTTCTCTTTAGCAAAAATGCATGCGCAAAAGCGAAACACGCTCGGATGCACAGAAATTTCTGTACGCGATTTTGTGCGTTGTAGTGTGGCATCAGCTTTACTGTTTTATTTACGACAGCCATTGCCATGCATGGGGGCAAAAGATAACATCTGATCTGTATAATGTCAGAAAGTCTTTGTTCTTTTATATATAAAATAGTGTGCTTTACAAGATTCAGTATTGTATCATGGCTGAGGAAGAAGCCTAAGTGCTTCGAAAGCTTGCATTTTCAATCATTTTAGTTAAACAACAAAAGGTATTATTTTATACCCAAGATGTCTTCGCTTTCAGGAAGATTGTATGTAATTTCAGGGAGTCAGCGATCTGCTGTAAATATAAGGGAGACTCCCTGAACTTCAGGTAGAGGTGATTTGCGTGAGAGTGCTGTAGAAATCCCAGTTTTCAGCGATGGCTGACATCTAACTCAAAAAACAAAGAAACAAAGCCACTGCATACAGCATGCACGGTGCAAGCAACTCTTTTGAGGCTGTTACTCAGTACAGTCTGAAGGTGTCAGCCAATCAGTGTGAACACAACCCCTTCCACTAAGTTTGCCTGCACTCCACAGGAGCTGCTTCCTGTTTGCAGTGTTTTAGCAAAACTGAAGAGAAATTGAAGTGAATACTGTGTTTCCTGTGTTAGAAATGCTGCTGTCCTGTCCTGCCTAGAGCACTATGTATCGGTAGGTAACTTAAAAAAAGCAAAGAAACCTAAATTCATTTTATTTAACTGTCTGCATATTCTGCACTTAGTTTTAGTGGCTGGGCTTTTGTAAGTTGTCTTACTGTCTGTACCAGTAAGAAGACAGTGGAGACGGAGAAGTAATCTTTGTTTAACTGTACTTCAGGTACTGGATCACTTGGGTATAGTAAAAAGATGAGTACTGTGACGAGAACTAAAGAGTACTAAATTAAAAGGTTTACAATGCATAATTAAAGCTAAAAGAGTTTAAGCTTTTTTTTAAAAAAAAAAATCCTGTTAAGTTTGGTATGTAAACAAATAGAAATGAGCATATAGGGTAATGACTATTCATGTGTTGTTGATGAACCATCAATCACACTTCTTCACCTAGCTTAAAGGGCATGTCCACCCCCAAAACAATAATCCCCCCAACTACTGGCCCCACCATGTAGTGTAGTTTAATCCTTACCTCACATCTCAGCTCCATAGGGTTCTCCTGTAGACCCCCCCCCCTGATTGGCTGCCGCTCAGCCAATCACAGACGCGACTGCCGGTCCCGACCCTCTGCTTGCATTCTCGCAAGCAGAGGGCCGGCAGTGCGGCGGAGGAACGAGGGGAGGTAAGTAAGAGTTTGGGGGGCTTTCTGAAAAAAAAATTTATGCGGTTGGGGCTGGGGGACATGGGGGAGCAGCATGTTAAAAAATTTTTTACAGGTGGACAAACCCTTTAAGTGATAAAAGTATCTCGCACAGAAACATTTCTGAAAAGCATGTATAGATACAGATGTCTCCACACCAATAGGGAAGTCCCTGTTAAGACTTTAAAAGTTGCTTGTTACCCTGCAGTTTATTTACCTGCCAGTGTGAATGCGTACAACCTTCCTGGGACAATAAAAAATTGCTGATTTTGCTATTTTATTTAAATTCTGTTTCTATCAAAAGATAAACCTTTTAAATGTGCAGGGTGGCTCACAAGCCCACAAGGTCAAATCTCCAGACTTATTTTTGTTTCGTTATGTTCCTAGCGAGAGAAATATTCTACATGTTCTACATAGTGTCTCTATTGGACTTGGGGTAAAAGCTTTGCTTTTAGCAAGACACAGTACATGGAGTAGCCTTTCCCCAGCTTTTACTCTCACCCTTTTTTATTTCCAAATGTTGGGAGTTATCCAATTATTTAAGAGCTGATAGCTTTTATAAATTTGCAGCTACTTGGAAATTAACCAAACACACTTTGCTATGTATATATCTCCAGAAGACCCTCTTACACTTCCACTGAAATTGCCCTATCCTAAGAAGGCTGCAAATAGTTAGATTGACAGGCACATATAAACAGATGGAAAAATAAAGAGAAAATGATAGATGGATGGACAGATTTCTCTGTCACCCCAGTGGCAGGTATTCACCAGTTTGGGATATCCCTGGGCCAATTAGGAAACACATAGTATAAAAAGCCCTCCCTAAGACTCCTCCTTGTCTTTTTGTGTTTCCTGTGGCAGTAGGAAGCATGGTTAATTTTAGCAAGAAAGGTTTACCTGCCATTGTGGATTGGCCAGCAGGAGTTCTCCCTCTCTCTTTCCCGTCTAAAGCTTCCCTGATGTTGCAGCGTGGCTTGCCTAAGGGAAGAGCCTATGACCGGAGTTTTGCTAGGTAGATTCTGTGTCCATCCATTCTTCCCTTGGTTGTTCAGCGGCGGTAACTTTTTTCTTCCCATTTGGTGTTTGTTTGGCGCATGCGGGCATTAGTTCCATTTGCGCATGCGCAGTTGTGTGTGACGTAATGCAAGATTGCGTTCAAAAGGATGTGCAGGACTCTGGAGTTCCGTTTTGATGTCTGGAAGTTAAGTCAAGCCGCGTGGTAAGCGGTAGGCTGAGTTTCTCTCTGCCTCAAGCGTTTTTACTTGTTTGTGAGTCTATTTGATTTTTGGGACCTATGTAAGTACTGTGTATTTTTGCCATAGCTATCTTTTAAGCTATACTCTGCTGCCACCTTGTGATTGATATGCATATTTTGCCTTACTTGCAATATATATCTCTATAGATAGTTTAAGTATGGAGCCCACTTCAGTGAGCAAAGGTCACCCTGCTAAGGTAAGCCTCAGGTAAGGTTTTCTAACAAAGAGATGTTTTATTTTCCCCCAGTCACCATGGCAGCAATGTCACCAAAAAAAAAATCCCCTCCCATTTGCAGCCAATTGAAACAGGAAGAACTCCCCTCATACCTTTTAAATAGCTCCTCCTCCCACTGTCCAGTGTTCTTTTCTTCCTGTTTTGCAGTCTGCTACCAGCCATCACGGTGGATCCCTGGCCTAACTAGAGTCACTCCTGCTCTCCAGGTTAGATGCCCCTCCGGTCGCCAGTGACACTCCCAAGAGGGATGTGGACCCTGTGACGGGGTCGGGAAGGCTGTCCCTCTGCAAACCGCATGGCTGCCCCTTCCAAGATGGCGGCCGCGCGATACCTGAAGTCGCGGATGACGTCCCTTCCGCTTTTTGCGGCTGACGTTCCCGGCTTTCCCAGCCTCCTCCTGGCCGCATTTGAGCATTTTAACTGGCTGTTTTTTGGCTGGGAGGCACTAGGGAGGTATTCTCTGCTTATTTAAACCTGTGTTTACCCGTGAATTTTCCCTTCCGGTCGGCCTGCCTATTTGCTGCTGCAGTGTGCTGTAGTGAGCCTGCTTGTGCTGCTGCTCCTGTTCCTCTCCTGCTGTAGTGCTGATTTCTTTTTGTCTTAACCCATGTAAGTGTATTTTCATATGCTTTTTTCTTCTCTTGGGTGTTTCAGCTGATGGACTCTGGGAGCGTCAGTAAAGGTCACTCTAAGGGATCTAGGTAAGCAGGGGTGAGTATGCAAAGAGAGCAGAGGATTAAGCTGCTAGGGGCTGACAGTGTTCTTTTTGTCTCCCCACAGCCTGTCTGTCTGATAAGCAATCCAAACCTGTGGAAGTGGAAAGCAAAGACAAGGAGGAAGTTGGAACCTCAGTTAACCCTATCCAGGGACAGTCTCTAGACTCCCTAATGAAACTTATTAAGTCGGCTGTGAATGAGTCTATGCAAGAATCCAAGAAAAAGAAAAGAAAGGAAAGATCTTATATAGAATCAACAAAAGACTCAGAAGCTGAACTGTCAGACTATTCAGATAATGCTTCCTTGTTTGGTTCAGAGGATGAGAGGATGTAGTGGAAACTAATTTTGATCCGAATATCATAGAACCATTGGTTAAAGCAGTGAGAAACCCATGTCCTTGGCAACTGCGGAACCAAAGAAAATCGGAAGCGGATAAGTTGTTTCCATCCATTAAAAAGAAACACCACGCTTTCCCGCTTCATACCTCTATCCAGGAAATAATTTCGTCTGAATGGACTACACAACCTGTGGACGACCGCAGCATTATTCTATGGACCCTATGGAAAAAATGTTGAAGTGTCCTTAAGGAAGGCATTTGTGGCAGCAGGAGCCACTTGTAGACCGGCAGTAGCAGTTATCTCAGTCTCTAGGTCCATGAAAATCTGAATGAAAAATATATAAAAAAATCTCCTCTGATGATTCATCCGATGAAAGATCTGTTGACTCAGGGTCCACTCCAGTATTCGGAGCACGTCCAACTAGCGGCTTGGAGGTTGAGAAACAAAGATTTAAAAATTATAATCTGCAGGAGGTAATTCAATTTCTTCTTAAATCAAGAAAGTCGATTACTTCTGAGAAATACTACAATGAGAGGTCAGGTTTCGTCTCTCTCTGCTCTGCTAGAGAAGAACTTTTAGTTTACCACTAGTCCTTCAGGCATTAACTCAGCTGCCTTTTGAGCCGCTCGAATCATCATCAACATGGTTTCTAACACTTAAGGTGGTGTTCCCAATTGCAGTAACGTCTGCATGCAGAGTTGGAGAAATAGGGGCACTATCAATAAAACAACCATATTTACAATTTATGGATGCTAAAGTAAAGCTAAGGCCAGCTTTCAATTTTTTACCCAAAGTCATATCAAACTTCCATGCAGACCTGGAAGTAATATTGCCGTCCTTCTGTCTAAACCCAAAGAATAAGATGGAGAAATTATTGCACACGTTGGATTTAGTTTGTGCTATTAGAATCTACCTCGATCGAACTAAAAACTGGAGAAGATCAGAACATCTTTTAGTAATCCCAGGTGGGCATAGGAAGGGACAGACACCTTCTAAGAGGACCTTGAGCCGATGGATAGTGTCCTGCATTCAAAAGGCTTATCAGACAAAATCCATAGACAAAATCCAGCTATGCAGTGACATGGAAGAATTCTTCAGGAGACTACGACTTAAAGAGCACTTCCACAATAAGGACTCCAACAACACCAATATTAAACCACGGCATATTAATCCGCTAAAAAGATCTGCTTGGACCCCTAAACCTGGAGCCAACACTACTTTGGACACATACATTAACAACTACATTTCTACACAAAGCAGAGAGACGGGTACACAACATAAGCAGAAAGGAACAAAAAGCCATTAAATCCCTGAGAGAGAACAGAGATATTATTATAAAACCGGCTGACAAAGGAGGCGGTATAGTCATAATGAACACTAATGACTATATAAAAGAAGCCCAAAGGCAGCTATCAAACAGCTCACACTACACCAAATTACAGGGGGATCCTACGGACTGTTATAAGAAAGAACTTAAAACCCTGGTTAATAATTTGCCTACCAGGATCACAGACAGTGTGCTACCTTTAATACCTGAAGACCCAAGAGTGGGATGCTTCTATATGCTCCCCAAAATCCACAAAGAAGGGAACCCAGGCAGACCCATTATCTCAGGTATTAAAACACTAACAGAAAACATCTCCGGCTGGATTGAGAGTATACTGAAACCCCTGGTACAAAATACATCCAGTTTTATTCAGGATACTACACACTTCCTAAATAAATTAGCAGCCATTGATCATATACCTGATGGAACCATTTTAGCCTCATTGGATGTAGAGGCTCTCTATACCAACATTCCCCATGATGATGGTATTTCAGCTTGTCTGAGATATCTTAAAAAACTGGACATACCTGCACTACCAATTGCCAAATTAATGGAGTTTATACTAACCCACAATTACTTCTCATTCAAGCAGGATTTATACCTGCAACAAATGGGTGTGGCAATGGGAACACGATTTGCGCCACAATATGCAAATTTATTCATGGCAAATTTAGAAGAAAACTTTCTTTCAACATGCCCCATCAGACCCATGGCCAACTTCCGCTATATAGATGACATTCTGACCATCTGGACTGCAAGTGAAGATGACCTACTGCACTTCCACCAAAAATACAATGATTTCCACCCCACCATTAAACTCAAAATGAATTATTCACCTACCGAAATAAGCTTTCTGGACACCACAATACAGATTAAAGGAACTACAATACAAACATCCATCTATCGCAAACCTACAGACCGACCCACATACCTCAGTAATGACAGTTTTCACCCTAAACACATAAAGAACTCCATTATCTACAGCTGGGGTATAAGATACAACAGGATTTGCTCTGATTCTACAGACAGAAGTCTGCACCTGGAACAGCTCAAAAAAGATTCTACAAAACCGGGATACAGTAAGTCCATTACAGAAACACAGATGAAGAAAGCAACCAGCATTCCCAGAAACAACCTGTTACAATACAAACATATCCAAAAGGAGGACCGTATCCCACAGGTTGTTACATACCACCCACAAATGGAAATACTACGAAAAATCGCCAAGAAACTCTAACCCGTTTTACAAAAGGACAACAGATTACTAGAAATATTCCCAGACCCCCCTCTCTTATCTTACAGACAACCACCCAACTTAAAGCAAATGCTTGTAAAAAGTTCCCTAACAGGCCCCACACAAAATGGAACATCTCCCTGTTTGCAGAAAAAGTGTGAAACCTGCAAGTACATCCACACTGGAGACAGGATACCAATACCAGGAACCCAACATAGGTTTGAAATAAAGGGAACCTTCTCCTGCAAATCATCCAATGTGGTATACCTGATTTTATGTTCTAGGTGCCCCTCAGGACTTGATGTAAGAGAGACTGGACAGACCCTGAGGCAAAGGATGAACTCTCATCGATTCACAATTAATAACAATAAACAAATGTCCCTGTGGGTGCCCATTTCTGCAGCCAAGGACACAGCCTGAAAGACCTAAAAGTCACAGTGCTTATGGGAAATTTCAGATCCCAAAAAGAGAGGTTAGAATGGGAATGTAAACTTATACAAAAATTTGGGACTCTGGACTCTGGACTCAACAAAGATCTAAACTTTGTGTCACTATGTTTCTAATCTTAATGTCATGTAGAGTTAATCAGACTAAATTCCTCTAAACCACCCAAACCCATAAATATCTCATTTATACCAGACCCTCCATGGACACTAGAGGTGAAGTGTATCTAATTGTTTATTTAACCCCTGCTAATTCTTTTATTACTGCCTGTGATCATTGAATGTGTATTTACTGTTTTATTTACGACAGCCATTGCCAATCAGGCATGGGTGCAAAAGATAACATCTATGTAATGTCAGAAAGTCTTTCTTCTAGTATGTATAAAATAGAGTGCTTTATAAGATTCAGTATTGTATTATGCCTGAGGAAGAAGCCTAGTGCTTTGAAAGCTTGCTTTTTTAATCATTTTAGTTAGCCAATAAAAGGTATTACTTTATATCCAAGACAATTCTCTACTACAGACAAAAGGCATAAAGATCCCGCAAGGACTTAAGGTGCATTCTATCAGAGGTATCGCATGTTCCTGGGCAGCCCAAGCAGGGGCCCCATTGGAAATGATTTGTAAAACTGCAAGGTGGGGTCAGCTAGAACGTTTATTAAGCACTACAGGATGGAGGTGCTGCTGAATCAAGATGCCAGATATGGCAGAAAAGTTTTGCACTCTGTTGTATCAGATATGATTTAATAAATTATGTTTTTAAAAAGGAAAACCCGCCCTGGATTATATTTTGCTTGGTATGATCCGTTTGGTGACGTTGCTGCCATGGTGACTGGGGGAAAACAAAAAAAACAAATCTACTTACCAGGGATTTCTGTTTCCTAGTCACTTCTATGGCAGCAGTATCCAAAACCCTCCCGACTTATATTTACTCTACAGCTTTGAACTAGAACACTGGACAGTGGGAGGAGGAGCTATTTAAAAGGTATGAGGGGAGTTCTTCCTGTTTCAATTGGCTGCAAATGGGAGGGGATTCGTTTGGTGACTGCTGCCATAGAAGTGACTGAGAAACAGAAATCCCTGGTAAGTAGATTTGATTTCTTGTTTTTCTATCCTAAGGATATTTTTTATTTTTTTCAGTGCCTGTACCTCTGTCAAATCATCAAAGTATTTGAGTTCTAAAAGGAAAAGGTCGGAGGAGGATAAAAGTTCTACTGTTCAGTTACCAGAGTAGATCTTTATGGATGGATTAATGAGTCTCATTAAAACAGTAGTTAAAGAGTCTATGCATACCCCAGAGAGAAAAAAGAGAAAAAGCTACGACTAGGCATTTATCAGATGTGTCAGATTCAGATGGGTCAGAAACAAGGAATTCTGCCGGATCTGAGGAGGAATATGAGAATTTATCTGAGGAGGAAGAAGACACCAGTCTTTTTTGTTCATAGTATTGTGGAACCACTAATTAAAGCAATAAGAGATACCATTTTCTCTTTCTACGGAAGAGCTTGTTGCAGCTTCTGCATATAAATATTTACCTGCTCTTCATACAAAGTCAGACACTTTTCAATGCAATATATACAAATCAATGCAATATATAATAGCCATGGAATGGAAAAAAGTCGAAAGAAGAGTGGATGTAGGAACTACATAACTAAAAAGTATCCGTTCGAGGAAGAAGTTGCAGAGGCGTGGAGTTCTCCACCTAAAGTTGATACAGCTATAGTCAGACTAGCCAAGAGGAGTACCCTACCAGTGGAAGATGCTGCAACATTTAAAGACCCTATGGATAGGAGATTGCACAATAATCTCAAGAAGTCATAAATTGTGGCTGGAGCAGCCTGTAAGCCGTACATGGCTCTAACCTCCACTACTAGGGCAGTTAGAGTTTGGCTTACAAATTTACAGGATGCCATTAATAATGTAAAGAGATCTAAACTAGCTAATATGGTCCAAGAATGTAGATTCGCTACGGACTTCATGTCAGAGGCTTCGGTGGATTTGGTGAGATTTTTGGCCAGATCAATAGCATTATCAGTGGCCCCAAGAAAGGCTCTTAAAAACTGGGCAGCGGATGTAAACTCCAAAGCGAACCTCTGTCAATTACCCTTTGATGGAAAAGTACTGTTTGGGGAGAGATTGGATGAATTAATTAAAAGATCTTCAGGGGGTAAAAGTGTATTTTTACCACAAGAAAGAAGATTTAAAAGAAATCATCCAGTCCGAGAAACAGAGAGAGTTTTTTTCATCAGCCAAGGCAAGGCCGAAATAGCAGAGACTCCTTTCGTGCAGGGAATTGGAGATCAGGAAAGAGGAGTAATTCCTTTCAAGGACAAGCGAACCAGCAATGACGTCAGGCAGGCTCAGTCTCTACACATAGGGGGAAGATTAAAGCAATTTGTAGAAGCTTGGGCCCGTTCTATTCCCAATACTTGGGTAGTCCAAACGATTTGAGAGGGGTACAACATTTTTTTTGTTCTTAATTGTTTAAGAGTGAGGAAGTTCAAGATGGAGTCTCTCCAATCAATAGTACAAGCGGTGCAGAAGAACATGTGAATGGTGAATATAGACCTCCAGGACGCATATTTTCATGTGCCAATACACAAGGATTGTTGGAGGTTCCTGAAGTTCATGGCCATGGACTTACTGTACATCTCTAGTGTATGTGCCTCCCATTTGGGTTAAATCAATCACCCAGAGCGTTAACAAAGATTTTAGTGGCGTTGCTAGCCGAAATGAGAAAAGAAGGCATTTATATATATTATTATTTAGATGACATTCTTATTCTAGCAGATTCCAAAGAAAAAGCAATTGGTCATACAACTCAAGTAACTCGCACTCTAAAAGTCATCTCTCTTCCGCTCAAGAAATGGTCTTTTTTGGGTGCATTATTTCAAACTCCGCAAAACATTATAATTCACAATTCAACCTTTCAAAGAAATTTAAAATTTCAACAGAAGTAAAACAGTCACTATCATGGTGGATGGACATAAGAAACCTGGTTCATCGAAAGCAAATAGAGGAGCCTCCCAGACAAACAATAACTACAGATGCCTCAGAAGTAGGTTGGGGTGCTCATTTTCAAGCAAAGTATGCACGGGGAAGCTAGGAGCTACAAAAAGGGCTAACTTCAAATGTGTTAGAACTAAAGGCAGTCTGGGAAGCTCTACAACATTTTGCACAGTCTATAAAAGGCACGCATGTAAAGATCGGACAATGCCACCACAGTAGCGTACATAAAAAAACAAGGGGGTACCAGGAGCAAGACACTGTTAAGAGAAGTGACTCCCATTCTGAAGGGGAGTGGAGAAACATCTTTTAAAGGGCATGTCCACCCCCAAAACTAAAATTTAACCCCTTACTGGCCACATCAAGTAGTTTAAAACAATCCTTACCTTACATTCCTGCTCAAAATAGTTCCCCTGCTGTGCCCCTCCAAAGTCCAGGAAACTGCTGTGTAGGAGCAGTGTGTGACTCATGCTGTGCCTGAGACTTCCTCAACCTCATCAAGGTTGAGGCATGCTCAGTGCAGCCCTCCCTGCCTCTCAGCCAATCACGGACGCAGCTGCCGGTCCCGCCCCCTGCTTTCAATTCCATGCAAGCAGAGGGCCTGAACACTGCAGCAGGGGAGAGAGGGCAGGTAAGTAAGAATCGGGGGACTTTCTAACAATTATATTAATGCGGTTGGGGCTGGGGGAGCATGCCCTACCACATATCAAAAGTTAAATTTTGGGGTGGACATGCCCTTTAAGTATTTTAGCCATCCATATGCCGGGCATTCAAAATATGGTGTCCGATTACCTCAGCAGAAATCAAGTGATTTCTGGGGAGTGGAGTCTTCACAACAGCATATACATGCAAATTTGTCAAAGATGGGGAGATCCAGATATAGACTTAATGGCCACGACAAAGAACTCCAAATGTCAAAGATTCTACTCGAGAAATCCAAGCCTGCAGTCAGTAGGCACAGATGCCCTAGCCCAAGACTGGTCCACAAATCTATTGTACATATTCCCTCAATTCCCAATGATTTGGAGAGTCTTCAAAAAGATACTAGCTTCAGTGATTGCAATAATTCTGAATTGGCCAAGAAGACCTTGGTTTCCGTTGCTAAGATCCCTGTCGGTAGAGCAGCCATGGAAAATTCCAACCTTTCCAGGGTGGTTGAGCCAAGGGCCAGTGTGCTACCAGGAAAAGAACAATTTAAATTTGATGGCTTGAAACTTGAGAGGAGTAGACTATCTTCTCTGGTTTTGAAAATGGTGAGTCCCTTTAAATCAAGGAAATGGTCAACTTCAAAACAGTACTATAAAGTTTGGAGTCACTTGGTAGACTTTGCTAAGGAGTCCGGCCAAGATCCTCTTAAAGCAGAAGCTACTTTGGTGGTTAAATTTTTATTTGTAGGATAAAACATGGGACTGAGCAACAGCACACTTAAAGGTCAAATTTCTCCTTTATCAGCACATTTAAACCACTCTTGTGTGGCAGATCCTCTGGTAGAGAGATTCTTTAATGCCTTAATTAGAGTAAGACCTATAGTTAGGTCAGTCAGCCCAACTTAGAATCTACCATTGGTACTTCAAGCCATGACTATGCCACCCTTTGAACCCCCTGGAGAGAAGTTTGAAAGTCTTATTTTTGGTAGCAGTTACATCTGCTTACAGAGTTTCAGAACTGGCAGCCTGGTCAGCAAATCAGCCAGACACCACTGTCTTTCATGACAGGGTAAGACTTAAACTGATTTCCAATTTCTTCCAAAAGTAGTAACTCCTTTTCATCTAGATATGGAGATTAATCTACCAGTATTTTGTCTGAGACCTCGTACAAATAAAAAAAGATGTCTGCACACCTTGGACTAAATATTACTTAAAAAGGACAAAAGTTTGGAGAAAATCAGACAGACTCTTTGTGATACCTAGAGGCTTTCAAAGGGAAAAGCCCCAACCAAGAAGACATTAGCCAGTTGGGTAATATTGGCCATCTCCAAAGCTTATCAGGTCAGAGGTGAGGCCGTTCCTTCAGGGTTGAGAGCCCACTCGACGAGAGCGATTGCAACATCTTGGGCATTAGAATTTATAACATCTTTACAAACCATCTGTAGTACAGCAAAATGGGCATCATTGAAAAGTTTATAAAACATTATCGTCTGGATGTAGCCTCGCTGATAAAACAAGATTCGTGCTAGAGGGT
Source organism: Hymenochirus boettgeri (assembly GCA_019447015.1). Lineage (NCBI taxonomy): Eukaryota > Metazoa > Chordata > Amphibia > Anura > Pipidae > Hymenochirus > Hymenochirus boettgeri. The sequence goes on along the minus strand of CM033470.1, from coordinate 120,332,561 downwards.
GCTAGAGGCTGTTATTCAGTAAAAGCAATTGTATATAATAAATAAGAAGACTTTGCAATTTTTTTGTGTCCCTCCCTCTTTGTTTAGCTTAGGTAAATCCCAATCTGGTCAATGCCTGCCACCGGGGTGACAGAGAAAATAAGAAATTTTACAAACATACCGTAATTTCTGTTTCTTGTCACCTTCCATGGCAGCATTCATCAGGGATTTTCCCACACTTCTCTATGATATGTTTACTTTACAGCTTTATAACAAAAAGACAAGGAGAAGTCTAAGGGGGGGCTTTTTATACTGTGCGTTTGCTGATTGGCCCAGGGATATTCCAGTCTGATGAATGCTGCCGTGAAAGGTGACATGAAACAGAAATTAAGGTATGTTTGGGAAATTTCTTATTTTGAGAAGTTTGAAAGAATCCCTTCCCTTATTAGAACTACCTTCTGAAGTTTCTGTAATATAAGTATGCAGCAGGAACCATCTGACCCTTCATTTTTCACAAAATTGTATTATGTAATTGGAATTATTTATCTAATGTTGCTCCAACTACTCCCTACTCATAACCTTCCATTATAAAATATGGCACTCGTGTATTATATAGATAAAATACCAAGTGTTTATTTTATTAGGAAGCTACAGTGGTATTAATCCTTATAAAAATCACTCAGCTATGTCACTAAGTGACAATTACTGCCCCTCCCATTCCTGTCACTTCATAACCTATGTCTCTCCTTCCTCCCCACAAAGATTTGTCTTAGGTTACAGTATAATCTTTGGGGAGCTTTAATTTAGGTAGGAATGGAACAAGGCTAGAATTTAACACATCATAAGGGGGAAGGAATCAGAAACTTATGTATTATAAGAAATAATGCACCCCTTCACATTATAATGTCTTATTTAGAATTATAAGTGTAAAAGAGACAGGAACACTTGCTACTGTCTCCTGTTTCTGTCCCTTAACCCAGATATCAGTTCTTACTGAACCGTATCCTGCGGTTCGGATTGCAAACAATCTATTTTTCCACACGCGTTGCTTTGAATTTCAGATTAAAAAACAAAAGTAATGCACAGTTTTTCTTTCCCTCTGTAACTTTATCAGCTGATGTTTCTAAAAGTGGAGCCCTCTAACCCACAAGAGCTAACATAAAGAAACCAGTACATTTAAATAAACTTTATCTTTTGCTAGAGACATAATGAAAGCAAAAAATAACATAGCTACTTAAAAAGTTACATTGGCTCCTAGAGTTGCCAAACTGAATAACTACTAATTTGTTTGCTAATGTTGTAGCTACTACTACATTTATTCACCTGGCAACATTGACCAACTTAGAATACTCAGTAAGGAAACAGAATAAAGGACTTCCCGCCAATACATCTTTGTTTCTTGTCCACAAATACCTGCAAAGTTTAGCTTCATCCTGGTAGAACCTTACCTGCCATTGGGGCTATTTCCAAGGGAGTTCTTAGTTTCTCTCTCTCTCACCCTTTCAAAGCCTCTCAATTTGGTGGGCTACACAATCTAAAGTTCCTATTGAGGCCATATGTCGAGCAGCAAGATAGTCCTCCTTTAATACCTTTATAAAAAAAATTACAGATTAATGTCTTTAATTCCCAAGACACTTCATTTGGAGAGACATCTTAATAGCTGAACTATGTAATTCATTACATAATTTCATTTTTTACTTAAGCATCAATTCTGTGTCCATCCCTTTTTTAATTTTAATTTTTTCCATGATTTTTAGTTGGTCAAGGCTACCATGGTGAATGGGAAAACAATAAAACTTAATACAACTCCCAGTAACCTCTCATAGAAGCCTTTACCACCCTTCTAAGTTCCTAGTTTGTAGATCATGTAGCTTTGGAAAAGACGAATTAGAGTAGAACAGGCTCCTTTATTCTGTTTCCTGTCAGCAGGCTAGTGAGAGGGACTTACTCGTTGGTAAGGGCTACCAGAAGAGACTGGAAATTGAAATTATGGCAAGTTGTATGTAAATATTGCTTTTAATAAACAACAATCACAAAGTTTGTCGGCCCATATCTTAATGGAGTTATAGATAGATGACTTTTTGAGTCTGCCTGAGGATTGGGTTTTCTCTCACTTCATTGCCTTATTTTTTATTTTTATTTTTATATTTTAGGAAACCATGGAATGCTTTTCTGCTTCATGCTGTGAAAAAACTTTCAACAATTTTTGCAGGCACTTGACACTGGTCCACTTGGAGCTATACTGCTTATAGGATATTTCAGAATGTGCACAGTCCATTTTTTTGGCAAAAAATTGCAGATATTCTGTTTAAAGAGGTGCCATCAGCTGACAACTCTGGGAATATAATACTGTAAGAGAAAGAATTTTTTATATATATATACATATGTGGAGAGAGCAACCCTGGCAATAATACATGCCAGTGAAACCTGAAGCAGGTGGTGCTAGGGATAAAACCATATAGCAGTGGTGGCGAACCTATTGCACGTGTGCCAGAGATGGCACTCTGAGCCTTCTGTGTGGGCACTCATGCAGAGCAGAGTTTGCTACCAGAAGTCAGAGAGACCTGTAGCGGTTTTCTGTAGCAGAGAGAGGTCAAGTGCTATAACATTCAGCTCTGTTGTGTTTTTGGATCTCAAACCCTGTCAATTATTAAGGGGAATAGATCTCAAACTCCTGGTAACATAGAGGTTAAAAGGTAATCTTCATCGATTCTATCTACTGTATTGGTCAGTGTCTATTTGAGTTGTTTTTTAAATGATCACGTTGACACTATGAAATAAAAAGTGGGGTTTAGGTTGCAGTCAGCCTCAAAATGTTTGCCATCACTGCCATATATAGAACTAACTGCTCGTGACAACGATACCAACAAGATTCCCAAACAGCACTCAATGTCTTTAGACTTAATCTTACCAGTATAAAACGAATCTGTGGGTCTCTTGTCCCACTAGTAAGAGAAATAATTATAGTCTGTGCTGTTAGTTATCAAGCATTATGTTGTAATAGTCAATGGAACAATGTAGCACTATGGCCTGTACTTAATTATTGTTTAACAATGAGGTTACCATTTATTAGATTAGCCAGGTGCATACATTTCAGTGCATCTGAATCTGTAACATAATGTTAGATTTTTTCTACATTACTAGACATTGAGCCCAGAGTTCCCTCTCAATGTCCCAGCCAGAGTCACCCTCAGTGCCTCAAGGCTATAGCCCCCCTCCTCAGTGTCCAAACCCAGAGTCCCCCTCTTGGTGTCCCAAACCCAGAGACCCCCCCTAACCCAAGGCCAGTATCCCAAGCATTCTACCTTAACTGCTGTCTTGGGGGTTACTGGTACTGGATTTGGCTATTACTGTATGGGATTAATATGGGAATTCTGCTATGCATTTAAAGGGCAACTTAAGCCCCAAAACTATACTGAATCAGAAGTAGTGGTCATACTTTCTACCCTCGACTTATACTCGAGTCAATCAGTTTTACAAAATTTTCAGGTAAAAATAGGTACCTCGACTTATACTCAATATATCGGGTACTCACCCTAGCAGTAAAGGTTGCCATACACAGACCTATATTATCGGGCGAACATGGCTGGTAATATCAATCACATAAAATGTTTGTAGCACAATGATGAAAAATGAGTCAGCCTGATTTTGCTATTGGACGTACATGGAATGCTTATCACCCGATACCGTATATAAGTACGCATGGAGGTGGGATTTCTACAATCTAGTGTACTGCCAGGGGTCAGGGCCAGTGTTTTAGAGTTTTCTAAACTGGGCTTCTAATTGGGTTCTTGTTTATGCTTGGAACTGAATAACTCAAAATTGATTAAAGGATAACTCCATGTAAAACACTTTTCACTTACATATAGTCCAGAAACTTTTTATTAAAACAATGTATTAGTTACCTTTATAACCATTGGTGGGTACAAACATGGTTTAAATAGGTTACTAAACCTCAAAGCTGTAACCAGGGTGAAGACCTAATGCTTGGTCATCACCTCTAGGTTTATACTTTACACTGGGTTTGGTGCTTTGAAAATGTACCCTTTTATCAACTGCTTTCTGACCTACTGCTGCCTCGCTGTGGCTGCCATTCAATCAATGAATTTTAAATGTGAGAACATGCTTCTTGCAGAATGTGTCAATCTATTAGTCAAGCTTGTAAGGGGGCATTGCCAGACCAAATGAAAGGCTCCTTCTCATAGAATTAGGCATGCTCATTGATATTCACCCAGAAAGAGAGAGAAATTATTAAATCAGCTACAGTACCTTGCATCCTCCTGTGCTGAAGATAAAGAAAAGTAAAACTAGGGAAGGGTTTTTAGGTAGGAATCCAGTTAGGAATTACATTACGTATAATATACATACATGTATATCCTTTCACAAAGCAGTTTTCTGGGCTATTAATCAGAGACAATTACCTTATTTTACCCAGAGCCACCTCTAATTCTTTAGATGATTTAAAGTCACGCTAACTGATTCACATTAATTATCTTAACTTTAACTTGCTGTGCGAGTATCTAAAGAGACACTTGTGCAGCTTCTGCAAGTCATTCACCAGTGGCAGTGCGGCAGATAGTAAGTTACAGTATTTATGCCAACTGATGCCAGCTGCCATAAAATATTTAGATTATATAAAATTCAGCCTCTGGTGAATCTCTTATGGAATAATTATCCAGAGAGTCTATAGCTCTGGGTGAATCTTCCTAAATGTAATTTTACCTGGAAATCTCCTAGGCAGTGCCTTTTAATTCTCTATATAGTCAGGATTTTTAAGACATCATCGTAAGTGAGATTTTTGAGAGTATTGTAAACTAAAGGGTTGATGTAATAATTGGTGCAAAAGTTTAAAATGTTGTCCACCCCCACCAAAACCTTTGATTAATGCTAAGTGCCAACATACCGTAATTTCTGTTTCTTGTCACCTTCCATGGCAGCATTCACCAGGGATTTTCCCACCCTTCTAAAGAATATGTTTACTTTACAGCTTTATAATAAAAAGACGAGGAGGAGTCTAAGGGAGGGCTTTTTATATTAAGCGTTTCCTAATTGGCCCAGGGATATCCCAATCTTGTGAATGCTGCCATGGAAGGTGACAATAAACAGAAATTATGGTATGTTTGTAAAATTTCTTATTTTTGAGAAGTTTGAAGAAGTCCCTTCCTTATTAGAACTTACCTTCTGAAGTTTCTGTAATATAAGTGATGCAGCAGGAACCATCTGACCCATTCATTTTTCACAAAATTGTATTATGTAATTGGAATTATTTATCTAATGTTGCTCCAACTACTCCCTACTCATAATCCTTCCATTATAAAATATGGCACTCGTGTATTATATAGATAAAATACACAAGTGTTATATTTTATTATGGAAGCTACAGTGGTATTAATCCTTATAAAAATCACTCAGCTATGTCACTAAGTGACTAATTACTGCCCCTCCCATTCCTGTCACTTCATAACCTATGTCTCTCCTTCTCCTCCACAAAGATTTGTCTTAGGTTACAGTATATAGCTTTGGGGAGCTTTAATTTAGGTAGGAATAGGAACAAGGCTAGAATTTAACATGCAATAAGGGGGAAGGAATCAGAAACTTATGTATTATAAGAAATAATGCACCCCTTCACATTATAATGTCTTATTTAGAATTATAAGTGTAAAAGAGACAGGAACACTTGCTACTGTCTCCTGTTTCTGTCCCTTAACCCAGATATCAGTTCTTACTGAACCGTGATCCTGCGGTTCGGATTGCAAACAATCTATTTTTCCACACGCGTTGCTTTGAATTTCAGATTAAAAAACAAAAGTAATGCACAGTTTTTCTTTACCTCTGTAACTTTATCAGCTGTATGTTTCTAAAAGTGGAGCCCTCTAACCCACAAGAGCTAACATAAAGAAAACCAGTACATTTAAATAAACTTTATCTTTTGCTAGAGACATAATGAAAGCAAAAATAAACATAGCTACTTAAAAAGTTACATTGGCTCCTAGAGTTGCCAAACTGAATAACTACTAATTTGTTTGCTAATGTTGTAGCTACTACTACATTTATTCACCCTGGCAACATTGACCAACTTAGTAAATACTCAGTAAGGAAACAGAATAAAGGACTTTCCCGCCAATACATCTTTTGTTTCTTGTCCACAAATACCTGCAAAGTTTAGCTTCATCCTGGTAGAACCTTACCTGCCATTGGGGCTATTTCCAAAGGGAGTTCTTAGTTCTCTCTCTCTCACCCTTTCAAAGCCTCTCAATTTGGTGGGCTACACAATCTAAAGTTCCTATTGAGGCCATATGTCGAGCAGCAAGATAGTCCTCCTTTAATACCTTTATAAAAAAAATTACAGATTAGATGTCTTTAATTCCCAAGACACTTCATTTGGAGAGACATCTTAATAGCTGAACTATGTAATTCAAATTACATAATTTCATTTTTTACTTAAGCATCAATTCTGTGTCCATCCCTTTTTTTAATTTTAATTTTTTCCATGATTTTTAGTTGGTCAAGGCTACCATGGTGAATGGGGAAAACAATAAAACTTAATACAACTCCCAGTAACCTCTCATAGAAGCCTTTACCCACCCTTCTAAGTTCCTAGTTTGTAGATCATGTAGCTTTGGAAAAGACGAATTAGAGTAGAACAGGCTCCTTTATTCTGTTTCCTGTCAGCAGGCTAGTGAGAGGGACTTACTCGTTGGTAAGGGCTACCAAGAAGAGATGGGAAATTGAAATTATGGCAAGTTGTATGTAAATTATTGCTTTATAAACAACAATCACAAAGTTTGTCGGCCCATATAATGGAGTTATAGATAGATGACTTTTTGAGTGCCTGAGGATTGGGTTTTTTCTACTTCATGCCTTATTTTTTTATTTTATTTTTATATTTTAGGAAACCATGGAATGCTTTTCTGCTTCATGCTGTGAAAAAACTATTCAACAATTTTTGCAGGCACTTGACACTGGTCCACTTGGAGCTATAACTGCTTATAGGATATTTCAGAATGTGCACAGTCCATTTTTTTGGCAAAAAATTGCAGATATTCTGTTTAAAGAGGTGCCATCAGCTGACAACTCTGGGAATATAATACTGTAAGAGAAAGAATTTTTTATATATATATACATATGTGGAGAGAGCAACCCTGGCAATAATACATGCCAGTGAAACCTGAAGCAGGTGGTGCTAGGGATAAAACCATATAGCAGTGGTGGCGAACCTATTGCACGTGTGCCAGAGATGGCACTCTGAGCCTTCTGTGTGGGCACTCATGCAGAGCAGAGTTTGCTACCAGAAAGTCAGAGAGAAACTGTAGCGGTTTTCTGTAGCAGAGAGAGGTCAAGTGCTATAACATTCAGCTCTGTTGTTTTGTTTTGGATCTCAAACTCCTGTCTAATTATTAAGGGGTTAATAGATCTCAAACTCCTGGTAACATAGAGGTTAAAAGGTAATCTATCATCGATTCTATCTACTGTATTGGTCAGTGTCTATTTGAGTTGTTTTTTAAATGATCACGTTGACACTATGAAATAAAAAGTGGGGTTTTAGGTTGCAGTCAGCCTCTAAAATGTTTGCCATCACTGCCATATATAGAACTAACTGCTCGTGGGACAACGATACCCAACAGATTCCCAAACAGCACTCAATGTCTTTAGACTTAATCTTACCAGTATAAAACGAATCTGTGGGTCTCTTGTCCCACTAGTAAGAGAAATAATTAGTAGTCTGTGCTGTTAGTTATCAAGCATTATGTTGTAATAGTCAATGGAACAATGTAGCACTATGGCCTGTACTTAATTATTGTTTAACAATGAGGTTACCATTTATTAGATTAGCCAGGTGCATACATTTCAGTGCATCTGAAATTCTGTAAACATAATGTTAGATTTTTTCTACATTACTAGACATTGAGCCCAGAGTTCCCTCTCAATGTCCCAAGGCCAGAGTCACCCTCAGTGCCTCAAGGCTATAGCCCCCCCTCCTCAGTGTCCCAAGCCCAGAGTCCCCCTCTTGGTGTCCCAAACCCAGAGACCCCCCTCTAACCCAAGGCCAGTATCCCAAGCATTCTACCTTAACTGCTGTCTTTGGGGGTTACTGGTACTGGATTTGGCTATTACTGTATGGGATTAATGTATGGGAATTCTGCTATGCATTTAAAGGGCAACTTAAGCCACAAAACTATACTGAATCAGAAGTAGTGGTCATACTTTCTACCCTCGACTTATACTCGAGTCAATCAGTTTTTACAAAATTTTCAGGTAAAAATAGGTACCTCGACTTATACTCAAGTATATACGGGTACTCACCCTAGCAGTAAAGGTTGCCATACACAGACCTATATTATCGGGCGAACATGGCTGGTAATATCAATCACATAAAATGTTTGTAAGCACAATGATGAAAAAATGAGTCAGCCTGATTTTGCTATTGGACGTACATGGAATGCTTATCACCCGATACCGTATATAAGTACGCATGGAGGTGGGATTTCTAACAATCTAGTGTACTGCCAGGGGTCAGGGCCAGTGTTTTAGAGTTTCTAAACTGGGCTTCTAAATTGGGTTCTTGTTTATGCTTGGAACTGAATAACTCAAAATTGATTAAAGGATAACTCCAATGTAAAACACATTTTCACTTACATATAGTCCAGAAACTTTTTATTAAAACAATGTATTAGTTACCTTTATAACCATTGGTGGGTACAAACATGTTTAAATAGGTACTAAACCTCAAAGCTGTAACCAGGGTGAAGACCTAAAATGCTTGGTCATCACCTCTAGGTTTATACTTTACACTGGGTTTGGTGCTTTGAAAATGTACCCTTTTATCAACTGCTTTCTGGACCTACTGCCTCGCTGTGGCTGCCAATTCAATCAATGAATTTTAAATGTGAGAACATGCTTCTTGCAGAATGTGTCAATCTATTAGTCAAGCTTGTGAAGGGGGCATTGCCAGACCAAATGAAAAAGGCTCCTTCTCATAGAATTAAGGCATGCTCATTGATATTCACCCAGAAAGAGAGAGAAATTATTAAATCAGCTACAGTACCTTGCATCCTCCTGTGCTGAATAGATAAAGAAAAGTAAAACTAGGGAAGGGTTTTTAGGTAGGAATCCAGTTAGGAATTACATTACGTATAATATACATACATGTATATCCTTTCACAAAGCAGTTTCTGGGCTATTAATCAGAGACAATTACCTTAATTTACCCAGAGCCACACTAATTCTTTAGATGATTTAAAGTCACGCTAACTGATTCACAATTAATTATCTTAACTTTAACTTGCTGTGCGAGTATCTAAAGAGACACTTGTGCAGCTTCTGCAAGTCATTCACCAGTGGCAGTGCGGCAGATAGTAAGTTACAGTATTTAATGCCAACTGATGCCAGCTGCCATAAAATATTTAGATTAGATAAAATTCAGCCTCTGGTGAATCTCTTATGGAATAATTATCCAGAGAGTCTATAGCTCTGGGTGAATCTTCCTAAATGTAATTTTACCTGGAAATCTCCTAGGGCAGTGCCTTTTAATTCTCTATAATAGTCAGGATTTTTAAGACATCGATTAAGTGAGATATTTTGAGAGTATTGTAAACTAAAGGGTTGATGTAATAATTGGTGCAAAAGTTTAAAATGTATGTCCACCCCCCACCAAAACCTTTGATATAATGCTAAGTGCCCACTAAAACCTCGACCTCGCGAGGTCGTGAGGTGCTGCTATGGCCCCTTTAGCTTTCTTTTGTTCACAGAAGAAAGTAGAAGAACGCAGAGGGAACGAAGGTAAGTAGATTTACCAGCACCTTAGAAAAATAAGAATCTCGCGAGATTGAGGTTTTGGGGGGCACTAAACATCAAAAGTTTTTGTGGGGGGTGGACATACCCTTTTAACTATGATATTCATTTACAACAATCAGGTGTCATGTTTTACTAGGTTACTGCTATTAGATATCACCTAATTGGTTGCTGCAGATAATAGCAATTAATGAATCAGCCTCAATATGTTTTGGTAGGCCATAAGAGCATCTACCATATTATCCTGGATGTAAATAAAAAAAGATTACACTAAGATTTAGGGCTAGGCTATGCTAACGTGATTTCGCTCACAATTGCGCACGTGATTTTAAATAATCGCAAAGATTCCTGCGATTTCCAAAGCGTGTGCGATTGCACATGCATGTCTGTTTTAGTAACGCATGCGATCACCATTTTTTACACAATCGCATGTGTTTCCATAATGGGAAAGTGCAAAATTACATGCGCAAAAACGCGACAACGCAGAGAAATCCATGTGCAATTGCGTGCAGCCTTACTGAGTAAAATTCACCCCGTATATTATTTTTGTAACTTGCTTAAAACAGACATTTTGTGTAATCTCTTGATTTTATAACCTTTTTGTTTGCTTCTAGGAGACCAGCTTTCCTTCTCCTTTCACTGCAGTTTCAAAGAAACCTTTTTAGATTCCTGACATCTTGTGTTTCCTTAATACCACCAAAAAGTATGCTTTTAATGGCAAATACTTTCATAGAAATGGATTATTTATCAGATGCTTGGATTCTTACCCTTATAAAGGAGCTGCAGAAAGAAAGTGATATTAAACCGCCACTCCCTAGCTCACATGTGAAAAGTCAGTTGCAATGTATAGGGAGTGAACTGTGCCATCCAGGGAATCAAAAATACAAATTAGGATGGCTAAACCAGATTTTTTTAACAAGAAAGCGTAAACGTAGAAAAGACTCTGAACAAGAACTGCTTAAAGAAGAGTGCCAAGTTCTGAAGAAGGTGCGCATTGATGAACCAAAATTTGCCACTAAAACTCAGGCCATGCAGCACAAAGTACAAAATGTGAGAACTGCAAACAAAATGGAGGAGATTCCAGAACTACCTGGAGCTATTAAGGTACTTAATTATGGTAATTAAACTACTTTGGTAAATAGATAATTAAAAACTGAATACACTAATAAGAAACTTTAAAAGGATTTTTTTATTACCAAATTGTTAGGATATACTAATATTTTATTTTGTGACTTACCCCTGGTAATATCTGCATGTAAGCAAACAAATAAGCAAAATTGCCTTAGTCACAGTAGAGAAATTGTAATTTGGTTTCTTAATGTTTCAGATTTGTATTTCCAAACTACGAGAGATTCTTCATGGGAGGAAGAACTCGGGTCTGAAAATAGGATTATACATTATATTTTTAGAAATGTAGCTCAACTTGTCTTGTAATTCTTGTTATTGCTTGTTTCAGTCATTGGACAGTACTTTACACGCATATGAAGGAAATGTTTGAATTGTGTAATCCTATACAGGTATTTGATCAATAGAACAAATTCTAATTTTTTTAGTATTTGTCCTCTTCCATTGCTAAATGTTTTAATGTTTTCGATTTTTTTTTGTGTCTTCCTTGTGCTTGAATCGATTTTCTCCTCTTTGAGAGTCCAAAAATATCCCAAAGTCCCTGTTGCAGCTCTGTTGTATTTTGGATGCTCTCACACCAGACCTTAGTTTATCCCATTCATTAGTGGTGGCAACAGCCCTCTTCAAAAAAAAGGTGTGTTTCATTCTGTGATGACAATTGTTCTAATTTGTGTGGTAGAAATATGCAACAATGATTAAAACAGAGTAACTAAAAAAACAAAACTGTTGCATTAATGTGTTGTTTTGTATGTCTATTTTTCAGCATTAAAACTTGCCGGTTTCTCTCTGGACCTTATCAGTACATTATCAGTAATTTGACTAACTGTTCCTTTGCTTGCTGTTTCATCAGACCAGCTTTCTGGTTGTTACCAGTGTTTTATGAGCCTAAAGTGGGTCCACACAGTAACGATAAAGCCCCGAACCGTCGGATCCGACGTATCGGGCTTTATCATTACTGTGTGTACGTTCGTTTCCCGAACGAGCGCGCGGCCGCGAACGTTCGTCGGCCGTACGCTCGTTCGGGAAAGGCCGAAAATTTCCATCGGCCGCGCTAGACTCCTATAGGGAGTCTAGCGCGGCCGATGGAAACACACAGTCCCGAGCGTTCTCCCTATAGGAGAACGCTCGGGACTGTGTGTATGCAGATCTTTGAAAGATGGCAGACAGGATCTTGCAGATCCTCTCTGTCATCTTTCAGAAATCTGTACTGTGTGTACCTAGCTTTAAGCCTCCTACTCAAAAGAGCCCTGACCCAGACTGTTTTCCATCTCCCTTTGACATCCTTGCTTGTTATCAGGACTTCGAATCTCTCTAATCTGCCCTGGCCTATTGCCCATAACTTGGCTGCTATTAGACCTTTGGCTGGCTATTGTTGCAGCCCTCACCTACTGCTTGACACTGACCCCGAACTGTACTGCTTACCTTAACTTTTGCCTGCCTGACATCTTTAAACCATCAGTCCCTTGTTGCTTCAGTTGGTAGTCTGCATGTTAGTGCCTATTTTCTCCATCTGTTCCTAAGCTTAAGATTCCCCTGTCTCACTGCTGGGGATAGGAAGAAATCAGACACTTTTCCCCTGAGTCTAAAGTTTTTTTTGAAAGGTTAAAGGGTATCTCCACTGATCAAAGTCACCTGGTTGTAAGGATAGATATGTGTAAGGCGGATATGTACCTGCAGTATCCTGTGTCTTTCAGCAATAGTTTAGAGAAATCCAATGAGTTTCCCCCAGAATGCTGTGGATGGTGCAGTCCGCCCACTTTCAGTGACTGCCTGTCTGGGAAAGTCCGCTGCGCGTTTTCCTTTAGTGCATGCGCAGAACGTGAGCTACTGAGTTCACTGCTTAATGGAGGAATAATCACATGACATCACAGCAGCTTGCTGACCTCACTAATTAATGGAGGAGTAATCAGTTACTACTTTTTCTCACTCCCTCCCATACCAGATTGCCTCTATCCCAGCATCCCCTATGAAATCAATCATTGATCAGAGTTAGACAACAAAAATCTTTATTAACAAACGCAAGTCCCCCTGCCTTGGTTACAGTAGTGTGGGAAGAGGGTTTTAACTTTTCCTCCGCTGTCTCTCTCTGCATGATTAGCTGTAAATGAACTAGAGAGTCAGAGAAAGGATTTCTTACTGCAGAAGCCAAGTGGGTGTGTCTGCTACCATGATGATGCACATTGAGTGACAGCACTCTCAGCACAGGGGAAGACACACCCCCAGGAACCTGCACAACTTTCCCATGGTGCTGCAATCAAACAAAGGGAATTCTGGGGGAAAAGGTAGGGGAGGGTTGGGGATGTGAACTTTAAATAACCAAAACCAAAAAAATGCTTTTTCCTCAGTGGAGATACCCTTTAAGGTAAGCAACATCTTCTCTTCTGCAAGCCTGCACCCTTTGTGTCCTCTGTTATCCAATTCTATACCCTTTTTGAAGCATTGGCCAAATTTTATGGAGAGTTGCAACAGCGGAATTCCTTTAAAAAACCTAGAGCCACTACAACACATTTCTGAGTTTAGACAGTACAGCTCTGATGTCCCCCATCGCATCTATGACTGTCCATAGAATTACTTCCAGGGTCTGTTATTCCATTTGATTCATCATCTATCACCAAACAAAAAATTCCAAAGTGTATGGAAAAGAATCTTAAATTCAACATTCTGCCTCCCTGCCAGTGCAGGAATCTTCTTTGTTGAGAAGAAAATGGTTTCCTTTACCATCATTCATAACATAGTGTTGAATAGTTGCCTTTTAAAGAGTGTCTCGACCCTATAACGAACCCCTCCAAACCTAGTTTTATCTATCCATACCTTTTTCCAAAGATGCTTCCAAAGATACTCACTGAACCCTATCCCTTGTCGTGGCTCTCTCCTTTGCAGCTTCCTAGTAGTGGCCTTCAGTCAAGCCCATAATGCTGACGTCGCGGACATGGTTGATAGCCATTCCCAAAGTTGCCTTCTCTGCTACTGTGCATGCACATAAAAAGCATGTAGCAGCAGCACAGGAAGTGTATCCCTATCGATTGAGGTATTTTTTTTCCAACAGAGATTCGCACAGCGCCATTTGTTTCTAATGCCATGCTTACTTATGTTGTCTGCAAACACAGAGACCTTGCTGACAATACCTACTTCCAATCATTGATAACAGATTAAAATAGAAGTGGCCCCAACACATAACCCTTAGAACTTTAGTCCACATTGACAAAGCACCATTAACAATCATCATTTTATTTTCTCTCCTGTACAACTAATCCGACTGCATCTCTGGGTGAGTCGTTTTGTTTCTACCCTTAGCATAATTTACTTACAATAGCTTTTCAGAATTCACTTTTTTTTTTTTTTTTTTAAATAAATTATGGTTTTCATCCTTATTCTTTCTACAATTTAATCTTAAAACAGACATTGTATTCCAAGAAAAATGTAATTATTATTGCCATTACACTGCTAATATAATTACAATATTTCCCTCTAGGTTCTATCTCGCTCACACTTCCAGCACCCCGTCCCCTCTTGCTGCTCTTTCAGTATTCTGTAGGAAGTATGCCCATTCAGCATGCAGCATTCTTATTGGATCACTGACCACTGTGGATACAGGTACATACATTATTCTGAAAACTTCATGTTAAAGGGCATGTCCACCCCAAAACAAACTTTCTATATTTATTTGGCCCCAATAAGTGCTCCAAAACAAACTTTGCAGCATGCAAATCGGTACAGTGGTTCAAAAGTTACAGACCTTTGAGCTGGCCTTAATCCTGCAGCATGGACCAATACAGCGATGAACAGAGACAGGTTACATTACCTTGCCTCGTTTCTTTTCATGTTCTTAGCATGTAGTGTTAACATCCAGCATGGAGAACAGAGGAAGTTGCATCAGTAATGATCTGACCCCTGGATCCGCGCCCTCTTTTCCCTCTCAACCAATCGCAGCTGTAAAGTTATGTGTATGGAAGAAATCCAGGAGCAACATGACACACACACCACACACACACACCCATAGCGGTACTTAAATCGTTTTTTTACAGGTTACTCTTTTGCTGCATTTCATTTGAACTTTTACTGCTTGAATTATGTATTAAAGGGCATATAACTCGCATTTTCCCACACTCCACACCTGGACGGTAACCAGGAGAGGACCTAAACCACTAAGTCCTCACCCTTGGTTACTTTAAAGCTGGAATACTTATTTGAAGTTTCCCTCTTCCCTTCCTTCTACTTATCTCTGCAGTGCTCAGTGTAGCCATTGGAGACATTTTCCAAAGGAGCATGTCTTCCCATTGACTAGATCGTGGACTGTCACTGACATATAGTGGCTCAAACTGCATACAACAGGGAAGACATTGGGCAACCCCAATGTCTCAATAGTGTAAATGATTCAGAAATCTGACCATTAGCCAGAACCTGCAGCCATTTAATAACATTTGGGCCAGAAATTGAAATTCTTTAGATCACCCCATAGATAGTTCCATTTACCAGAACCAAATGCTTAAGCAGCATCCAAGCTACTAAAAAACCACCCTGGTCCCACAGGATCATCCTCCACCTCATGATAAGCTACAGTTGTTTAACATAGTGTTTTTTTTCTCTAGTATGAATCCAGTTTGATCTAGATTATTAGTGTTGTTATTATTTTGTTAAGGCAAAGGGACAATATTTTGGCATAAATTTTGATATTGACTTGTAGCAATGAAGGCCCAACATGGTGTTAGACACCTCTGTAATTCCTCCATCAGGAAAGTGAACATCAGAAAACAAAATAAAATTGAGGGTCTCACTCCAAATAAGGTATAATTTTATACTTTATTTTATTGTATTTTGTCATATAATAGGGGTACCTGGCTTCGGATAAAAACAAAAGTGGAAGGATAAGGTGTTAAAAGGAAATATTATAATAAGGGGTTGAAATATTTCCAGTGTAATTGTCATAAAATTCTGTTGGAAGGCCATCATTGACTGGGGCTTTGTGTCTGTCAAAAAGTGATTGCTGCTAGAATTTTTTAATCATCAAATTTGGTTAAAGATCAGTATGACCTGTTCTACATTCAATATACCTTTTTCTCCTGACCCCCTGAACCGCAAAATTAATATGCTTACTTTTTTAGGAGTTACTATTAAGGTTGGGTATATACAATATTACACATAGGAAAGGTCTATAGTATGTGTGTAATTATCACTGTTTAATTAAATCACCATGGGGGGCGGAGCTTGGTACTTCATGGGATAGACGTGCCACTTCACTTCTCCACCACCATCTTATTAATCAAGGTTAATATAAGACATCTATAACTAAAAACACAACAAATACATGCTCCACTAACCTTCGACATCCAGATACCAGACCTAAAGGGACCAAATCAACTGGGACAGCTAAAAAACTTGAGCAATTTGCCTGGAAAGGCCCAGCAGAGACCCAGGCCGCCATGCCTCCGTCTCCACAAAAAGATAAACAACTGCTTCCTCTGGATCTAAATCCAGCCACCGAGAAGAGGCACAATCTGACCTACCTCCATATCCGGAGCCCACGCTGACTACCTTAAGCACACTAATTAGCACCATTCAGGAGTCGCAGCGCTCGCTGGCCACCATGATAGAGAGACAGGTCATATCTCCCTCCTCAGGCATGACCTCCAGAAAATGAGGTATAGAGTTGGTGAGGCTGAGGACCGAATATCTACATTAGAAGATTCAGTCCGACCGCTACCGGAATCGGCTTCCCACCTTCAACAGGAACTCCAAGCCACGAGGAGTAAACTAGACGATCTAGAGAAGCGTCGCCAGAACCTGCGCTTCCTAGGATTCGCGGAGAGCTAAACACATTCCCCAGCTGCATTCCTAGAGAACTGGATCCGTGTCAAGTTCGGCACAGAAGGCCTGTCACACCACTTTGCTATTGAATGGGCCCATCGCATCCCAGCTAAGGCCCCTGCACTGGAGCTCCACCGAGCCCCTGATAGCACGCCTCCTAAACTCCCGCACTATACACTTAACCCATGAAACTCCATCATCCGCATTTTCCCAGACTATTCTCTGGAACTCCAGAAACGCCGTAACACGTTCATGGAAGTCAAGACGAGACTCCTAGCTGCCGGCCTTACGTATTCCATTGTTTTCCTGCATGCCTTCGTGTGGTGGCGGACAGCAAAGTTAGGTTTTTTGAAACTCCACAAGATGCTTGTACCTGGCTAGACACTCAATAGGTGGTAGTCTACACCTTCCTCACTCCCACTACGTTGTAACACTCCAATTCAACCACTAGACATAGTCTCCAAACCCCCCCGGCACCCCCATCTGCCACCCGACTTGAAGGCAAACATGGCGTGAAACTCCCTCAATCAGAGACTATACCAGTTATATTATTCGTAATGGGTACTGTCTATACTGAAACTTTTTAAGGGTTCCACTTAACATTCTTCGCTCTGGACTTGAGACAATGCCTAATATACTTGATCTTTAGCTATTACAAAAGGCCTTTGGATGCCTTCTCCTACCCCTCTCAAGCTGCTCTCCGTACGCCTTTCCTCTCCTCTCCACTCGCTGTCCCTACGGGGGGAGGGAGAGGGAAAAAGGAAAGGAGAAAAAAGGGAAAAGATAAGTCTAATGTTTCATATGATATAATAAGGTATATCTGTTGTATTCAATTAGATCAACTGGACTTGAAATGTTTTCTTGAAGACGTTTCGCTAGTCATCCGACTGGCTTTCTCAATTCAGAATGACAAGA
The DNA here is from genome assembly GCA_019447015.1 of Hymenochirus boettgeri. Lineage (NCBI taxonomy): Eukaryota > Metazoa > Chordata > Amphibia > Anura > Pipidae > Hymenochirus > Hymenochirus boettgeri. Next base: position 120,314,945 of record CM033470.1, on the reverse strand, counting down.
TGTACAAGAATCTGTGGCAATTATGTACCCTGGAAAATCCCAATTAGCATTCACAGCCAGGTGTTAAGGGTGTGATTAGATAGTGGCTAAGAGGTGTTATAGGAACGCCCAGTAAGGGTGTTAAAACAGCATTGTACATGGCAGACAGTTGTGTCGAACCCCCCCACCTCTATTTAGGCTTGGTTTCTTGATTTTCACATAAATGGCCTCCTTAACACCTCTCTTGAACCAGTCACTTCCTTCGCCAGTATTTACATTACAATCTTCAAGGTATGTCCTTTATCCTTAAGATGCAGATACACGGCTGAGTCCTGACCCGAGGAATTGGCTCTTCTGTGCTGGGCCATACGTTGATGCAGTTGCTGTTTGGTCTCCCCCACATACAAATCAGAGCATTCTTCACTGCACTGCACTGCATATATGATGTCGCTTTTCTTGTGTTTTGGTATTGGGTCTTTCGGATGTACCAATTGCTGCCTTAGTGTGTTGTTCGGTTTAAAGCAGACAGGGATACGATGTTTTTTGAAAATTCTTCTTATTTCTCGGAGACCCCTGCTACATATGGGATGACCATGTTCTTCCTCCTGTCTTGCTTTTTCCCTTCACTGTTGGTACTCGTGTTCTTTTCTTCTTCTACTTCTTTTGACAAAGGCCCAGTCTGGATATCCAAGTTTTTAAGGGCTCCTCTGAGATGTTTCATTTCTTTAGCCTTCGCCTCTGTGCTAGTGGGGATGTGTCTCGGCTCTGTGTTGCAGGGTTCTGATGACCCCCACTTGTGATATAAGGGTGGTGGAGTCAAACATCAATACTGATCTGTGTGTGTTGGTTTTTGTAACCTCTACTTCCAGTTTACCATTTTCCTTAACTCTACCAAGCAGTCCAAGAGGCCAGTTTGTGTTTTTTACCTCTTCCCTTGTGAATTTAATGTTTTGGTCCACCGCATTAATGTGTTCTGTGAAAGCTTGTACAACAACACACAGATCAGTATTTGGTTTGACCTCCACCACCCTTTAGATCACAAGCTGGGGGTCATCAGAACCCTGCAACACAGAGCCGGAACATCCCCACAGCACAGAGGCGAAGGCTAAAGAAATGAAACATCTCAGAGAGCCCTTAAAACTTGTGGATATCCAGACTGGGCCTTTGTCAAAAGAAGTAGAAGGAAAGAAAAGAACACAAATACCAACAGTGAAGGGGAAAAGCAAGACAGGAGAAGAACATGGTCATCCCATATGTAAGGGGTCTCCGAGAAATTAAAAAGAATTTTCAAAAACATCGTATCCCTGTCGGCTTAAACCGACAACACACTGAGGCAGCAATTGGTACATCCAAAAGACCCAATACCAAAACACAAGAAAAGCGACATCATATATCCAGTGCAGTGAGAATGCTCTGATTTGTATGTGGGGAACCAAACAGCAACTGCATCAACTATGGCCAGCACAGAAGAGCCAATTCCTCGGGTCAGGACTCAGCCGTGTATCTGCATCTTAAGGATAAAGAACATACCTTTGAAGATTGTAAGTGAACATACTGGCGAAGGAACGTGACTGGTTCAAGAGAGGTGTTAAGGAGGCCATTTATGTGAAAAGAAAAAACCAAGCCTAAATAGAGGTGGGGGGGTTCGACACCACTGTCTGCCATGTACATGCTGTTTTAACACCTTACTCTGCGTTCCTATAACACCTCTTAGCCACTATCTAATCACACCCTTAACACCTGGCTGTGATATGCTAATTGGGATTTTCCAGGGTACATATGCCACAGATCTTGTACAAGTCAATTCTGAATTGAAAAGCCAGTCGGAATGACTAGCGAAACGTCTTCAAGAACTACATTTCAAGTCCAGTTGATCTAATTGAATACAACAGATATACCATGACCTGGGAATGAGAACCTTCACAAGCAATATATAAGGTATACATAGTGTATATCCCAAAAGAGTCCATGTAACCCTCCCTACCTCATTACTTCAATTTCTCTCTCAGAGTAGAATAATAAAAGAGAAAACAATACTCCTCCAAGAATCCCCCAGCCTCCTCACTGAAGGAACATGTTCTGTAACAACTTTGCACCTTTTACTTGTTAAATGATGGTGCCGAGAGAGGCAAATAATATCCCTTTCTCCATCTCCGCGAACTGCACTTTGTGCACCCCATAAGTTACCAGGTGTTCCTGGTGTTAATAACCTATAATTGTTCAGTCCCATTATGGGACATATTTAACCTGTTACGCTGTACTGTTAAAAATGGTTTCCCCCCCTTTCCTTCCGGATCCGTGAATCCTGGTCCCAAACTTCAAAACTTTAAAAATGACAACATCAGACAGATCCTGTCTGTCATCTTTCAAAAATCTTCAAGTGTGTAACCAGTTTTAGAGGTGTGGCTAAACCTACCATTTTGAGTTTTCCATTTAACCATAGGGTTTGTCAAGTAAAGTAAGTATACTTTTTTAATGTATATCATTTGTTTTTAATTAATATATCAGTAGTATTACTATATTGTATAATGTTTATTTGTTATGGTGATTTTAATTAGATTGTATGCAGTTATAAGAGATTGATTAGGATCGCTAGAATAAATCATATTGTCTGCGTAGAGGCTGGTAGTGAAGTATGGCACCCAGTCGAAGACCCTCAATTTGTGGAGAGGAGCGGAGTTTGATGGCCAAGGTTTCTAACTCTAAAGCAAATAATTAGGGGACAATGGGCACACTTGCCGGTTCCTCTTTCCAAAAGAAATGGGTGAGAGGTATTACCATTTACCTAATTGATGCTTGAGACTGGGCGTATAGTAATTTATCTATGTTTTATCTATTATCTATGAAGCTCTAGCAAAGAGCGAAATGCGTCAGGGGACTTGTTTGTTTTGTGTGATTTGTAAAGACCAACTCTTAGCTTAGCTACTTTACTGTCATGGACCAGTGATGTGTAACTGGTTCATACTAATAGCTAGGCAGGTTCTAGCTTAAACAGCATACCCTTATTTAATATGGTTGATCTTACATTTCACTTTTTAGATACATCTGGCATCCCTTATTGTAGGGTTTGGAGATAGCATAAAATCGAGTAGGAGAGCACTGTATGCTTAGGGACTTTCCTCTCTGTTCTTTACCTCAGACTTGTGGGTGGAGAGGATTCTCCCATCCCCCTTCCTTGGGGTTGTGTGCGACTGTGGGTAGTAAACTACCTCCCTCCGATCATATGCCTTTTTTCCCTACATTAGGCATTATAGCCAGATGAATTTTTATATGTGTGTGAATATATGAAATTTAATATATTGAATAAAAGTTTATTTAACTATTCCCTATCTCTTACTCTATGTACTAGTGTCACTACATTAGCTGTATGCACTGTGAAAGGAGTTTTTCCCTTTTTTTTCTTTCTCTCTGTGGAATTTCAACGTATATGTATTTATTCCACCCTGTAAATTTTGGGCCGAACAAAACGGGACAGACAAAACCAGAGATATGACCATTCAACAGAGTCGAAAGCCTTTGTGTGTGCCAGCAACAGCATCATTCTTGTACCTGAATTGTCATGATCAATTTGGGTTGTGTATAAGGTTTTTCAAATGTTTATGGAGGTGGATTTTTTGGGAATGAAGCCTGTTTGATCCGGGTGGATAATAGTGGTAAATTTTTTTAATCTATTAGCAAGAATCTTGACTAGCAGTTTATAATCTAAATTTAAGAGGGAATGGGTCTAAAGACAGCATTCCTGTGGGTTTTTACCTTTCTTGAGGATCAGGGTGACATATCTTCATACATGGAGGGGGGAAGTTTATTGTGTTGGAAGCAAAGTTTAATGCTTGTAAAGGAAAGGTAGTAGTGGATCTGCATATTTGCGATATATTCAGCTGGGATCCATTCTGGGCCTGGGGTCCTGTTGGTGGCCATTTGCAATAGTGCTAGTTGGATTTCAGGTATGGATATATCCGCGTCAGGTGTAGGGCATCCGCTGGGGTTATACTGGGTAAGGGACCGTGTCTAGATATAGTCTAAGTCAAGTTGAGAGGCTTTAGTTTGAGTTTGATATATATTAGTATAGTGTTCACTCATACACTGTAAAATGTCTGTTGTGTTTTGAATTAGACCTTTTTGTTGGTCCAATAATTGTAATATTGTATTCTGATCAGATGGCCATGGGCTAGTCGTGCTAGGATTTTTTGCAGATTGGTGACCATGTTCAAAGTATTTTTTGTTGTTAAAACAGAATTTCCTGGAATGTGAGAAGTTTATCATATGGGACTGTGTTTATGCCAGGTGTTTTTTTGTTTGTGGGGAGGAAGTTGATATATGAAGCTTCAGCATTTTTAATGTTCGTGGCATGCTGAACGTTTAATGTGTGAGATGGCGCATTGAAGATGGCCTCTTAGAACTGCTTTTAGAGCATCCCATTGAGTGTTTATGGATACTGTTCCATGGTCCTGTGAGATGTAAAGGTTTATGTGCTCGAGAATAGGATCCTGTTTGGAATAGGGTTAACCAAAAGGGATGGAAGCTCCAAGGCCTACAGGCACGCGGGATTGGGGATGTTTATTGTAGTGAGAATAGGAGAGTGATTAAGAGGTGCTTCTTGGAATAGTGGGTAATATTTGTTATTTTTAGATTGGTATATTTATTGACAAAAATATGATCTATTCTAGAAAGCGAGTCTGGGGTTTTAAAGTGGCAGGTATATTCTTTTGTGTGGGGAACTTAAATCTCCATGCATCTATCGAGCTTTGTTCTAATATGAGCTTTTGTAGTGGGGTTGGATACAGAGAGGAGATAGTTGGTACTATTTGCTGAGTGAAATTATATCCTATTTGGATTCATTAGAGCATTGAAATCACCCACCATACATTGTAAATGAGCTGTATCGTAGTTGTTTATTGAGGAGAATTGAGACCCTCGGAGTAGGAGGAGTAGGAGCTATGGGCTGTCCATCCAATCCATGTTTCTGCAAGTAGTGTGATGTGGACTGTATAAGATGGGTTTCTTGGAGACAAACTATATCTGGTTTGAGAGACCTCAGCTGAGAGAACACCTCCAACCGTTTTTTGGGGTCGTTAAGGCCCCTCCCATTCCAAGAAAGAATCCTAAGTAGCGATCCCATGATTGATGTTGTCGTTTTTAAAGTTTTGGGACCAGGATGTCACGATCCGGAAGGGAAAGGGGGAACATTTTTTAACAGTAACACAAAACAGGTTAACATAATGGGACGTAACATTAAGGTTATAACACCTGGTAACTTATGGGGGTGCACAAAGTGCAGTTCCTGTGGAGAGGGAGAAAGGGATATTATTTGCCCTCTCTCGGCACCATCATTTACAAGTTAAAAGGTGCAAAGTTGTTCAGACCATTTCCTTCAGTGAGGAGGCTGGGGGATTCTGTGAGGAGTATTGTTTTCCTCTTTTCATTATTCAAGTCGAGAAGATAATGAAGTAATAGGTAGGGAGGGCTACATGGACTTTTGGGGATATACCTATTTATACCTTAATATGTCCAGTTTTTCCCTTTTTTCATTATTATATATTAATAGGTTGAGGCTTGAGTACCTTCTGTTATAAGAATGCTTTTAATTCATTTTATGCTTTGTGGGGGGCTTTTTCCTTCTTTATCTCCACCTCACCTTAATCTATAAACATAATCATTATCCTGTGCTCTCAAGTTCAAACCCATTACAACTGTAAAATGGGACTTGCTGTGGTAAATACTAATAAGTATGAAAATAGCTTGCTTCGCAGCACATATACTAAATTAAAATAGCATTTTAGACCGGATCCCATTTAGGGTCACAGTGCCCAATGGTGCTGTTTGTTGAACTGTACATTGTGCTGAATTGCCTGGGTCTATTCTCAGACCTGCAGGTTTATTCCATGAAGACCCTCTGGATTCTAACTGGCAGTAAGGTGGAATAGGAAAGCGAGGGAAAGTTTTGATAAGATTCATGACTCTTTCTGCCGTACTGACCTAAATAATCCTTCCCTAGGCACATAGTGTAATAGCTATTGATGTAAGGGAAGGGCAGATGGATCACTTGCATGTTTAAGCTCTTGTGTATGAATTGCTAAGTCGACCGTTGGCTTTTAATTCTGTAAGTCAGAAAATTGGCTTTATTCCAGGACGTATGAAAAGGTTTTTAAGATGTATGAAAACTAAATTTTCAAACATTCTGTTCAGCCAGGGAATGCTGGGAGTTAGTTTTTAAACAGGGGAAAGTTCAACACCCATGCTCTATATCATTATGCTGTATTGCATCTGTTATACATTCATTAGCCAATGGACATAAGAGAAACTTACTGCTAACAAGATGCTGGAGTTGTAGTTTCCAAAACATGTGAAAGGTCACAAGTTCAACACCCCTGTTCTATACCATTAGGCTGTATTGTGTTGTATTCAATTAGATCAACTGGACTTGAAGTTTAGTTCTGAAGACTAAACTTCAAGTCCAGTTGATTTGAATACAACAGATATACCATGACCTGGATGAATGAGAACCTTCACAAGCATTAGGCTGTTATGCATCTAGACACATGCATTAGCTACGTGGCATTAAGAAGAAACTTACAGCAAACAGAATTCTGGGAGTTGTAGTTTTCAAACCTGTGAAAGGTACAAGTTCAACACCCCTGCTCTATAGATACGTTGCATATTTCATTTTAAACTCTGGGGTGCTTTTAGCTCCTTTTACACCATCTCACTTAACCTAAAAGCAAATCAGCATCCTGTGCTTCCAAGTCCATAGCACCTGTAAATCAGGTACTTGCTGTGGTAAATACCGATATGTAGGCCCATAGCATGTTATCTGGATCCTGTATAGGGACTTGGTTACCTAATGCTGATGTTTATATTAAACTTCACATTATGGCAGGATTGCCTGGGTCTATTCTCAACTTGAAGGTTTAATCCACTTAGCCCCTTGGACTGAACTCAGCTTAACTTGGGTCACTTACCTCAATGTAAATCTGGCTGCCACTCGCTCTGTGTACTGCCAGCTGACATCACTACTCGGTGCCTGTCTCGCTTCCCGGCGACGAGTAGTGACGTCACTATTCTGGCGCTGTCTCACTTCCCGTGAAGTGAAGTAGTGAACACCAGGCAGATTGAGTGGCTGGATTGCACACTGAGTAATTGGATTGAAGACTGCCCAGGCAGTTAACACTGAACTGGGGGGGCTCTCAGGGGGAGGGGGGGACAGTATCCCATACAGTAAACCCCCCATTCCTTGCCATGCAGATTTTGGAAACTACAACTCCCAGCATCTGGAGTGCCAAGATATTGGGGGTTACTGTGTGGGATTACTGTCTATTTAAGGGAAACTAATGCCCCAAAACAATACAGAATCAGTGGGAACGTATCCATTGTTAAAAAGATTGCCTTTTGAGTCTGTATTGTTTTGACTTTAGTTGCCCTTTAAATGGACAGCAGAATTTCCATACAGTAGTCCCATACAGTATAGTATATTATTTGAGATTGAATAAAGACATACTTCTATCCAGTCCAATCCATCTAGCAATACCCTCATTACCTAACTTTTGATCCAGAGGAAGCAAAAAAAACTCACCAAATTTTGAAAGGGGAAAAACTAAATCCAGACTCAAAGTGGCAATTGGAAATACCCTGGATCAACTCTACTTTATATATCAATATCAGTAACTTGCAAGATTCCCTGTTTGCAGAAACTCATCCAACTTTTTAACTGTCCAATGACCTCGCCATCACAATGTCCACTGAGACAGATCCTAGCTTTACCATTCTCACATTGAAATAAGTTAAGACATGCTAGGCACACCAGTCTTAGTAGTGGAAAGTGTCCTTTTATATCGTGACGTTTCGGAACCTATGTGGTTCCTTCCTCAACCAAACACAGTGAAAAACTTTCCGAACTTGAAGCCTAAACTTCTTTTCTTCAAATCTTAAGGAATGTCCGTGTGTCTTCTGACATGTTCTATGGTGAACAACGCCCTAGATTGTTTATTGTATGGCCCGTTAATGTATTTATACACAGTAATCATATCCCCATGCCTTTCTTTAGCGTACATAGTTGTAACATCCATCTCTCTTCATATTTAATCTCTCCCAATCCCCTTATTAATTTAGTTGCCCTTATCTGAACCCTTTCCATTTCAAGATGTCCTTTTTGTACACAGGATTCCAAAATTGCACTGCATATCCCCAAATGAGGCCCTAGGGAGATTCCAGAACTACCTGGAGCTATTAAGGTACTTAATTATGGTATGTATACATGCAGAATATTAACAGAATTAAAAACTGAATACAAAAATGTAAAATATCAAAAGGATTTTTTTATTACCAAATTGTTAGGATATACTACATATTTTATTTTGTGACTTACCCCTGGTAATATTCTGCATGTAAGCAAACAAATAAGCAAAATTGCCTTAGTCACAGTAGAGAAATTGTAATTAATGGTTTCTTAATGTTTCAGATTTGTATTTCCAAACTACGAGAGATTCTTCATGGGGAGGAAGAACTCGAGGTCTGAAAATAAGGATTATACATTATATTTTTAGAAATGTAGCTCAACTTGTCTTGTAATTCTTGTTATTGGCTTGTTTCAGTCATTGGACAGTACTTTACAGGCGCATATGAAGGAAATGTTTGAATTGTGTAATCCTATACAGGTATTTGATCAATAGAACAAATTCTAATTTTTTTAGTATTTGTCCTTCTCCATTGCTAAATGTTTTAATGTTTTCGATTTTTTTTTTGTGTCTTCCTTGTAGCTTGAATCGATTTTCTCCTCTTTGAGAGTCCAAGAAATATCCCCAAAGTCCCTGTTGCAGCTCTGTTGTATTTTGGATGCTCTCACACCAGACCTTAGTTTATCCCATTCATTAGTGGTGGCAAGCAGCCTCTTCAAAAAAAAGGTGTGTTTCATTCTGTGATGACAATGTTCATAATTTGTGGTAGAAATATGCAACAATTAGATAAAACAGAGTAACTAAAAAAACAAAACTGTTGCATTTTGTGTGTTTTGTATGTCTATTTTTCACATTAAAAACTTGCCGGTTTCTCTCTGGACCTTATCAGTACATTATCAGTAATTTGACTAACTGTTCCTTTGCTTGCTGTTTCATCAGACCAGCTTTCTGGTTGTTACCAGTGTTTTATGAGCCTAAAGCTGGGTACACACAGTACGATAAAGCCCCGATACGTCGGATCCGACGGTATCGGGGCTTTATCATTACTGTGTGTACGTTCGTTCCCGAACGAGCGCGCGGCCGCGAACTTTCGGGTCGGCCGTACGCTCGTTCGGGAAAGGCCGAAAATTTCCATCGGCCGCGCTAGACTCCTATAGGGAGTCTAGCGCGGCCGATGGAAACACACAGTCCCGAGCGTTCTCCCTATAGGAGAACGCTCGGGACTGTGTGTATGCAGATCTTTGAAAGATGCAGAACAGGATCTTGCAGATCCTCTCTGTCATCTTTCAGAAATCTGTACTGTGTGTACCTAGCTTTAAGCCTCCTACATCAAAAGAGCCCTGACCCAGACGGTTTTCCAATCTCCCTTTGACATCCTTGCTTGTTATCAGGACTTCGAATCTCTCTAATCTGCCCTGGCCATTTGCCCATAACTTGGCTGCTATTAGACCTTTGGCTGGCTATTGTTGCAAGCCCTCACCTACTGCTTGACACTGACCCCGAACTGTAGCTGCTTACCTTAACTTTTGCCTGCCTGACATCTTTAAACCATCAGTCACTTGTTGCTTCAGTTGGTAGTCTGCATGTTAGTGCCTATTTTCTCCATCTGTTCCTAAGCTTAAGATTCCCCTGTCTCACTGTCTGGGGATAGGAAGAAATCAGACACTTTTCCCCTGAAGTCTAGAAGTTTTTTTTGAAAGGTTAAAGGGTATCTCCACTGATCAAAGTCACCTGGGTTGTAAGGATAGATATGTGTAAGGCGGATATGTACCTGCAGTATCCTGTGTCTTTCAGCAATAGTTTAGAAGAAATCCAATGAGTTTCCCCCAGAATGCTGTGGATGGTGCAGGTCCGCCCACTTTCAGTGACTGCCTGTCTGGGAAATGTCCGCTGCGCGTTTTCCTTTAGTGCATGCGCAGAACGTGAGCTACTGAGTTCACTGCTTAATGGAGGAATAATCACATGACCATCACAGCAGCTTGCTGACCTCACTAATTAATGGAGGAGTAATCAGGTACTACCTTTTTCTCACTCCCTCCCATACCAGATTGCCTCATATTCCCAGCATCCCCTATGAAATCAATCATTGATCAGAGTTAGACACAAAAAATCTTTATTAAAAACAACGCAAGTCCCCCTGCCTTGGTTACAGTAGTGTGGGAAGAGGGTTTTAACTTTTCCTCCGCTGTCTCTCTCTGCATGATTAGCTGTAAAAATGAACTTAGAGAGTCAGGGAGGAAAGGATTTCTTACTGCAGCCAAGTGGGTGTGTCTGCTACCATGATGATGCACATTGAGTGACAGCACTCTCAGCACAGGGGAAGACACACCCCCAGGAACCTGCACAACTTTCCCATGGTGCTGCAATCAAACGAAAGGGAATTCTGGGGGAAAAAGGTAGGGGGAGGGTTGGGGGATGGTGAACTTTAAAATAAACCAAAAACCAAAAAAATGCTTTTTCCTCAGTGGAGATACCCTTTAAGGTAAGCAACATCATTTCTCTTCTGCAAGCCTGCACCCTTTGTGTCCTCTGTTATCCAATTCTAATACCCTTTTTGAAGCATTGGCCAAAATTTATGGAGAGTTGCAACAGCGGAATTCCTTTAAAAAACCCTAGAGCCAACTACAACATTTCTGAGTTTAGACAGTACAGCTCTGATGTCCCCCATCGCATCTATGACTGTCCTATAGAATTACTTCCAGGGTCTGTTATTCCATTTGATTCATCATCTATCACCAAAACAAAAAATTCCAAAAGTGTATGGAAAAGAATCTTAAATTCAACATTCTGCCTCCCCTGCCAGTGCAGGAATCTTCTTTGTTGAGAAGAAGAATGGTTCTCTTTTACCATGCATTCATAACATAGTGTTGAATAGTTGCCTTTTAAAGAGTGTCTCGACCCTATAACGAACCCCTCCAAACCTAGTTTTATCTATCCATACCTTTTTCCAAAGATGCTTCCAAAGATACTCACTGAACCCTATCCCTTGTCGTGGCTCTCTCCTTTGCAGCTTCCTAGTAGTGGCCTTCAGTCAAGCCCATAATGCTGACGTCGCGGACAATGGTTGATAGCCATTACCAAAGTTGCCTTCTCTGCTACTGTGCATGCACATAAAAAGCATGTAGCAGCAGCACAGGAAGTGTATCCCTATCGATTGAGGTATTTTTTTTTCCAACAGAGATTAGCACAGCGCCATTTGTTTCTAATGCTCAATGCTTACTTATGTTGTCTGCAAACACAGAGACCTTGCTGACAATACCTACTTCCAAATCATTGATAAACAGATTAAATAGAAGTGGCCCCAACACATAACCCTTAGAACTTTAGTCCACATTGACAAAGCACCATTAACAATCATCATTTTATTTTCTCTCCATGTACAACTAATCCGACTGCATCTCTGGGTGAGTCGTCTTTGTTTCTACCCTTAGCATAATTTACTTACAATAGCTTTTCAGAATTCACTTCTTTTTTTTTTTTTTAAATAAATTATGGTTTTCATCCTTATTCTTTCTACAATTTTAATCTTAAAACAGACATTGTATTCCAAGAAAAATGTAATTATTATTGCCATTACACTGCTAATATAATTACAATATTTCCCTCTAGGTTCTATCGCTCACACTTCCAGCACCCCGTCCCCTCTTGGCTGCTCTTTCAGTATTCTGTAGGAAGTATGCCCATTCAGCATGCAGCATTCTTATTGGATCACTGACCACTGTGGATACAGGTACATACATTTATCTGAAAACTTCATGTTAAAGGGCATGTCCACCCCCAAAACAAACTTTCTATATTTATTTGGCCCCAATAAGTGCTCCAAAACAAACTTTGCAGCATGCAAATCGGTACAGTGGTTCAAAAGTTACAGACCTTTGTAGCTGGCTTAATCCTGCAGCATGGACCAATACAGCGATGAACAGAGACAGGTTACATTACCTTGCCTCTGTTCTTTTCATGTTCTTGAGCATGTATGTTAACATCCAGCAGTGAGAACAGAGGAAGTTGCATCAGTAATGATCTGACCCCTGGATCCCGCCCTCTTTTCCCTCTCAACCAATCGCAGCTGTAAAGTTATGTGTATGGAAGAAATCCAGGAGCAACATGACACACACACACACACACACACACCCATAGCGGTACTTAAATCGGGTTTTTTACAGGTTACTCTTTTGCTGCATTTCATTTAGACTTTTACTGCTTGAATTATGTATTAAAGGGCAATATAACTCGCATTTTCCCACACTCCACACCTGGACGGTAACCAGGGAGAGGACCTAAACCACTAAGTCCTCACCCTTGGTTACTTTACAGCTGGAATACTTATTTGAAGTTTCCCTCTTCCCTTCCTTCTACTTATCTCTGCAGTGCTCAGTGTAGCCATTGGGAAGACATTTTCCAAAGGAGCATGTCTTCCCATTGACTAGATCGTGGACTGTCACTGACATATAGTGGCTCAAACTGCATACAACAGGGAAGACATTGGGCAACCCCAATGTCTCAATAGTGTAAATGATTCAGAAATCTGACCATTAGCCAGAACCTGCAGCCATTTAATAACATTTGGCCAGAAATTGAAATTCTTTAGATCACCCCATAGATAGTTCCATTTACCAGAACCAAATGCTTAAGCAGCATCCAAGCTACTAAAAAACCACCCTGGTACCCACAGGATCATCCTCCACCTCATGTATAAGCTACAGTTGTTTAACATAGTGTTTTTTTCTCTAGTATGAATCCAGTTTGATCTAGATTATTTAGTGTTGTTATTATTTTGTTAAGGCAAAGGGACAATATTTTGGCATAAATTTTGATATTGACTTGTAGCAATGAAGGCCCAACATGTGGGTGTAGACACCTCTGTAATTCCTCCATCAGGAAAGTGAACATCAGAAAACAAAATAAAATTGAGGGTCTCACTCCAAATAAAGTATAATTTATATACTTTATTTTATTGTATTTTGTCATATAAATAGGGGTACCTGGCTTCGGGATAAAAACAAAAAGTGGGAAGGATAAAGGTGTTAAAAGGAAATATTATAATAAAGGGGTTGAAATATTTCCAGTGTAATTGTCATAAAATTCTGTTGGAAGGCCATCATTGACTGGGGCTTTGTGTCTGTCAAAAAAGTGATTGCTGCTAGAATTTTTTAATCATCAAATTTGGTTAAAGATCAGGTATGACCTGTTCTACATTCAAATATACCTTTTTCTCCTGACCCCCTGAACCGCAAAATTAATATGCTTACTTTTTTAGGAGGTACTATTAAGGTGGGGGTATATAACAATATTACACATAGGAAAGGTCTATATGTATGTGTGTAATTATCACTGTTTAATTAAAATCACCATGGGGGGCGGAGCTTGGTACTTCATGGGATAGGACGTGCCACTTCACTTCTCCAGCACCATCTTATTAATCAAGGTTAATATAAGACATCTATAACTAAAAAACAACAAAATACATGCTCCACTAACCTTCGACATCCAGATGACCAGACCTAAAGGGACCAAATCAACTGGGACAGCTAAAAAACTTGAGCAATTTGCCTGGAAAGGCCCAGCAGAGACCCAGGCCGCCATGCCTCCGTCTCCACAAAAAGATAAAACAACTGCTTCCTCTGGATCTAAATCCAGCCACCGAGAAGAGGCACAATCTGACCTACCTCCATATCCGGAGCCCACGCTGACTGACCTTAAGCAACAACTAATTAGCACCATTCAGGAGTCGCAGCGCTCGCTGGCCACCATGATAGAGGAGACGAGGTCAGATATCTCCCTCCTCAGGCATGACCTCCAGAAAATGAGGTATAGAGTTGGTGAGGCTGAGGAACGAATATCTACATTAGAAGATTCAGTCCGACCGCTACCGGAATCGGCTTCCCACCTTCAACAGGAACTCCAAGCCACGAGGAGTAAACTAGACGATCTAGAGAAGCGTCGCCAGAACCTGCGCTTCCTAGGATTCGCGGAGGGAGCTGAAACACATTCCCCAGCTGCATTCCTAGAGAACTGGATCCGTGTCAAGTTCGGCACAGAAGGCCTGTCACCACACTTTGCTATTGAATGGGCCCATCGCATCCCAGCTAAGGCCCCTGCACTGGGAGCTCCACCGAGGCCCCTGATAGCACGCCTCCTAAACTCCCGCACTATACCCGACTTAACCCATGAAAACTCCATCATCCGCATTTTCCCAGACTATTCTCTGGAACTCCAGAAACGCCGTAACACGTTCATGGAAGTCAAGACGAGACTCCTAGCTGCCGGCCTTACGTATTCCATTGTTTTCCTGCATGCCTTCGTGTGGTGGCGGACAGCAAAGTTAGGTTTTTTGAAACTCCACAAGATGCTTGTACCTGGCTAGACACTCAATAGGTGGTAAGTCTACACCTTCCTCACTCCCACTACGTTGTAACACTCCAATTCAACCACTAGACATAGTATCCAAACCCCCCCGGCACCCCCATCTGCCACCCGACTTGAAGGCAAACATGGCGTGAAACTCCCTCAATCAGAGACTATACCAGTTATATTATTCGTAATGGGTACTGTCTATACTGAAACTTTTTAAGGGTTCCACTTAACATTCTTCGCTCTGGACTTGAGACAATGCCTAATATACTTGATCTTTAGCTATTACAAAAGGCCTTTGGGATGCCTTCTCCTACCCCTCTCAAGCTGCTCTCCGTACGCCTTTCCTCTCCTCTCCACTCGCTGTCCCTACGGGGGGAGGGAGAGGGAAAAAGGAAAGGAGAGAAAAAGGGAAAAGATAAGTCTAATGTTTCATATGATATAATAAGGTATATCTGTTGTATTCAATTAGATCAACTGGACTTGAAATGTAGTTCTTGAAGACGTTTCGCTAGTCATCCGACTGGCTTTCTCAATTCAGAATGACAAGAATGTACAAGAATCTGTGGCAATTATGTACCCTGGAAAATCCCAATTAGCATATCACAGCCAGGTGTTAAGGGTGTGATTAGATAGTGGCTAAGAGGTGTTATAGGAACGCCCAGAGTAAGGTGTTAAAACAGCATTGTACATGGCAGACAGTTGGTGTCGAACCCCCCCACCTCTATTTAGGCTTGGTTTCTTGATTTTCACATAAATGGCCTCCTTAACACCTCTCTTGAACCAGTCACGTTCCTTCGCCAGTATGTTAACATTACAATCTTCAAAGGTATGTCCTTTATCCTTAAGATGCAGATACACGGCTGAGTCCTGACCCGAGGAATTGGCTCTTCTGTGCTGGGCCATACTTTATGCAGTTGCTGTTTGGTCTCCCCCACATACAAATCAGAGCATTCTTCACTGCACTGCACTGCATATATGATGTCGCTTTTCTTGTGTTTTGGTATTGGGTCTTTCGGATGTACCAATTGCTGCCTTAGTGTGTTGTTCGGTTTAAAGCAGACAGGGATACGATGTTTTTTGAAAATTCTTCTTAATTTCTCGGAGACCCCTGCTACATATGGGATGACCATGTTCTTCCTCCTGTCTTGCTTTTTCCCTTCACTGTTGGTACTCGTGTTCTTTTCTTTCCTTCTACTTCTTTTGACAAAGGCCCAGTCTGGATATCCAAGTTTTAAGGGCTCCTCTGAGATGTTTCATTTCTTTAGCCTTCGCCTCTGTGCTAGTGGGGATGTTCTCGGCTCTGTGTTGCAGGGTTCTGATGACCCCCAGCTTGTGATCTAAAGGGTGGTGGGAGTCAAACATCAAATACTGGATCTGTGTGTGTTGGTTTCTGTAAACCTCTACTTCCAGTTTACCATTTTCCTTAACTTCTACCAAGCAGTCCAAGAAGGCCAGTTTGTTGTTTTGTACCTCTTCCCTTGTGAATTTAATGTTTTGGTCCACCGCATTAATTGTTTCTGTGAAAGCTTGTACCAACACACCAGATCATTATTTGATGTTTGACTCCCCCCACCCTTTAGATCACAAGCTGGGGGTCATCAGAACCCTGCAACACAGAGCCGAGAACACCCCACTAGCACAGAGGCGAAGGCTAAAGAAATGAAACACTCTCAGAGGAGCCCTTAAAACTTGTGATATCCAGACTGGGCCTTTGTCAAAAAAGTGAAGAAAGAAAGAACACAAATACCAACAGTGAAGGGAAAAGCAAGACAGGAGGAAGACATGTTCATCCCATATGTAGCAGGGGTCTCCAGAAATTAAGAAGAATTTTCAAAAAACATCGTATCCCTGTCTGCTTTAAACCGAACAACCAACTGAGGCAGCAATTGGTACATCCAAAAACCCAATACCAAACACAGAAACGACATCATATTCAGTGCGTGAAGAATGCTCTGATTTGTATGTGGGGGAGACCAAACAGCAACTGCATCAACGTATGGCCCAGCACAGAAGAGCCAATTCCTCGGGTCAGACTCAGCCGTGTATCTGCACTTAAGGATAAAGGACATACCTTGAAGATTGTAATGTTAACATACTGGCAAGGAACGTGACTGGTTCAAGAGAGGTGTTAAGGAGGCCATTTATGTGAAAAGAAAGAAACCAAGCCTAAATAGAGGTGGGGGGGTTCGACACCAACTGTCTGCCATGTACAATCGTTTTTAACACCTTACTCTGGGCTTTCCTATCACCCTCTTAGCCACTATCTAATCACACCCTTAACACCTGGCGGTGATGCTAATTGGGATTTTCCAGGGTACATAATTGCCACGATCTTTGTACAGTCATTCTGATTGAGAACCAGTCGAATGACTAGCAAACGTCTTCAAGAACTACATTTCAAGTCCAGTTGATCTAATTGAATACAACAGATATACCATGACCTGGATGAATGAGAACCTTCACAAGCAGATATAATAAGGTATACATAGTGTATATCCCCAAAAGTCCATGTAACCCTCCCTACCTCATTACTTCAATTTCTCTCTCAGAGTAGAATAATAAAAAGAGGAAAACAATACTCCTCACAGAATCCCCCAGCCTCCTCACTGAAGGAACATGTTCTGTAACAACTTTGCACCTTTTACTTGTTAAATGATGGTGCCGAGAGAGGGCAAATAATATCCCTTTCTCCATCTCCGCAGGAACTGCACTTTGTGCACCCCCATAAGTTACCAGGTGTTCCTGGTGTTAATAACCTATAATTGTTCAGTCCCATTATGGGACATATGTTAACCTGTTACGCTGTTACTGTTAAAAATGGTTTCCCCCCCTTTCCCTTCCCGGATCCGTGACATCCTGGTCCCAAAACTTTCAAAACTTTAAAAATGACAACATCAGACAGATCCTGTCTGTCATCTTTCAAAAATCTTTCAAGTGTGTAACCAGTTTTAGAGGTGTGGCTAAACCTACCATTTTGAGTTTTCCATTTAACCATAGGGTTGTCAAGTAAAGTAAGTATACTTTTTTAATAGTATATCATTTGTTTTGTAATTAATATATCAGTAGTATTACTATACTTTGTATAATGTTATTTGTTATGGTGATTTTAATTAGATTGTATGCAGTTATAAGAGATTGATTAGGATCTGCTAGATATAAAATCATATTGTCTGCGTAGAGGCTGAGTAGTGAAGTATGGGCACCCAGTCGAAGACCCTCAATTTGTGGAGAGGAGCGGAGTTTGATGGCCAAGGGTTCTAACTCTAAAGCAAATAAATTAGGGGACAATGGGCACACTTGCCTGGTTCCTCTTTCCAAAAGAAATGGGTGAGAGGTATTACCATTTACTCTAATTGATGCTTGAGACTGGGCGTATAGTAATTTATCTATGATTTATCTATTATCTATGAAGCTCTAGCAAAGAGCGAAATGCGTCAGGGGGACTTGTTTGTTTTGTGTGATTTGTAAAGACCAACTCTTAGCTTAGCTACTTTACTGTCATGGACCAGTGATGTGTAAACTGGTTCACCCTAAGCATACAGTGCTCTCCTACTCGATTTTATGCTAATCTCCAAACCCTACAATAAGGGATGCCAGATGTATCTAAAACTGAATGTAATCCAACCATATTCTTAAATAAGGGTATGCTGTTTAGCTAGAACCCTGCCTAGCTATTAGTATTAAGAGTTGGTCTTTACAAATCACACAAACAAACAAGTCCCCCTGACGCATTTCGCTCTTTGCTAGAGCTTCATAGATAATAGAAATCATAGATAAATTACTATACGCCCAGTCTCAAGCATCAATTAGAGTAAATGGTAATACCTCTCACCATTTCTTTTGGAAAGAGGAACCAGGCAAGTGTGCCCATTGTCCCCTAATTTATTTGCTTTAGAGTTAGAACCCTTGGCCATCAAACTCGCTCCTCTCACCAATTGAGGGTCTTCGACTGGGTGCCCATACTTCACATTCAGCCTCTACGCAGACAAATGATTTTATATCTAGCAGATTAATCAATCTCTTATAACTGCTACAATCTAATTAAAATCACCATAACAAATAACATTATACAAAGTATAGTAATACTAGATATATTAATTACAAAACAAATGATATACTATTAAAAAAGTATACTTACTTTACTTGACAACCCTATGGTTAAATGGAAAACTCAAAATGGTAGGTTTAGCCACACCTCTAAAAAATGGTTACACACTTGAAAGATTTTTGAAAGATGACAGACAGGATCTGTCTGATGTTGTCATTTTTAAAGTGTTTGAAAGTTTGGGACCAGGATGTCACGGATCCGGGAAGGGAAAGGGGGGGGAAACCATTTTTAACAGTAACAGCGTAACAGGTTAACATATGTCCCATAATGGGACTGAACAATATAGGTTATAACACCGGAACACCTGGTAACTTATGGGGGTGCACAAAGTGCAGTTCCTGCGGAGATGGAGAAAGGGATATTATTTGCCCTCTCTCGGCAACATCATTTAACAAGTAAAAGGTGCAAAGTTGTTACAGAACATGTTCCTTCATGAGGAGGCTGGGGGATTCTGTGAGGAGTATTGTTTTCCCTCTTTTATTATTCTACTCGAGAGAGAAATTGAAGTAATGAGGTAGGGAGGGTTAATGGACTTTGGGGAATACACTATGTATACCTTATTATATCTGCTTGTGAAGGTTCTCATTCATCCAGGTCATGGTATATCTGTTGTATTCAATTAGATCAACTGGACTTGAAAGTAGTTCTTGAAGACGTTTCGCTAGTCATCCGACTGGCTTTCAATTCAGAATGACTTGTACAAGAATCTGTGGCAATTATGTACCCTGGAAAATCCCAATGCATATCACAGCCAGGTGTTAAGGGTGTGATTAGATAGTGGCTAAGAGTGTTATAGGAACGCCCAGAGTAAGTGTTTAAAACAGCATTGTACATGGCAGACAGTTGGTGTTCGAACCCCCCCACCTCTATTTAGGCTGGTTTCTTTTTTTTCACATAAATGGCCTCCTTAACACCTCTCTTGAACCAGTCACGTTCCTTCGCCAGTATGTTAACATTACAATCTTCAAAGGTATGTCCTTTATCTTAAGATGCAGATACACGGCTGAGTCTGACCCGAGGAATTGGCTCTTCTGTGCTGGGCCATACGTTGATGCAGGTGCTGTTTGGTTCCCCCACATACAAATCAGAGCATTCTTCACTGCACTGAATATATGATGTCGCTTTTCTTGTGTTGGTATTGGGTCTTTGGAGTACCAATTGCTGCCTCAGTTGTGTGTTCGGTTTAAAGCAGACAGGGATACGATGTTTTTGAAAATCTTCTTAATTTCTCGGAGACCCCTGCTACATATGGATGACATGTTCTCCTCCTGTCTGCTTTTCCCCTTCACTGTTGGTTTGTGTTCTTTTTCTTCCTTCTACTTCTTTTGACAAAGGCCCAGTCTGGATATCCACAAGTTTTAAGGGCTCCTCTGAGATGTTTCATTTCTTAGCCTTCGCCTCGTGCTAGTGGGGATGTTCTCGGCTCTGTGGTTGCAGGGTTCTGATGACCCCCAGCTTGTGATCTAAAGGGTGGTGGGAGTCAAACATCAAATACTGATCTGTGTGTGTTGGTACAAGCTTTCACAGAACACATTAATGCGGTGGACCAAAACATTAAATTCACAAGGGAAGAGGTACAAACAACAAACTGGCCTTCTTGGACTGCTTGGTAGAAGTTAAGGAAAATGGTAAACTGGAAGTAGAGGTTTACAGAAAACCAACACACACAGATCAATTTTGATGTTTGACTCCCACCACCCTTTAGATCACAAGCTGGGGGTCATCAGAACCCTGCAAACCAGAGCCGAGAACATCCCCACTAGCACAGAGGGAAGGTAAAGAAATGAAAAATCTCAGAGGAGCCAAAACTTGGATATCCAGACTGGGCCTTTGTCAAAAGAAGTAGAAGGAAAGAAAAGAACACGAGTACCAACAGTGAAGGGAAAAAGCAAGACAGGAGGAAGAACATGGTCATCCCCTAGTAGCAGGGGTCTCCGAGAAATTAAGAAGATTTCAAAAACATCGTATCCCTGTCTGCTTTAAACAGAACAACACACTAAGGCAGCAATTGGTACATCCGAAAGACCCAATACCAAAACACAAGAAAAGCGACATCATATATGCAGTGCAGTGCAGTGAAGAATGCTCTGATTTGTATGTGGGGGAGACCAAACAGCAACTGCATCAACGTATGGCCCAGCACAGAAGAGCCAATTCCTCGGGTCAGGACTCAGCCGTGTACTGCATCTTAAGGATAAAGGACATACCTTTGAAGATTGTAATGTTAACATAATGGCGAAGGAACGTGACTGGTTCAAGAGAGGTGTTAAGGAGGCCATTTATGTGAAAATCAAGAAACCAAGCCTAAATAGAGGGGGGGGGGGGGGTCGACACCAACTGTCTGCCATGTACAATGCTGTTTTAACACCTACTCCGGCGGCTCCTAACACCTCTTAGCCACTATCTAAACACACCCTAACACCTGGCTGTGATATGCTATTGGGATTTTCCAGGGTACACTAATTGCCACAGATTCTTGTACATCTTGTCATTCGAATTGAGAAAGCCCGTCGGATGACTAGCGAAACGTCTTCAAGAACTACATTTAAGTCCAGTGATTAATTGAATACAACAGATTACCTTATATATCATATTAGAACATTAGACTTATCTTTTCCCTTTTTCTCTCCTTTCCTTTTTCCCTCTCCCTCCCCCCGTAGGGACAGCGAGTGGAGAGGAGAGGAAAGGCGTACGGAGAGCAGCTTGAGAGGGGTAGGAGAAGGCATCCCAAAGGCCTTTGTAATAGCTAAAGATCAAGTATATAGGCATTGTCTCAAGTCCAGAGCGAAGAATGTTAAGTGGAACCTTAAAAAGTTTCAGTATAGACAGTACCCATTACGAATAATATAACTGGTATAGTTCTGATTGAGGGAGTTTCACGCCATGTTTGCCTTCAAGTCGGGTGGGAGATGGGGGTGCGGGGGGTTTGGATCTATGTCTAGTGGTTGAATTGGAGTGTTACAACGTAGTGGGAGTGAGGAGGTGTAGACTTACCACCTATTGAGTGTCTAGCCAGGTACAAGCATTTGTGGAGTTTCAAAAAACCTAACTTTGCTGTCCGCCACCACACGAAGGCATGCAGGAAAACAATGGAATACGTAAGGCCGGCAGCTAGGAGTCTCGTCTTGACTTCCATGAACGTGTTACGGCGTTTTCGGAGTTCCGAGAATAGTCTGGGAAAATGCGGGATGATGGAGTTTTCATGGGTTAAGTGGGTATAGTGCGGGAGTTTAGGAGGCGTGCTATCAGGGGCCTCGGTGGAGCTCCCAGTGCAGGGCCTTAGCTGGGATGCGATGGGCCCATTCAATAGCAAAGTGTGGTGACAGGCCTTCTGTGCCGAACTTGACACGGATCCAGTTCTTAGGATGCAGCTGGGGAATGTGTTTCAGCTCCCTCCGCGAATCTAGGAAGCGCAGGTTCTGGCGACGCTTCTCTAGATCGTCTAGTTTACTCCTCGTGGCTTGGAGTTCCTGTTGAAGGTGGGAAGCCGATTCCGGTAGCGGTCGGACTGAACTTCTAATGTAGATATTCGTTCCTCAGCCTCACCAACTCTATACCTCATTTTCTGGAGGTCATGCTGAGGAGGGAGATATTGACCTCGTCTCCTCTATCATGGTGGCCAGCGAGCGCTGCGAACTCTGAATGGTGCTAAAGTTGTTGCTTAAGGTCAGTCAGCGTGGGCTCCGGATATGGAGGTAGGTCAGATTGTGCCTCTTCTCGGTGGCTGGATTTAGTCCAGAGGAAGCAGTGTTTGTATCTTTTGTGGAGACGGAGGCATGGCGGCCTGGGTCTCTGCTGGGCCTTTCCAGGCAAATTGCTCAAGTTTTTAGCTGTCCCAGTTGATTTGGTCCCTTTAGGTCTGGTCATCTGGATGTCGAAGGTTGTGGAGCATGTATTTTGTTGTTTAGTTATAGATGTCTTATATTACCTTGATAATAAGATGGTGTGGAGAAGTGAAGTGGCACGTCCTAACCCATGAAGTACCAAGCTCCGCCCCCCATGGTGTTTAATTAACAGTGATAATTACACACATACATATAGACCTTTCCATGTTAATATTGTTATATACCCCACCTTAATAGTACCTCCTAAAAAAGTAAGCATATTAATTTGCGGTTCAGGGGGTCAGGAGAAAAAAGGTATATTTGAATGTAGAACAGGTCATACCTGATCTTTAACCAAATTTGATGATTAAAAATTCTAGCAGCAATCACTTTTTGACAGACACAAAGCCCCAGTCACATGATGGCCTTCCAACAGAATTTTATGACAATTACACTGGAATATTTCAAACCCTTATTATAATATTTCCTTAACACCTTTATCCTTCCCACTTTTGTTTTTATCCCGAAGCCAGGGACCCCTATTTATATGACAAAATACAATAAAATAAAGTATAAAATTATACTTTATTTGGAGTGAGACCCTCAATTTTATTTTGTTTTCTGATGTTCACTCCTGATGGAGGAATTACAGAGGTGTCTACACCCACATGTTGGGCCTTCATTGCTACAAGTCAATATCAAAATTTATGCCAAAATTTGTCCCTTTGCCTTAACAAAATAATAACAACACTAAATAATCTAGATCAAACTGGATTATACTAGAGAAAAAAAACACTATGTTAAACAACGTAGCTAACATGAGGTGGAGGATGATCCTGTGGGTACCAGGGTGGTTTTTGTAGCTTGGATGCTGCTTAAGCATTTGGTTCTGGTAAATGGAACATCTATGGGGTGATCTAAAGAATTTCAATTTCTGGCCAATGTTATTAAATGGCTGCGAGGTTCGGCTAATGGTCAGATTTTGAATCATTTACACTATTGAGACATTGGGGTTGCCCAATGTCTTCCTGTTGTATGCAGTTTGAGCCACTAATGTCAGGGAACAGTCACGATCTAGTGCAATGGGAAGACATGCTCCTTTGGAAAATGTCTTCCCAATGGCACACATGAGCACTGCAGAGATAAGTAGAAGGAAGGGAAGAGGGAAATTCACAATAAGTATTCCAGCTGTAAAGTAACCAAGGGTGAGGACTTAGTGGTTTAGGTCCTTCCCTTGTTACCGTCAGGCTGTGTGGAGTGTGGGAAAATGCGAGTTATATTGCCCTTTAATACATAATTCAAGCAGTAAAAGTCTAAATGAAATGCCGCAAAAGAGTAACCTGTAAAACCCATTTAAGTACCGCTATGGGTGTGTGTGTGTGTGTGTGTGTGTCATGTTGTCCTGGATTTCTTCCATACACATAACTTTACAGCTGCGATTGGTTGAGAGGGAAAAGAGGGCGGGATCCAGGGGTCAGATCATTACTGATGCAACTTCCTCTGTTCTCACTGCTGGATGTTAACATACATGCTCAAGAACATGAAAAGAACAGAGCAAGGTAATGTAACCTGTCTCTGTTCATCGCTGTATTGGTCCATGCTGCAGGATTAAGCCCGCTACAAAGGTCTGTAACTTTTGAACCACTGTACCGATTTGCATGCTGCAAAGTTTGTTTTGGAGCACTTATTGGGGCCAAATAAATATAGAAAGTTTGTTTTGGGGGTGGACATGCCCTTTAACATGAAGTTTTCAGATAAATGTATGTACCTGTACCACAGTGGTCAGTGATCCTAAGAATGCTGCATGCTGAATGGGCATACTTCCTACAGAATACTGAAAAGCGAGCCAAGAGGGGACGGGGGTGCTGGAAGTGTGAGCGATAGAACCTAGAGGGAAATATTGTAATTATATTACAGTGTAATGGCAATAATAATTACATTTTTCTTGGAATAACATGTCTGTTTTTAAGATAAAATTGTAGAAAGAATAAGGATGAAAAACATAATTTATTAAAAAAAAAAAAAAGAAGTGAATTCTGAAAAGCTATTGTAAGTAAATTATGCTAAGGGTAGAAACAAGACGACTCCCCAGAGATGCAGTCGGATTAGTTGTACATGGAGAGAAAATAAAATGATGATTGTTAATGGTGCTTTGTCATGTGGACTAAGTTCTAAGGGTTATGTGTTGGGGCCACTTCTATTTAATCTGTTTATCAATGATTTGGAAGTAGGTATTGTCAGCAAGGTCTGTGTTTGCAGACAACATAAAAGCATTGAGCATTAGAACAAATGGCGCTGTGCAATCTCTGTTGGAAAAAAAATACCTCCATCGATAGGGATACACTTCCTGTGCTGTGCTACATGCTTTTTATGTGCATGCACAGTAGCAGAGAAGGCAACTTTGGGAATGGCTATCAACCATTGTCCGCGACGTCAGCATTATGGGCTTGAGAGGCACTACTAGGAAGCTGCAAAGGAGAGAGCCACGACAAGGGATAGGGTTCGTGAGTATCTTTGGAGCATTTTGAAAAAGGTATGGTAGATAAAACTAGGTTTGGAGGGGTTCGTTTATAGGGTCGAGACACTTTAAAAGGCAACTATTAACAAACTATGTTATGAATGCATGGTAAAAGAGAAACATATTCTTTCTCAACAAAGAAGATTCCTGCACTGGCAGGGAGGCAGAATGTTGAATTAAGATTCTTTTCCATACACTTTTGGAATTTTTTGTTTTGGTGATAGATGATGAATCAAATGGAATAACAGACCTGGAAGTAATTCTATAGGACAGTCATAGATGCGATGGGGGACATCAGAGCTGTACTGTCTAAACTCAGAATGTTGTAGTTGGCTCTAGGTTTTTTAAAGGAATTCCGCTGTTGCAACTCTCCATAAATTTGGCCAATGCTTCAAAAAGGGTATTAGAATTGGATAACAGAGGACACAAAGGGTGAGGCTTGCAGAAGAGAAATGAGTTGCTTACCTTAAAGGGTATCTCCACTGAGAAAAAGCATTTTTTTGGTTTTTGGTTATTTTAAAGTTCACCATCCCCAACCCTCCCCCTACCTTTTTCCCCCAGAATTCCCTTTCGTTTGTTGCAGCACCATGGGAAAGTTGTGCAGGTCCTGGGGGTGTGTCTTCCCCTGTGCTGAGAGTGCTGTCACTCAATGTGATCATCATGGTAGCAGACACACCCACTTGGCTGCAGTAAGAAATCCTTCCTCCCTGACTCTCTAAGTTCATTTTTACAGCTAATCATGCAGAGAGAGACAGCGGAGGAAAAGTTAAAACCCTCTTCCCACTACTGAACCAAGGCAGGGGACTTGCGTTGTTTTTAATAAGATTTTTTGTGTCTAACTCTGATCAATGATTGATTTCATAGGGGATGCTGGGAATATGAGGCAATCTGGTATGGGAGGGAGTGAGAAAAAGGTAGTACCTGATTACTCCTCCATTAATTAGTGAGGTCAGCAAGCTGCTGTGATGGTCATGTGATTATTCCTCCATTAAGCAGTGAACTCAGTAGTCACGTTCTGCGCATGCACTAGGAAAACGCGCAGCGGACATTTCCCAGACAGGCAGTCACTGAAAGTGGGCGGACCTGCACCATCCACAGCATTCTGGGGGAAACTCATTGGATTTCTTCAAACTATTGCTGAAAGACACAGGATACTGCAGGTAACATATCCGCCTTACACATATCTATCCTTACAACCCAGGTGACTTTGATCAGTGGAGATACCCTTTAACCTTTCAAAAAAAATTCTAGACTTCAGGGGAAAAGTGTCTGATTTCTTCCTATCCCAGACAGTGAGACAGGGGAATCTTAAGCTAGGAACAGATGGAGAAAATAGGCACTAACATGAGACTACCAACTGAAGCAACAAGTGACTGATGGTTTAAAGATGTCAGGCAGGCAAAGTTAAGGTAAGCAGCTACAGTTCGGGGTCAGTGTCAAGCAGTAGGTGAGGGCTTGCAACAAGCCAGCCAAAGGTCTAATAGCAGCAAGTTATGGGCAATAGGCCAGGGCAGATTAGAGAGATTCGAAGTCCTGTAACAGCAGGATGTCAAAGGGAGATTGGAAAACAGTCTGGGTCAGGGCTCTTTTGATGTAGGAGGCTTAAAGCTAGGTACACACAGTAAAGATTTCTGAAAGATGACAGAGGATCTGCAAGATCCTGTCTGCCATCTTTCAAAGATCTGCATACACACAGTCCCCGAGCGTTCTCCTATAGGGAGAACGCTCGGGACTGTGTGTTTCCATCGGCCGCGCTAGAATCTATAGGAGTCTAGCGCGGCCGATGGAAATTTTCGGCCTTTCCCGAACGAGCGTACGGGCGACCGAACGTTCGCGGCCGCGCGCTCGTTCGGAAACGAACGTACACACAGTACTGATAAAGCCGCATACCGTCGGTCCGACGGTATGGGGCTTTATCGTTACTGTGTGTACCCAGCTTTTAGGCTCATAAAACACTGGTAACAACCAGAAAGCTGGTCTGATGAAACAGCAAGCAAAGGAACAGTTAGTCAAATCTGATAATGATCTGTAAGGTCCAGAGAGAAACCGGCAAGTTTTTAATGCTGAAAATAGACAACAAACAACACCTAAATGCAACAGTTTTGTTTTTTTAGTTACTCTGTTTATATCATTGTTGCATATTTCTACCACAAATTATGAACATTGTCATCACAGAAGAAACACACCTTTTTTTTGAAGAGGCTGCTGCCACCATATGAATGGGATAAAACTAAGGTTGGTGTGAGAGCATCCAAATACAACAGAGCTGCAACAGGGACTTTGGGGATATTTCTTGGAACTCACAAAGGGAGAAAATCGATTCAAGCTACAAGGAAGACACAAAAAAAAATCGAAAACATTAAAACATTTAGCAATGGAGAAGGACAAATACTAAAAAAATGATTTGTTCTATTGATCAAACACTGTAGGATTACACAATTCAAACATTTCCTTCATATGCGCCTGTAAAGTACTGTCCAATGACTGAAACAAGCCAATAACAAGAATTACAAGACAAGTTGAGCTACATTTCTAAAAATATAATGTATAATCCTTATTTTCAGACCCGAGTTCTTCTCCCCATGAAGAATCTCTCGTAGTTTGGAAATACAAATCTGAAACATTAAGAAACCATTAATTACAATTTCTCTACTGTGACTAAGGCAATTTTGCTTATTTGTTGCTTAATGCAGAATATTACCAGGGGTAAGTCACAAAATAAAATATGTAGTATATCCTAACAATTTGGTAATAAAAAAATCCTTTTAAAGTTTCTTATTAGTGTATTCAGTTTTTAATATCATTACCAAAGTAGTTTAATTACCATAATTAAGTACCTTAATAGCTCCAGGTAGTTCTGGAATCTCCTCCATTTTGTTTGCAGTTCTCACTTTTGTACTTTGTGCTGCATGGCCTGAGTTTTAGTGGCAAATTTGGTTCATCAATGCGCACCTTCTTCAGAACTTGGCACTCTTCTTTAAGCAGTTCTTGTTCAGAGTCTTTTCTACGTTTACGTTTTTGTTAAAAAAATCTGGTTTAGCCATCCTAATTTGTATTTTTGATTCCCTGGATGGCACAGTTCACTCCTATACATTGCAACTGACTTTTCACATGTGAGTAGGAGTGGCGGTTAATATCACTTTCTTTCTGCAGCTCCTTTATAAGGGTAAGAATCCAAGCATCTGATAAATAATCCATTTCTATGAAAGTATTTGCCATTAAAAGCATACTTTTTGGTGGTATTAAGGAAACACAAGAGTCAGGAATCTAAAAGGTTTCTTTGAAACTGCAGTGAAAGGAGAAGGAAAGCTGGTCTCCTAGAAGCAAACAAAAAGGTTTAAAATCAAGAGATTACAACAAAATGTCTGTAAGCAAGTTACACAAAAAATATACGGGGTGAATTTTACAGTAAGGTGCACGCAATTGCACATGGATTTCTCTGCGTTGTCGCGTTTTTTGCGCATGTAATTTTGCACTTTCCCATTATGGAAACAATTCGATTGTGTAAAAAATGGTGATGCCATGGTTAATAAAACAGACATGCATGTGCAATCGCACACGCTTTGGAAATCGCAGGAATCTTTGCGATTATAAATCACGTGCGCAATTGTGAGCGATCACGTTAGCATAGCCTAGCCCTAAATCTTAGTGTAATCTTTTTATTTACATCCAGGATATATGGTAGATGCTCTTATGGCTACCCAAACATATTGAGGCTGATTCATTAATTGCTATCTGCAGCAACCAATTAGGTATATCTAATAGCAGTAACCTAGTAAAACATGACACCTGATTGTTGTAAATGAATATCATAGGTAAAAGGGTATGTCCACCCCCACAAAAACTTTTGATGTTTAGTGCCCCCCAAAACCTCAATCTCGCGAGATTCTTATTTTTCTAAGGTGCTGGTAAATCTACTTACCTTCGTTCCCTCTGCGTTCTTCTACTTTCTTCTGTGAACAAAAGAAAGCTAAAGGGCCATAGCAGCACCTCACGACTCGCGAGGTCGGGTTTTAGTGGGCACTTAGCATTATATCAAAGGTTTTGGTGGGGGGGGGACATACATTTTAAACTTTTGCACCAATTATTACATCAACCTTAGTTTACATACTCTCAAAATATCTCACTAATCGATGTCTTAAAAATCCTGACTTATAGAGAATTAAAAGGCACTGCCCCCAGGAGATTTCCAGGTAAAATTACATTTAGGAAGATTCACCCAGAGCTATAGACTCTCTGGATAATTATTCCATAAGAGATTCACCAGAGGCTGAATTTTATCTAATCTAATATTTATGGCAGCTGGCTCAGTGGCATTATACTGTCACTATCTGCCGCAATGCCACTGGTGAATGACTTGCAGAAGCTGCACAAGTGTCTCTTTAGATACTCGCACAGCAAGTTAAAGTTAAGATAATTAATGTGAATCAGTTAGCGTGACTTTAAATCATCTAAAGAATTAGTGTGGCTCTGGGTAAATTAAGGTAATTGTCTCTGATTAATAGCCCAGAAACTGCTTTGTGAAAGGATATACATGTATGTATATTATAAGTAATGTAATTCCTAACTGGATTCCTACTAAAAACCCTTCCCTAGTTTTACTTTTCTTTATCTATTCAGCACAGGAGGATGCAGGTACTGTAGCTGATTTAATAATTTCTCTCTTTTCTGGGTGAATATCAATGAGCATGCCTTAATTCTATGAGAAGGAGCCTTTTCATTTGGTCTGGCAATGCCCCCTTCACAAGCTTGACTAATAGATTGACACATTCTGCAAGAAGCATGTTCTCACATTTAATTCATTGATTTGAATTGGCAGCCACAGCGAGGCAGTAGGTCCAGAAAGCAGTTGATAAAAAGGTACATTTTCAAAGCACCAAACCCAGTGTAAAGGATAAACCTAGAGGTGAGACCAAGCATTTTAGGTCTTCACCCTGGTTACAGCTTGAGGTTTAGTACCTATTAAACATGTTGTACACACAATGGTTATAAAGGTAACTAATACATGTTTTAATAAAAAGTTTCTGGACTATATGTAAGTGAAAATGTGTTTACATTGGAGTGTATCCTTTAATCAATTTTGAGTTATTCAGTTCCAAGACTAAACAAGAACCCAATTTAGAAGCCCAGTTTAGAAACTCTAAAACAATGGCCCTGACCCCTGGCAGTACCTAGATGTGTTAGAAATCCCACCTCCATGCGTACTTATACGGTATCGGGTGATAAGCATTCCATGTACGTCCAATAGCAAAATCAGGCTGACCATTTTTTCATCATTGTGCTTACAAACATTTTATGTGATTGATATTACCAGCCATGTTTCGACGATAATATAGGTCTGTGTATGGCAACTTTACTGCTAGGGTGAGTACCCGTATATACTTGAGTATAAGTCGAGGGTACCTTTTTTACCTGAAAATTTTGTAAAAACTGATTGACTCGAATATAAGTCGAGGGTAGAAAGTATGACCACTACTTCTGATTCAGTATAGTTTGTGGCTTAAGTTGCCCTTTAAATGCATAGCAGAATCCCATACATTAATCCCATACAGTAATAGCCAAATCCAGTACCAGTAAACCCCCAAAGACAGCAGGTAGGTAGAATGCTTGGATACTGGCCTTGGGTTAGAGGGGGGTCTCTGGGTTTGGGACACCAAGAGGGGGACTCTGGGCTTGGGACACTGAGGAGGGGGGCTATAGCCTTGAGGCACTGAGGGTGACTCTGGCCTGGGACATGAGAGGGAACTCTGGGCTCAATGTCTAGTAATGTAGAAAAAATCTAACATTATGTTTACAGAATTTCAGATGCACTGAAATGTATGCACCTGGCTAATCTAATAAATGGTAACCTCATTGTTAAACAATAATTAAGTACAGGCCATAGTGCTACATTGTTCCATTGACTATTACAAAATAATGGCTGATAACTAACAGCACAGACTACTAATTATTCTCTTACTAGTGGGACAAGAGACCCACAAGATTCGTTTTATACTGGTAAGATTAGTCTAAGAACATGAGTGCTGTTTGGGAATCTGTGGGTATCGTTGTCCCACGAGCAGTTAGTTCTATATGGCAGATGAGGCAAACATTTTAGAGGCTGACTGCAACCTAAACCCCACTTTTATTTCATAGTGTCAACGTGATCATTAAAAAACAACTCAAATAGACACTGACCAAAAAGTGATAGAATCGATGATAGGACCTTTTAACCTCTATGTTACCAGGAGTTTGAGATCTATTAACCCCTTAATAATTAGACAGGAGTTTGAGATCCAAAACAAAACAACAGAGCTGAATGTTATAGCACTTGACCTCTCTCTGCTCAGAAAACCGCTACAGTTTCTCTCGACTTTCTGGTAGCAAACTCTGCTCTGCATGAGTGCCCACACAGAAGGCTCAGAGTGCCATCTCTGGCACAGTGTCAATGGTTCGCACCACTGCTATATGGTTTTATCCTAGCACCACTGCTTCAGGTTTCACTGGCATGTATTATTGCCAGGGTGCTCTCTCACATATGTATATATATATAAAAATTCTTTCTCTTACAGTATTATATTCCCGAGTTGTCAGTGATGGCACCTCTTTAACAGAATATCTGCAATTTTTGCCAAAAAAATGGACTGTGCACATTCTGAAATATCCTATAAGCAGTTATAGCTCCAAGTGGACCAGTGTCAAGTGCCTGCAAAAATTGTTGAAGTTTTCACAGCATGAAGCAGAAAAGCATTCCATGGTTTCCTAAAATATAAAAATAAAATAAAAAAATAAGGCAATGAAGTAGAAAAAACCCAATCCTCAGGCAGACTCAAAAAGTCATCTATCTATAACTCCATTAAGATATGGGCCGACAAAATTTGTGATGTTGTTTATTAAAAGCAATAATTTACATACCTTGCCATTATTTCAATTTCCAGTCTCTTCGTGTAGCCCTTACCAACGAGTAAGTCTCCCTCACTAGCTGCTGACAAGGAAACAGAATAAGGAGCCTGTTCTACTCTAATTCGTTTTTCCAAAGCTACATGATCTACAAACTAGGAACTTAGAAGGGTGGGTAGGCTTCTATGAGGGTTACTGGGAGTTGTATTAAGTTTTATTGTTTTCCCCATTCACCATGGTAGCCTTGACCAACTAAAAATCATGGAAAAAATTAAAATTAAAAAAGGGATGGACACAGAATTGATGCTTAAGTAAAAAATGAAATTATGTAATTTGATTACATAGTCAGCTATTAAGATGTCTCTCCAAATGAAGGTCTTGGGAATTAAAGACAAAATCTGTAATTTTTTTTATAAAGGTATTAAAGGAGGACTATCTTGCTGCTCGACATATGGCCTCAATAGGAACTTTAGATTGTGTAGCCCACCAATTGAGAGGCTTTGAAAGGGTGAGAGAGAGAGAACTAAGAACTCCCTTTGGAAATAGCCCAATGGCCGGTAAGGTTTACCAGGATGAAGCTAAACTTTGCCGAGTATTGTGGACAAGAAACAAAAGATGTATTGGGGGAAAGTCCTTTATTCTGTTTCCTTACGAGTATACAAGTTGGTCAATGTTGCCAGGGTGAATAAATGTAGTAGTAGCTACAACATTAGCAAACAAATTAGTAGTTATTCAGTTTGGCAACTCTAGGAGCCAATGGAACTTTTTAAGTAGCTATGTTTATTTTGCTTTCATTATGTCTCTAGCAAAGATAAAGTTTATTTAAATGTACTGGTTTTCTTTATGTTAGCTCTTGGGGTTAGAGGGCTCCACTTTTAGAAACATACAGCTGATAAAGTTACAGAGGTAAAGAAAAACTGTGCATTCTTTGTTTTTTTATCTGATTCAACGCAGCGTGTGGGAAAATAGATTGTTTGCAATCCGAACCGCAGGATCACGGTTCAGTAAGAACTGATATCTGGGTTAAGGGCGACAGAAACAGGAGACAGTAGCAGGTGTCCTGTCTCTTTACACTTATAATTCTAAAAAGACATTATAATGTGGGGGTGCTTATTTCTTATAATACATAAGTTTCGATTCCTTCCCCCTTATGCATGTTAAATTCTAGCCTTGTTCCTATTCCTACCTAAATTAAAGCTCCCCAAAGCTATACTGTAACCTAAGACAAATCTTGTGGGGAGAAGGAGAGACATAGGTTATGAAGTGACAGGAATGGGAGGGGCAGTAATAGTCACTTAGTGACATAGCTGAGTGATTTTTATAAGGATTAATACCACTGTAGCTTCCATAAAAAATATAACACTTGTGTATTTTATCTATATAATACACGAGTGCCATATTTTATAATGGAAGGATTATGAGTAGGGAGTAGTTGGAGCAACATTAGATAAATAATTCAATTAAATAATACAATTTGTGAAAAATGAATGGGTTCAGATGGTTCCTGCTGCATCACTTATATTACAGAAACTTCAGAAGGTAAGTTAAAAGGAAGGGACTTCTTCAAACTTCTCAAAAATAAGAAATTTACAAACTACATAATTTCTGTTTATGTCACCTCCATGGCAGCATTCACAAGATTGGGATTCCCTGGGCCATTAGGAAACGTTCATATAAAAAAGCCCTCCTTAGACCTCTCCTCGTCTTTTTATTATAAAGCTGTAAAGTAAACATATTCTTTAGAAGGGTGGAAAATCCCTGGTGAATGCTGCCATGGAAGGTGACAAGAAACAGAAATTACGGTATGTTTGTAAAATTTCTTATTTTCTCTGTCACCCCGGTGGCAGGCATTGAACAGATTGGGATTTACCTAAGCTAAACAAAGAGGGAGGGACAAAAAAATTGCAAAGTCTTCTTATTTATTATACAATTGTTTTACTGAATAACAGCCTCTAGCACCCTCTAGCACGAATCTTGTATCAGCGAGGCTCATCCCGCGATAAGTTTTATAAACTTTTCAATGATGCCCATTTTGCTGTACTACAGATGGTTTGTAAGATGTTATAAATTCTAAGCCCAGATGTTGCAATCGCTCTGTCGAGTGGGCTCTCAAACTGAGGAACGGCCTCACCTCTGACCTGATAAGCTTTGGAGATGGCCCAATATTACCCAACTGGCTAATGTCTTCTTGGTTGGGGCTTTTCCCTTTGAAAGCCTCTAGGTATCACAAAGAGTCTGTCTGATTTTCTCCAAACTTTTGTCCTTTTTAAGTAATATTTAGTCCAAGGTGTGCAGACATCTTTTTTATTGTACGAGGTCTCAGACAAAATACTGGTAGATTAATCTCCATATACTAGATGAAAGGAGTTACTACTTTTGGAAGAAATTGGAAATCAGTTTAAGTCTTACCCTGTCATGAAAGACAGTGGTGTCTGGCTGATTGCTGACAGGCTTGCCAGGTTGAAACTCTGTAAGCAGATGTACTGCTACCAAAAATAGACTTTCAAACTTCTCTCCAGGGGGTTCAAAGGGTGGCTAGTCATGGCTTGAAGTACCAATGGTAGATTCTAAGTTGGGCTGACTGACCTAACTATAGGTCTTACCTAATTAAGGCATTAAGAATCTTCTACCAGAGGATCTGCCACACAAGAGTGGTTTAAATGTGCTGTATAAAGGAGAAATTTGACCTTTAAGTGTGCTGTTGCTCAGTCCCATGTTTTATCCTACAATAAAATTTAACCACCAAAGTAGTCTGCTTTAGAGGGATCTTGGCCGGACTCCTTAGCAAGTCTACCAAGTGACTCCAAACTTTATAGTACTGTTTTGAAGTTGACCATTTCCTTGATTTAAAGGGACTCACCATTTTCAAAACCAGAGAAGTCGTCTACTCCTCTCAAGTTTCAAGCCATCAAATTTAAATGTCTTTTCCTGGTGCACACTGGCCCTTGGCTCAACCACCCTGGAAAGGTTGGAATTTTCCATGGCTGTCTCTACCGACAGGGATCTTCAACGGAAACCAAGGTCTTCTTGGCCAATTCAGAATTATTGCAATCACTGAAGCTAGTACTTTTTGAAGACTCTCCAAATCATTGGGAATGGAGGGAATATGTACAATAGATTTGTGGACAGTCTTGGGCTAGGGCATCTGTGCCTACTGACTGCAGGCTTGGATTTCTCGAGTAGAATTTGACATTGGAGTCTTTGTCGTGGCCATTAAGTCTATATCTGGATCTCCCCATCTTTGACAAATTTGCATGTATATGCTGTGTGAAGACTCCACTCCCCAGAAATCACTTGATTTCTGCTGAGGTATCGGACACCATATTTGAATGCCCGGCAATATGGAGGCTAAAATACTTAAAGGGCATGTCCACCCCAAAATTTAACTTTTGATATGTGGTAGGGCATGCTCCCCCAGCCCCAACCGCATATAATATATTGTTAGAAAGTCCCCCGATTCTTACTTACCTGCCCTCTCTCCCCTGCTGCAGTGTTCAGGCCCTCTGCTTGCATGGAATTGAAAGCAGGGGGCGGGACCGGCAGCTCGCCGTGATTGGCTGAGAGGCAGGAGGGCTGCACTGAGCATGCCTCCCCTTGTGAGGTTGAGGAAGTCTCAGGCACAGATGAGTCACACACTGCTCCTACACAGCAGTTTCCTGGAATTTGGAGGGGCAGCACGCGGGAACTATTTTGAGCAGGAATGTAAGGTAAGGATTGTTTTAAACTACTTGATGTGGCCAGTAAGGGGTTAAATTTTAGTTTTGGGGGTGGACATGCCCGTTAAAAGATGTTCTCCACTCCCCTTCAGAATGGGAGTCACTTCTCTAACAGGTCTTGCTCCTGGTACCCCCGTGTTTTTTATGTACGCTACTGTGGTGGCATTGTCCGATCTTTACATGCGTGCCTTTATAGACTGTGCAAAATGTTGTAGAGCTTCCAGCTGCCTTTAGTTCTAACACATTTGAAGTTAGCCCTTTTTGTAGCTCCTGCTTCCCCGTGCATACTTGCTTGAAAATGAGCACCCCAACCTACTTCTGAGGATCTGTAGTTATTGTTTGTCTGGGAGGCTCCTCTATTTGCTTCGATGAACCAGGTTTCTTATGTCCATCCCCATGATAGGGACTGTTTTTACTTCTGTGAAATTTTAATTTCTTTGAAAGGTTGAATTGGTGAATATAATGTTTGCGGAGTTGAAATAATGCACCCAAAAAAGACCATTTCTTGAGCGGAGAGAGATGACTTTTGAGTGCGAGGTACTTGAGTTTATGACCAATTGCTTTTTCTTTGGAATCTGCTAGAATAAGAATGTCATCTAAATAATATATATATAAATGCCTTCTTTTTATTTCGGTAGCAACGCCACTAAAATCTTTGTTAACGCTCTGGGTGATTGATTTAACCAAATGGGAGGCACATACACTAGAGATGTACAGTAAGTCCATGGCCATGAACTTCAGGAACCTCCAACAATCCTTGTGTATTGGCACATGAAAATATGCGTCCCTGGAGGTCTATATTCACCATTCACAATGTTCTTCTGCACCGCTTGTACTATTGATTGGGAGAGACTCCATC
Organism: Hymenochirus boettgeri; assembly: GCA_019447015.1. NCBI lineage: Eukaryota > Metazoa > Chordata > Amphibia > Anura > Pipidae > Hymenochirus > Hymenochirus boettgeri. Next base: position 120,278,537 of record CM033470.1, on the reverse strand, counting down.
TTGAACTTCCTCACTCTAAACATAAGAACAAAAAAAAATGTTGTACCCTCTAAATCGTTTGGACTACCCAAGTATTGGAATGAACGGGCCCAAGCTTCTCAAATTGGTTAATTCTTCCCCCTATGTGTAGAGACTGAGCCTGCCTGACGTCATTGTGGTTCGTTGTCCTTGAAAGGAATTACTCCTCTTCCTGATCTCCAATTTGCACGAAAGGAGTCTCTGCTATTTCGGCGTTGCCTTGGCTGATGAAAAAAACTCTCTCTGTTTCTCGACTGGATGATTTCTTTAAATCTTCTTTCTTGTGGTAAAATACCCCTTTTACCCCTGAAGATCTTTTAATTAATTCATCCAATCTCTCCCCAAACAGTACTTTTCCATCAAAGGGTAATTTGACAGAGGTTCGCTTTGGAGTTTACATCCCTGCCCAGTTTTTAAGAGCCTTTCTTTGGGGCCACTGATAATGCTATTGACTGGCCAAAAATCTCACCAAATCCACCGAAAGCCTCTGACATGAAGTCCGTAGCGAATCTACATATCTGGACCATATTAGCTAGTTAAATCTCTTTACATTATTAAGGCATCCTGTAAATTTGTAAGCCAAACTCTAACTGCCCTAGTAGTGGAGGTTAGAGCCATGTACGGCTTACAGGCTGCTCCAGCCACAATTTATGACTTCTTGAGATATTGTGCAATCTCCTATCCATAGGGTCTTTTAAATGTTGCAGATCTTCCACTGGTAGGTGACTCCTCTTGGCTAGTCTGACTATAGCTGTATCAAACTTTAGGTGGAGACTCCACGCCTCTGCAATTCTTCTCGAACGATCACTTTTAGTTAGTATGTTCCTACATATCCACTCTTCTGTTCGACTTTTTTCCATCCATGGCTATTAATATTGCTAGTTGATGTAATATGTGCATTGAAAAGTGTGCTGACTTTGTAATAAGAGCAGGGTAAATATTATATAGCAAGCTGCCCAACAAGCCTTTCGTGAAAAGAAAAGAAAATGGTATCTCTATTTGCTTTAATGAGTGGTGTTCACCCCAATACTAGAACAAAAAAGACTGGTTTCTTCCTCCTCAGATAAATTACTCAATTTCCTCCTCAGATCCGGAGAATTCCTTGTTCTGACCCATCTGAATCTGAACACATCTGATAAAATGCCTGAGTCGTAGCTTTTTCTCTTTTTCTCCTCTGGGGTTGCCATAGACTCTTTCACTACTTTTTAATGAGACTGAATTAATCCATCCATAAGATCTACTGGTAACTGAACAGTAGAACTTTTATCCTCCTCGCCTTTTCCTTTAGAACTCAAATATTTGATGATTTGGACAGGAGTACAGGCACGAAAAAAATAAAAAATATCTAGGAAGAAAAACAAGAAATCCAAATCTACTTACCAGGGATTTCTGTTTCTCAGTCACTTCTATGGCAGCATTACCAAACGAATCCCTCCCATTGGCAGCCCAATTGAAACAAGGAAGAACTCCCATCTCATAGCCTTTAAATAGCTCCTCCTCCCAAGTCCAGTGTTCCTAGTTCAAAGCTTGCTAGAGAAATATAAGTCGGGAGGGTTTTGGATATGCTGCCATTAGAAGTGACTAGGAAACAGAATCCCTGGTAATAATTTGTTTTTTTTGTTTTCCCCCCCACCAGTCACCTGGCAGCAACCGTCACAAACGGATCCTACCAAGCACAAATATACATCCAGGGGCGGGTTTCCTTTTTAAAAACTAACTTTATGAAATCTATCTGATACAACAGAGTGAACACCTTTTCTGCATACTGCATCTTGATTAACAGCATCCTCCATCCTGTTAGTGCTTAAAAACGTTCTAGCTGACCCCACCTTGCAGTTGTACAATCATTGTCCAATGGGGCCCCGCTTGGGCTGCCAGGAAACAGCGATACCTCTGATAGATTGCACCTTAAGTCCTTGCGGATCTTTATGCCTTTTGTCTGTAGTAGAGAATTGTCTTGGATATAAAGTAATACCTTGTAATTGGCGGTAACTAAATGATTAAAAAAGCAAGCTTTCCAAGCACTAGCTTCTTCCTAGCAAATACAATACTGAATCATAAAAGCACTCTATTTATACATACTGAAGAAAGACTTTACTGACATTACATAGATGGTTTCTTTTGCAAACCCATGCTGATTGCAATGCTGTCGTAAATAAAACATGTACAATCACATTCATGATCACAGGCATAATAAAGAATTAGCAGGGGTTTAAATAAACAATAGATTACACTTCACCGTCTAGTGTCCATGGAGGGTCCTGGATATAAATGGAGATATTTATGGGTTTGGGTGGTTTAGAGGATTAGTCTGTATAACTTACATGACATTAAGATTAGAAACATAGTGACAACAAAGTTTTAGATCTTTGTTGAGTCCAGGTCAGAGTCCCAAATTTGTTTTGTATAAGTTACATTCCATTCTAACCTCCTTTTTGGGATCTCGAAATTTCCCATAAGCATAGTGACTTTTAGGTCTTTTCAGGCTGTTCCTTGGCGTGCAAGACAATGGGCAGGCCAAGGAACACGGAACCCACCCCTACAAAAAAAACCACGAACATTTATTTGTTATTATTGTGAATCGATGAGAGTTCAATCCCTTTTTAGCCTCAGGGTCTGTCCCAGTCTCTTTACATCAAGTCCTAGAGGGGCCACCTAGAACATAAAAATCAGGTATAACCACATTGGATGATTGCAGAGAAGGTTCCCTTTATTTCAAACCTACTGTTGGTCCTGGTATTGGTAATCCTGTCTCCAGTGTGGGATGTACTTGCAGGTTTCACAACTTTTCTGCAACCAGGGGAAATGTTTCCATTTGTCGTGGGGCGTTAGGGAACGTTTTACAAGCCTATTTGCTTTAAGTGGGTGGTTGTCTAAGATAAGAGAGGGGTGGGGGTCTGGGAATTTTACTAGTACATCTGTTGTCCTTTTTGTAAAACGGGTTTAGATTTCTTGGCGATTTTTCGTGTTAGTATTTCCATTTGTGGGTGGTATGAACAACCTGTGGGATACCGGTCTACCTTGGAATATGTTTGTATGTAACGGGTGTTTCTGGGAATGCTGGTTCTTTCTTTCATCATTGTGTTTCTGTAATGGACTTACTGTTACCCTGGTTTGTAGAATCTTTTTTGAGCTGTTTCCCAGGTGCTAGATTCTGTCTGTAGAATCAAGGTAACAATCCTGTTTGTATCTTACTCCCCCAGCTGTAGAGAATGGGCGTTCTTATGTGTTTAGGGTTGGAAGAAACTGTCATTACTGAGGTATGTGGGTCGTCGTAGTTTGACGATAGATGGATTGTTGTATGAGTCCTTTAAATCTGTAGTGGTGGTCCAGAAAGCTTATTCGGTAGGGGATAATTCATTTTGAGGTTAAATGGTGGGGTGGATAATTAATGTATTTTGGTGGGATTGCGATGGAAGTAGTGGTCATCTTACTGTGCAGTCCCAGATGTCCAGAATGAATCTGGAAATGTCATCTATATACGGAAGTTGGCCATGGGTCTGATGGGGATGTTGAAAGAAAGTTTTCGTCTAACTTTGCCATGACATAATTGCATATTGTGGCGCAAATACGTGTTCCATTGCCACCACCATTGTTGCAGTTAAAATCCTGCTGAATGAGAAGTAATGTGGTTAGTATACCAACTCCATTAAGTTTGGCAATTGCTAGTCAGGTTTTAGTGTCCAGTTTTTTAAGTATATCAGACAAGCTGTAAATCCATCATCATGGGAATGTTGGTATAGAGACCTCTACATCCAATGAGGCTTCAAAATTGGTTTCCATCAGGTATATGATCCAATGCTGCTAATTTATTTAGGAATGGTGTAGATATGAAATAATGAAAATGGATTATTTGACCAGGGGTTTTCAGTATACTCTCAATCAGCCGGAGATTTTGTTAGTGTTTTAATACCTGAGATAATGGGTACTGGCTGTGTTCACCGTCTTTGTGGATTTGTGGGGAGCATATTAGAAGCATCCACTCTTGGGGGTCTTCATGTATTAATGTAGGATAGCACACTGTTGTGATCCTGTTAGGCAAATAGTTAACCACGGGTTTAAGTTTCTTCTCTCTATATTAACAGTCCGAGGGGATCCCCCGGTAATTGGTGTGTTGTGTGTGAGCTGTTTGATAGCTGCCTTTGGGCTCTTTATATATAGTCATTAGTGTTCATTATGCTACCTACCATACCGCCTACCCTTTGTACAGCCGGTTTTATATAATATCTCTGTTTCTCGTCAGGGATTTAATGGATTTTGTTCCTTTCTGCTTATGTTTGTGTACCCGTCTCTCTGCTTTGTGTAGAATTGAGTTGTTTTATGTCTTGTACACAAGTATGTTGGCTCCAGGTTTAGGGGTTCCAAGCAACTACTTTTTAGCGGATTAATTAGCCCGGGTTTAATATTGGGTGTTTGGAGTGCTTATTGTTGGAAGTGCTCTTTAAGTCGTAGTCTCCTGACGATCTTCTTCCAGTCACTGCATAGCTGATGTTGTTCGATGGAATTTGTCTGATAAGCTCTTTTGAATTGAGGACCTATCCATGGCTCAAGGTCCTTTAGAAGGGTCTGTTCCATCCTATGCCCACCTGGGATTAAAAATTGATTCGATCTTCTCCAGTTTTTAGTGATACGAGGTAGCATTCTAATAGCACAACAAATCAACGTGTTGCAATATTTCTTCTCCATCTTATATTTTGGGTTAGAAGAAGAAGGACGGCAATATTACTTCACTTCAGGCTGCATGAAGGTTGATATGACTTTGGAGTAAAAATGAAGCTGGTCCTTAAACTTTACTTAGAATCCATAAATTGATGTAATATGGTTGTTTAGAAGTGCCCCTATTTCGCCACGCTGCATGCCGAAGTTTACTGCAATTGGGAACAACACCTTAAGTGTAGAAACCAGTGATGATTGATTCGGCGGGCCTCAAAAGGCAGCTGAGTAATTGCCTGAAGGACTAGTGGTAAACTAAAAGTTCTTCTACTACGTCAGAGCAGAGGAGAGGAAACCTGACGCTTCTCATGTCGTGATTTCAGAAGTAATCGCTTTCTTGAGTTAAGAGAAATTGAATTACCATCTGCAGTTATAATTTTTAAAATCTTGTTTCTCAACCTCCAGACCGCTCGTGTAACGTGCTCCGAATACTTGGAGGTGGACCCGTCAACAGATCTTCATACGGATTGAATCACAGAGGATGAGATTTTTTCATATAGTTTTCATTCAGATTTTCATGGACCTGAGACTGAGAATAACTGATACCTGCCGGCAAATCAAGTGGGACTCCTGACGCCACCAAATGCCTCTTAAGGTCACTCAACATTTTTCCATAGGGTCCACTGAATAAGCTGCGTCAGTCCACAGGGTGTGTAGTCCATTCAGACAATTAGTTCACTGGAGAGAGGTATGAAGGGGGAAAAGCGGGTGTTTTCTTTTTAATGGAGGAAACACTTTCCGTTCGATGCTTTTCCGGGCAGTGCGCTTAGCTACTTTACTGTCATGGACCAGTGATGTGTAAACTGGTTCATACTAATAGCTAGGCAGGGTTCTAGCTTAAACAGCATACCCTTATTTAAGAATATGGTTGGATCTTACATTTCAGCTTTTTAGATACATCTGGCATCCCTTATTGTAGGGTTTGGAGATTAGCATAAAATCGAGTAGGAGAGCACTGTATGCTTAGGGACTTTCCTCTCTGTTCTTTACCTCAGACTTGTGGGGTGGAGAGGATTCTCCCATCCCCCATTCCTTGGGGTTGTGTGCGACTGTGGGTAGTAACTACCTCCCTCCGATCATATTGCCTTTTTTCCCCTACATTAGGCATTATAGCCAAGATGAAGTTTTATATGTGTGTGAATATATGAAATTTTAATATATTGAATAAAAGTTATATTTTAACTATTCCCTATCTCTTACTCTATGTACTAGTGTCACTACATTAGCTGTATGCACTGTGAAAGGAGGTTTTTCCCTTTTTTTTCTTTCTCTCTGTGGAATTTCAACGTATAGTAATTTATTCCACCCTGTAAATTTTGGGCCGAAGCCAAAACGGGACAGACAAAACCAGAGATATGACCATTCAACAGAGTCGAAAGCCTTTTGTGTGTCCAGCAACAGCATCATTCTTGTACCTGAATTGTCATGATCAATTTGGGTGTGTATAAGGGTTTTTCAAATGTTTATGGAGGTGGATTTTTTGGGAATGAAGCCTGTTTGATCCGGGTGGATAATAGTGGTAATAATTTTTTTAATCTATTAGCAAGAATCTTGACTAGCAGTTTATAATCTAAATTTAAGAGGGAGATGGGTCTATAAGAGCAGCATTCCTGTGGGTTTTTACCTTTCTTGAGGATCAGGGTGACATATGCTTCATACATGGAGGGGGGAAGTTTATTGTGTTGGAAAGCAAAGTTTAATGTCTTGTAAAGGAAAGGTAGTAGTGGATCTGCATATTTGCGATATATTTCAGCTGGGATCCATTCTGGGCCTGGGGTCCTGTTGGTGGCCATTTGCAATAGTGCTAGTTGGATTTCAGGTATGGATATATCCGCGTCGAGGTGTAGGGCATCCGCTGGGGTTATACTGGGTAAAGGGACCGTGTCTAGATATGAGTCTAAGTCAAGTTGAGAGGCTTTAGTTTGAGTTTGATATATATTAGTATAGTGTTCACTCATACACTGTAAAATGTCTGTTGTGTTTGTAATTAGACCTTTTTGTTGGTCCAATAATTGTAATATTGTATTCTGATCAGATGGGCCATGGGCTAGTCGTGCTAGGAGTTTTGCAGATTGGTGACCATGTTCAAAGTATTTTTGTTTGTTAAAACAGAATTTCCTGGAATGTGAGAAGTTTATCATATAGGGACTGTGTTATATGCCAGGTGTTTTTTGTTTGTGGGGAAGGAGAGTTGATATATGAAGCTTCAGCATTTTTTAATGTTCGTGGCATGCTGAACGTTTAATGTGTGAGATGGCGCATTGAAGATGGCCTCTTAGAACTGCTTTTAGAGCATCCCATTGAGTGTTTATGGATACTGGTCCATGGTCCTGTGAGATGTAAAGGTTTATGTGCTCGAGAATAGGATCCTGTTTGGGGAATAGGGTTAACCAAAAGGGATGGAAGCTCCAAGGCCTACAGGCACGAGCGGGATTGGGGATGTTTATTGTAGTGAGAATAGGAGAGTGATTAAGAGGTGCTTCTTGGTAAGTGGGTAATATTTGTTATTGTTAGATTGGTATATTTATTGACAAAAATATGATCTATTCTAGAAAGCGAGTCGTGGGTTTTAAAGTGGCAGGTATATTCTTTTGTGTGGGGGAACTTAAATCTCCATGCATCTATCGAGCTTTGTTCTAATATGAGCTTTTGTAGTGGGGTTGGATACAGAGAGGAGATAGTTGGTACTATTTGCTGAGTGAAATTATCACTATTTGGATTCATTAGAGCATTGAAATCACCCATACAGTGTAAATGAGCTGTATCGTAGTTGTTTATTGAGGAGAATTGAGACTCCGCTGGAGTAGGAGGAGTAGGAGCTATGGGCTGTCCATCCAATCCATGGTTTCTGCAAGTAGTGTGATGTGGACTGTATAAGATGGGTTTCTTGGAGACAAACTATATCTGGTTTGAGAGACCTCAGCTGAGAGAACACCTCCAACCGTTTTTTGGGGTCGTTAAGGCCCCTCACATTCCAAGAAAGAATCCTAAGTAGCGATCCCATGATTGATGTTGTCGTTTTTAAAGTTTTGGGACCAGGATGTCACGGATCCGGGAAGGGAAAGGGGGGAACATTTTTTAACAGTAACAGCATAACAGGTTAACATAATGGGACTGAACAATTATAGGTTATTAACACCTGGTAACTTATGGGGGTGCACAAAGTGCAGTTCCTGTGGAGATGGAGAAAGGGATATTATTTGCCCTCTCTCGGCACCATCATTTAACAAGTAAAAGGTGCAAAGTTGTTACAGAACATGTTCCTTCAGTGAGGAGGCTGGGGGATTCTGTGAGGAGTATTGTTTTCCTCTTTTCATTATTCAAGTCTGAGAGATAAATTGAAGTAATGAGGTAGGGAGGGCTACATGGACTTTTGGGGATATACACTATTTATACCTTAATATGTCCAGTTTTTCCCTTTTTTCATTATTAATATATTAATAGGTTGAGGCTTGAGTACCTTCTGTTATAAGAATGCTTTTAATTCATTTTATGCTTTGTGGGGGGCTTTTTCCTTCTTTATCTCCACCTCACCTTAATCTATAAACATAATCAGTATCCTGTGCTCTCAAGTTCTAACCCCATTACAACTGTAAAATGGGAACTTGCTGTGGTAAATACTAATAAGTATGAAAATAGCTTGCTTCGGCAGCACATATACTAAATTAAAATAGCATGTTTAGACCGGATCCCATTTAGGGTCACAGTGCCCAATGGTGCTGTTTAGTTTGAACTGTACATTGTGGCTGAATTGCCTGGGTCTATTCTCAGACCTGCAGGTTTATTCCATGAAGACCCTCTGGATTCTAACTGGCAGTAAGGTGGAATAGGAAAGCGAGGGAAAGTTTGATAAGATTCATGACTCTTTCTGCCAGTACTGACCTAAATAATCCTTCCCTAGGCACATAGTGTAATAGCTATTGATGTAAGGGAAGGGCAGATGGATCACTTGCATGTTTAAGCTCTTGTGTATGAATTGCTAAAGTACGACCGTTGGCTTTTAATGTCTGTAAGTCAGAAAATTGGCTTTATTCCAGGACGTATGAAAAGGGTTTTTAAGATGTATGAAAACTAAATTTTCAAACATTCTGTTCAGCCAGGGAATGCTGGGAGTTGTAGTTTTTAAACATGGGAAAAGTTCAACACCCATGCTCTATATCATTATGCTGTATTGCATCTGTATACATTCATTAGCCAATGGACATAAAGGAGAAACTTACTGCTAACAGAGAATGCTGGGAGTTGTAGTTTCCAAAACATGTGAAAGGTCACAAGTTCAACACCCCTGTTCTATACCATTAGGCTGTATTGTGTTGTATTCAATTAGATCAACTGGACTTGAAGTTTAGTTCTTGAAGACTAAACTTCAAGTCCAGTTGAATTGAATACAACAGATATACCATGACCTGGATGAATGAGAACCTTCACAAGCATTAGGCTGTATTGCATCTAGACACATGCATTAGCTACGTGGCATTAAGAAGAAACTTACAGCAAACAGAATTCTGGGAGTTGTAGTTTTCAAACCTGTGAAAGGTACAAGTTCAACACCCCTGCTCTATAGATACGTTGCATATTTCATTTTAAACTCTGGGGTGCTTTTAGCTCCTTTTACACCATCTCACCTTAACCTATAAAGCAAATCAGCATCCTGTGCTTCCAAGTCCCATAGCACCTGTAAATCAGGTACTTGCTGTGGTAAATACCGATATGTAGGACCATAGCATGTTTATCTGGATCCTGTATAGGGACTTAGGTTACCTAATGCTGATGTTTATATTAAACTTCACATTATGGCAGGATTGCCTGGGTCTATTCTCAGACTTGAAGGTTTAATCCACTTAGCCCCTCTGGACTGAACCTCAGCTTATACTTGGGTCACTTACCTCAATGTGAAATCTGGCTGCCACTCGCTCTGTATCTGCCAGCTGACATCACTACTCGGTGCCTGTCTCGCTTCCCGGCGACGAGTAGTGACGTCACTATTCTGCGCCTGTCTCACTTCCCGTGAAGTGAAGTAGTGACACCAGGCAGAGTGAGTGGCTGGATTGCACACTGAAGTAATTGGATTGAAGACTGCCCAGGCAAGTTAACACTGAACTGGGGGGGCTCTCAGGGGGAGGGGGGGACAGTAATCCCATACAGTAACCCCCCAATTCCTTGCCAATGCAGATGTTTGGAAACTACAACTCCCAGCATCTGGAGTGCCAAGATATTGGGGGTTACTGTGTGGGATTACTGTCTATTTAAAGGGAAACTAATGCCCCAAAACAATACAGAATCAGTTGGAACGTATCCATTGTTAAAAAGATTGCCTTTTGAGTCTGTATTGTTTTGAGGCTTTAGTTGCCCTTTAAATGGACAGCAGAATTTCCATACAGTAGTCCCATACAGTATAGTATAGTATTTGAGATTGAATAAAGACATACGTCTATCCAGTCCAATCCATCTAGCAATACCCTCATTACCTAACTTTTGATCCAGAGGAAGGCAAAAAAAACTCCACCAAATTTATGAAAGGGGAAAAAACTTAAATCCAGACTCAAAGTGGCAATTGGAAATATCCCTGGATCAACTCTACTTTATATATCAATATCAGTAACTTGCAAGATTCCCTGTTTGCAGAAACTCATCCAACTTTTTTTTTAACTGTCCAATGAACTCGCCATCACAATGTCCACTGGAAGACAGATCCATAGCTTTACCATTCTCACAGTGAAATAAGAGGTAAGACATGCTAGGCACACCAGTCTTAGTAGTGGAAAGTGTCCTTTTAATCGTGACGTTTCGGAACCTATGTGGTTCCTTCCTCAGACCAAACACAGTGAAAAACCCTTTCCGAACTTGAAGCCTAAACTTCTTTTCTTCAAATCTTAAGGAATGTCCGTGTGTCTTCTGACATGTTCTATTGGTGAACAACGCCCTAGATTGTTTATTGTATGGCCCGTTAATGTATTTATACACAGTAATCATATCCCCATGCCTTTTCTTTAGCGTACATAGTTGTAACATCCAATCTCTCTTCATATTTAATCTCTCCCAATCCCCTTATTAATTTAGTTGCCCTTATCTGAACCCTTTCCATTTCAAAGATGTCCTTTTTGTACACAGGATTCCAAAATTGCACTGCATATCCCAAATGAGGCCCTACCAATGCTTTGTAAAGAGGGAGAATAACATTTTCCTCCCTTGAATCCATACCTCTCTTTATACAAGACAATACCATGATGGCTCTAGTTGTTGCACTGCTTGCAACCTTTAAGTTTGTTATCCACCAAAACTCCAAGATCCCTTTCCAACAGGAATTCACTTAGCAGATAACCATTAATTCTCCAAAATGCATCTCCTTACATTTCTCATCATTAAATCTCATCTGCCACTTAGCAGCCCAATGTGACAATCTATGTAGACCCCCCTGCAATGATTGCACAAGCTTTTAATGGTCAACAAAGTTTTGTGTCATCAGTGAACACAGAAACCTTGCTGACAATACCCTTTTCCAAACCATGAATAAATAGATTAAATAGAAGCAGCCCTGTGGCACCCCACACTTGTACCGTGTTGTGGAGGAAGTTCGGGCAGACGGACCAGGTGGGAACATTTACAGGGAGATTCAATAAAAGTTCTTATCGTTTAAAATGGTGCTAATTTTGCCCCAACTAATCAGAACATATGTAACATTTGAAAGCTAACCTCTGATTGGTTGGGGCAACATTAGCACCATTTGAAACGATAAGAACTTTTACTGAATAACCCCCTTAGCATGCAACTTCTGTGTCTGCGTTCTGTTCGGTGGTTTGTACAGAATCGGGTGTGGAGGAGCTGAAGCGGGAGGCTCTTACTCTATCCTGGATCCCTCGCTAAGTTAGGCAGTTCGTCTGCTGCAGGGAGTGGGGGTCGGTTTTGCCCATTAGGTTTGGTGTCTGTTTGGGTTCCTGAAAACAGGTAGATATTTATCAGCAACACATGCTTTACTGTCTTTGCATTTGTGTTTATACCTGCTGTGGATACGGTCTTGATAATTAGAGACTTGGACTTTCTATAAGGACACCTTTTTACCTTATATTCTCCAGTGGGATCTATACTGTATTTATACAACTTCTGTATAAATATATGTATGTATTTATATAATATATATATATATATCCCTTATATTATATAAGTAAATTTATATTTTTACAGAGATTGCATTGAGTTTTTAGGAGCAACTAATTAGGTGGGGGTATATAACACTATTACACATAGGAAAGGTCTATATGTATGTGTGTAATTATTACTATTTAATTAAAATCACCATAATAAAATAACATAATATAAGGTATAGTACTACTACTTACTACTGAATTACAAAACAAGTGATATACAATTAATAAATTATACTTACTTTACACCCCTAAGTTTAACCTCAAAATGATAAGTCTAGCCACACCTCTAGGATATTTACAGGGTCTCCATGTAGACACTAAAAGGAAGTGGAATTTTACTAACATCCAATGAGAGGTTCTGATCTTACACTGTTAGCAAATCAAAAAATTATCTTAGGCACTGTACATGACAAGACAGGAAGTTTAAGGAAGTTACTGTATTACACCCAGTTATGTGCTGTTTGTAAAACATGTGACAGTCTTAGCCAATTAGAAAATTCTTCAGATTCTCACATTTACTCCCCCTCCCCTCTCCATAGAAAGTAATGAGACAAATCCAGTTTCTGTTTGCTAGACAGGAAGTGATTTCTGTAAATGATTAAATGACTTCTCTGAAACTACCCAGCAAACTACCCCAACTACCCAGTATGAACCTAGCATGTTATTCTGGATCCTGTATAGGTGCTGTTCAGATTAAATTGCACATTGTGGCAGAATTGCCTAGATCTGGTTTCAGATCTGCAGGTTATTACCGTTTAGGCTGGGTACATATAACACTATCATGTGTCCCAACTAAGCATCTGCTTTGAGTCAGAACTCTGCCAAGATAGATGATTGTTGGTCACAGCAACAGTGGTTGCAGCCTGCAGTGAATGTGACAAACTAATAATGTGGTCCCATAGGGAACTGCATGATCGGCCGTGATTTACTAACTGGCCTGTTTGTCAGATACGGGCAACCAAACTCGGTCGCGGCAGGCCGCCCCACACAATCAGATGTTTTCAGCCGACTGATCCATAGCACTATCGGTTAGTTACTGGTGTTTACCCAGCCTTAAGGGTACACACGCGCAATCGCGGGTGCTAACCCGTGGCACACGATGTGTATGAACAGCCAATAATCGTGCCATGTATGGGCACTTTATCGGCTAAAATGGCCGTTCTGTTGATATACGGCACGATTATCAGGCGAAACGGCCGTTCGTACACATGCACCGGCACCCACGATCGCACTTGTGTATGAACCATTAGACTTCATGGATTATAACTGCCAGATAGGTAAATATGAGTGCAAATATGGTAAAGTTTATGACTCTAACAGGGAGATTCACCCACAGGCAAAAGCTCTCTGGGCAAATCTCCCATACAGGATTTACCAGAGGCTGAACCTCACCCACACATTAGCAGGTGTTAAATACTTATGCGTAAAGAGGCACACACATGAGTGCCTCTTCCGGTACTCGCGCTGCCGCCGCAAAGCAAGCATTAACATCACGTCAAACCATATTATGCTTCCCTAATCCAATAGTCTAATAGCTATGGATGTAAGAGAAGAGAAGATGAATCACTTGCATGTTCAAACCCTTGGGTAGGAAGTGCTAAAGCATGACCGTGGGCTTTTAATGTCTGTAAGTCAGGAAAATTTCTTTATTCCAGGATGTATGAAAACTAAATTTTCTAGAATTCTGTGCAGTCAGGGAATGCTGGGAGTTGTAGTTTTTAAAGATGTGAAAAGTTGATTAAGAAGAAACTAACTGCAAAACAGAGAATGCTGGGATTTTTAGTTTTCAAACATCTGAAAGGTCACAAGCTTAGGCTGTATTAGATCTAGACAGATGCCTTAGCTACAGGATAGTAAGAAAAAAATTACTGCGAACAGAGAATGCTGGGATTTTTAGTTTTCAAACATGTGAAAGGTCACAAGCTTAGGCTGTATTAGATCTAGACAGATGCCTTAGCTGCAGGATAGTAAGAAAAAACTTACTGTGAACAGAGTTTGAATTGTGGTTTTCAAACACGTGAAAGGTCACAAGTTAAACATGCCTGCTCTATACCATTAGGCTGTATTATATCTAAACACGCCTTTGCCACAGGCTATAAATTAGATACTTTGCATGTCCCCACCCATTTCTTTAAGTGAGAAATATGTGTTTATATTAGATTATTAGGGCAATGCTCTTATAATAACATGAGGCTGTGAGGTAACGTCTGTTATAAGAAGGCTCTATTTTATACTCTGTGGAGAGCTTTTAGCTCCTCTATCCACACCTCTCCCTAACATGTATATTCAATCAGTATTTTGTGCTCCCAAGTCCTAACCCCATAGTTACTGTAAATCTGGAACTTACTGTACTGTACTGTAATTACTAAGTATGAACCTTGCAAGTTAAAGGGACAGTTCAGTGGAAATTATCAATATTTGTTAAATTGTTTGTTTGTGTAATTCATACTTAGTTATTCTACATATTCTCTCCCATTTTGAAAAATCAGTTGATTTCATACCCTTTGCTGTTCCCTGCTGTTAACATTAGGGAGCTGACATTTCAGGTTCTAACGGTCCTTCTTCCCAGGATGCACCACATCCTTGTTCCTAACAGAAATTTCTACTGATTGGCTGTTGGATGGGCCGAACATGCTCAGATCTCTACTGAGCAACTGAATCAACCCAGGCACTGGGTCAAGGGCAAGGCCATAACGGTCTCTACTAGTGGTCCTGCAAACAGGAAGTCAGTATTTTGGTTGCAGTTATTTATACACAGTCAAAATGCTGAATTTGCAGATTAAGGTAATTGGGATGAAAAAATACTGCTCTTTTTTCTGAAAAGTATATGTTTTTGCACTGAAATTCCCCTTTAATCAGGATACTGTATAGGATTTAAGGTGGCCATACATATATCCGATCTTACTTACCCAACCAAATGCTCCTCCGATATTAGATTGATCCTGCCGGAACCGCCTTTCCCATTCTTCTATGCCACCAACAGGCGGTTCTGGCAGGATCGGTCTAATGTTGCGGTAGTGCTAGGTCGGGAAAGTAAAATCAGATTTTTGTGTATGGGCTGCTTTTGATTGCCCATAGAGGCTGTTTAGATTGCCTAGGTCTGTTCTCAGACCTGCAGGTTTATTCCACATAGATCCTCTATATTCTAGCTGGCAGGTATAAGTGTGTGTTTGTTAATTTAATATGATGCGATTGCTTGGGTTTTTTTCAGGACCTTCAGACTAATTTTATTAGGGCCCCCCTGGATGTTTCCTGGTGGTTCCTTTGAGCACTGCATCTACACATAAAAAAACAAAACATACACACATAATTTCCACTGTGCACCAACGGGCACACTTTTGCTAGTATGTATAAACATATGTATATATTTCCCATTGTATCTGGTTTGATGTGCTGACTATTATATATTAATATTTTAAGGGTACCTTCCTATATTAAAGCTTCTGTTTGGTTTAATCTTGCTATTTCCTTAGGGGCATGGCCACACTGCAACGCAAGCCAATCACACATGGAATCGCATGCGATTTCGTTGCGTTTGCGCATGCCCTAAGGAAATGCAAGATTAAACCAAACAAGCTTTAATATGAAGGTACCCTTAAAATATTAATATATAAAGTCAGCACATCAATTGCGATTTAAAATGCAGAACACAAATCGCAAACGCAACGCACGTTTTCAGTGCGTTGCCGCGTTTTCAATGATATAAAAAAGGCAAACGCAAAAAAAGTGCAGCAGTGTGGCCTAGCCCTTCATTTCATTTATTGTGGATAATCAGGGTTATTCCCTCATTACCAATTGGTTGTGTGTGGGACCACCACAGCTGTAGCAGGTTACCATAAGTTTCTGTTTAGCTCATAATAATTATCATACTGATAAAGCCCCATTATCAACGACTCTCTGCATCCTATTCATCATCCAATTTTCTTTCCATGTACAAATGTGCCACTCCAGACCAACAGACCTCAGCTTATACATTAGTCACCTATGGGGGACTGTATCAAAAGCCTTTGCAAAATCTAAGTATACTACATCCACTGCTATGCCAGAGTCTAGTTTGGCAAAGTCTATTCCTCCTAAATTCAGGCTGGTTACTACTTATAAGGTCAGTCCTTGAAACATACTGTAGATTATGCTCCCTTTATTAAACTTTTCCGGTATTTTCCCCGCCACTGATGTTAAACTTACAAGCCTGTAATTACCCGGCTGTGAATGATTACCTTTTATGAATATTGGAATGACATCATAATTTTTGTAATCCAGGGGCACACATCCGGACCTGAGTGAATCTGCAAAAATAAGAAACTGCCTAGATAAAACTGAACTTAGCTCCCTAAGGACCAGAGGATGTATTTTATCAGGTCCATGATATTAATATTAAAGGGCATGTCCACCCTTAATATGAAATTTTCCCATATGATAGAGTACCCTCCCCCAGCCCCAAACGCTATAAAATTAATTTCAGAAAGTCCCCAGTTCTCCACTTACCTTCCCTCTCTCCTCCGACGCCCGGCCTTCTGCTTGCAAGACACTGCAAGCAGGGGGCGGGACCAGCAGCCGCGTCCGTGATTGGCTGAGAGGCAGCCAATCACGGCCGCGGCTGCCGGCTTCTCAGAATGCCGGGGGAACGAGGGAAGGTAAGTACAGTTCTGGTCACTTTATAAAAATAATTTTTATGCGGTTGGGGCTGGGGGAAGTTGTTCTATTACATGGCCCAGGGGTTTTATGCTAGGGGGAGGGATAGCAAAACGGGAGGGGGAGGGAGGGGGGGGGAGGGGGAGAAGGGCTGCGTACGCATGCCAAACTTCTCCCGGAGGCCAGGTAGGAGGCAGAGTCCTATAAGGACTCTGCTATCCTCCTGGTGGGCAGTTTTTGGGAATTTGGGGGGGGACTACAGGAGAACCTTATGGAGCTGGGATGTGAGGTAAGTATTAAACTACACTACATGATGGGGCCATTAGTGGGGGGGATTATAGTTTTGGGGGTGGACATGCCCATTAACTTGGATCCATACTGGATTTGGCTATTACTGTATAGGACTACTGTATGGGAATTCTGCTGTCCATTTAAAGGGCAACTAAAGCCTCAGAACAATACAGAATCAGAAGGCAGTAGTGGTCATAATTTCAACTCTTGGCTTATACACGAATCAATTAGGTTTTCCTAATTTTTCAGGTAAAAATAGGTACCTCGGCTTATACTCACCTTAACCTATAAAGCTAATTAGTATCCTGTGTTCTCAAGTCCTAACACCATAGCGACTGTAAATCTAGAATTTGCTGTGGTACTAATTAGTATGCACCTAGCATGTTTATCTGGATCCTGTTTAGAGTTTCATGCTACCCAATGGTGCTGTTTAGTTTGAACCACACATAGTAGATGTATTTTCAGCACCTCTAGATGTGATCATGGGTATTTTAAAGATGAGTGGGCATTTTATATAACCCTTACTTGTTTTCATAACACAGTTTCTCTTTTAGTTTTTGCTTGCTTTTGTGTTTTTTTTTTCTTAACTGTATTATAATTACCGTATTATTAATTAGGATAATTATGTTTAATTGTGTATGAAGCTTATAAAATCCCCCAGGGATGGTCAGTAAGCTTTTTTTCTAATAATTGTTTGTCAGCCTGCAAAAACAGAGTTTCATTTAGGCAATATGATGCAGATCTCTTAAAAATTTGTGTATGATGTATTCAAACTAGGTACTCCCAAAAATGTATAAGCAGTGATGAGAACACTTAGGCTGGCCAAACACAGAGGTTCTTCCTATTGGATTTCAGTTTCAACGATTGGAAATCCGATCAGAAGAACTGCTCAAAGCCTCCCACCTTAAGGAAAATCCCCCCCCCAGCCCGATAAATTGCTTTTCCGATAAACCATTCGATCGAAAAACACTAAAACAGGTTTGACTTTTCGCGCATAAATTTGATCACATTGTTTGAAAAGTAGATTCTGTGTATGGGGGCTTTACGCGTGAGTTTTGTACACATTGGGTTATTGTTGTCCGGTAGATTTACTGCTAGAGAATCTGTCGGTTGTTGGACATTTAACATGTGGCAGCTCCCATTGTTGACACTCAGTGCTATCCAGCAGGACGGATTAATTACTAACTGCTATAAGACTATTTGTTTCAGATTCTGTACAAACAGACTTTCTTTGTCGAATGATTTCTGAAAGTCTTCACCCTGACCAGCTGCATCTTTGTTTTGAGTAAGTGTTTAAACCCACACTAAGTACATTTTAACATAGTGATCTATATTTAGATGACTTTTGTTGTTCCCTGTCACTTGCTGAATTTTTCTGTTGATGCCAAAGGATAGGGTAATGGAGGATCTATAAAGTTAGGATAGATAATTATTAAAATAGAATTGAGCAAGTGAGTTATGATGATTAACTAAACCATGTTTTCAGTAATGTAACTACTGGAAGTCAAGCGTTAGTTTACCATTCTTCATAGAATAGACTGTGCTTCTGCCTATTAATTATTGTTTACAAATTTATGATCCTTAAAGGTACACCCAGAGTCCCCACACTTTATTAGGATAGTATTGGAGGTTGAATAAAGACATAGTACACCCAGATCAACCTACTCAGCAATGCCCACATTTCCTGCCTAATAATTATAGGGAAGGTATGAACTGCTATTTCTACCTTTCCCATTTAAAGGGCATGTTCATCCCCAAAACTAAAATTTAACCCACTATGACCCCTCTGCTTAGTGTTCCTTGCCTTACACCTCTGCTCCTAATGGTTCTCCTGCAGTGCCTGCCCAAAGCTGCAAAAAGTGAAGAGGAGAAGCTGTCAGTGTGTCATCTGGTTCCTGCTTTTTCCTTGTACTACGGGAGGACTGTGACATGTGCAGGGGAGCCATCAATCTCGCCCCATCTGTCCCTTTTCCATAGTGTAGCCCACCCCCAACCACTGATTTAGTTTTGTGAAACAAGCCCCAGAAACATACTTACACACCTTTGTTCCCTCGGCTGTCTGCATAGCCAGCAGCCACTTCTGTGATAGGCTGCGAGCTTGCCAGTCACAGACATGGCTGCCAGTCCAGCCTCTCTCTGCTGCTTCCAGATAGCATGCCTTGTTTTATCTTACTGCTGTAACTGTCTTTAAATTGCTTTAGAAAAGATAGTTATTTAGGGGGTCTGGCTTATTACAAAGCTCATCATGTGACTGTTACACACTTCCTTGTTCATCCTGACTATAAATTTAAAAGCCTATATTTTAGACACTTGTTTGGAGACCACAGTTTTCCTTTAATGACTTTTTAAGTACAGTATTTGCATCTAGATTTATTTTGAATGTCTGTAATTTTGTAGCACTGCTTTACGCAATGAATAATGGTCTAATGTATATAGAATAATATATTAAGTTTTCTCTTCTGCAGTCCCCTCATAAAGATGCCTTTAAGTGAAGGGTCACTTTGTGTGTTGCACACACTCCTGGAGAGACAGGTTAGTGATAACACTCTGGCACATTCTATTATTCTATGATATTAAGGGGGAGATTTAATTTCGGCCACTAATGGCAAATATTAATTTAACCCATGCTTCTCGATGTAATATCGGTTTAGGGTGGGCACCCAATATAAAACGCCAAACTTCATATTTGTATTACTTAGTAGTGCAAAAAGGAACGCCTTTGAAATGCTGGCGTTATCCTCTGTCCTTCTTAACATCCAGGTTCCCGCAGTGCAGTAAATCATGCTAAGTGAATATCGCATTGCTGGAACCAGGAAGGACGAAGACTGCAGAGGGTAAAAAATACATCTTCCTTTAATTGTTTTTGACAATTATATTTATGTCTGTTGGGTTAATGACAAAAAAGGATGAGAAGATACCAAGATATCAATGATGAACCTGACCTTGTTTGGGCTAGTGATGTTTGATGACTTTTACTTAATATTTATAATATTTGCTTGAGAGCAAAGCAGTTTATAGTCAACTTATACTTCCAGGATCATGTCCAGGCATTTAATTTAAATGAGTGAAAAATGTAGACCAGTTTTCTGGAAAAAAAAACTTTTAAGGTAGTTGCAGCTTTTTTGCTGTGTTAGTAATCTGCAGCAACCAATCAAATGATTATCAAATCAGTAAAAATGTAAAAATCTGATTGGTTTCTTCAAATTGAGATTGCATGCATATTTTGCACCTCTTATTAAATACACCTGTAGTTTTCTCTAAGTGAGTCTTTAGAAAATAATTAAGCTTGTGCATATTTGAATGTAGAATGGTGGTTGCAGTTTAATTATTTTTCATTTATTTAACAGTATATTTAAAATTCCAGCTGTGACCTCAAGCGCAAAATATTTTCCCTATAATACCATCTCTTCTTTTTTGGCCATCTATATATTTTTTGTTGACCCCTCTATTATAATTTTTTTGGCAATGTTTTACATAATTTAACTACATAGTTTAAACTAAGTATTCTGGATGTTCCTTTTCTTTCTTAGGCAGCCATGTCACACACTGAATTCCAGTACTTGTTTGTTTCTTTATGTCATTCTGCTGAGGATCTCTCAAAATCTGTCACGTTTGCCAAATTAATGATGACCATCATGAGACGGAACCATAATATGGTGAGAAGCTTTACAGATACCTCATATAAGAACTTAAAATTGAAAGTGCATTCAAACCCAGCAAAACCACAGTTGTGATGTACCCCGGATAAGGACCTAAAACATTGATCAGGGTACCTTAGATTGCATGATTACTATTTTGTTCTTCCCTGCTTGTGTTTGGTGCCTGGCCCAAGGAAAGATGCAGTTCTTGCAGAGCATTTCTTTCCATAGGCCAGGAACCTGATTGAGGTTCTGATTGAGGAACTGGAGGATTTAATTGGGGGATTAATTACCTTTTAAATGTGTTTTTAATGTTGTCAGTGTGTGGAATACTTGGAAACGTGTTAAATGTAAGCTTAAACAGTGAAATGCTATCTTTCTACAGGTTACTTCTTCTCACCTTGGGCCTTTAACTAATGCAATTAACTGCAACCAGACATTCCTTAAGAAGTCCTTGCAAGGAGCTCTGAAGAAATTACAGGATAACAGTAACTGAACATTTAATAAATTAGCCTTAACCTTACATATCTGTTGTATTCAATTAGATCAACTGGACTTCAAGTTTAGTTCTTGAAGACGTTTCGCTAGTCATCCGACTGGCTTTCTCAATTCAGAATGACTTGTACAAGAATCTGTGGCAATTATGTACCCTGGAAAATCCCAATTAGCATATCACAGCCAAGTGTTAAGGGTGTGATTGGATAGTGGCTAAGAGGTGTTATAGGAACTCCCAGAGTAAGGTGTCAAAACAGCATTGGACATGGCAGACAGTTGGTGTCGAACCCCCCCCCACCTCTATTTAGGCTTGGTTTCTTTATTTTCACATAAATGGCCTCCTTGACACCAGTCACGTTCCTTTGCCAATATGTTAACATTACAATCTTCAAAGGTATGTCATTTATCCTTAAGATGCAGGTACACTGCTGAGCCTGACCCGAGGAAGGGGAAAACAAGACAGGAGAAAGAACTTGGTCATCCCATATGTAGAAGGGGTCTCCGAGAAATTAAGAAGAATTTTCAAAAAACACCATATCCCTGTCTGCTTTAAACCGAACAACACACTGAGGCAGCAATTGGTACATCCGAAAGACCCAATACCGAAACACAAGAAAAGCGACCTCATATACGCAGTGCAGTGAAGAATGCTCTTATTTGTATGTGGGGGAGACCAAACAGCAACTGCATCAATGTATGGCCCAGCACAGAAGAGCCAATTCCTCGGGTCAGGACTCAGCCGTGTACCTGCATCTTAAGGATAAAGGACATACCTTTGAAGATTGTAATGTTAACATATTGGCAAAGGAACGTGACTGGTCAAGGAGGCCATTTATGTGAAAATAAAGAAACCAAGCCTAAATAGAGGTGGGGTTCCTGAGTTATTGATTGAAGAACGGAAGGTAAGGCATACCTCCCGGGCTTCAATCAATACATTAAAGGTAAAGTTCACTTTGGGAGTGAACTATTCCTTTAAGCAAAAGTAAACCGAATAAGTCAATACATCTGTGGTATAATTTAATTGTTAGTGCTCAGATGGGTAATAAAGTAACTGGTTCACTGGAAGACTTTAGAAGCAATAAGGACGCAAACATATTAATAGTAAACAAATACTAAGATGGGAAAGGGAGCTTGCTTTTAGAGACTGGCAAGATGGTGGATAGTAACAACAAGAAGGCTGAAATCATAAATTCTTTGCTGCTGTTTACACTAATGAGGCACCAGAAGCTTATTGAAAACAGAAGATCGTCTGACTTAGGAAGATGTGCAATAGAGATTAGTCCTCTTAAATGTAATCAAAGGTGCAGGGCCAGATGGTATACATTCCAGGATTTTAAAGGAGCTCAGTAGTTACCAGACCACTGTATCTAATATTTTTGGATACCGTAAGATCTGGTCTTGTTTAAAGTGATTGGCAAATATTTTAAAAGGAACTCTGTTCCCAGCCAGGAAATTATAGGCCTATAAGTTTAACATCTGTTGTGGCAAAGCTTTTAGGAAAAATATACATGGAATAAGCTATTCAAATACATTTTAGATTACAAAATTATATATTAGGTAGGTGCCAGCATTGTTTTATGCATAATAGATCCTGCCTTACCAATCTGAGTGCCTTCTATGAAGAGGTGAGTTTTAACCTAGGGGGTCAGTGGACGTGATGTATTTGGATTTTGCAAAAGCCTTTGAAACGGCTATAATAACCATCAAAATAGCCTTTTTGAAGGTTATTATGTAAAATAAGAAACAGTGATCCTGACCTTTCTATTTGCATATATATTGAAATCTAGCTTAAGGATAGATTACAATAGACATTTTCAGTGTTGATAGTGTTGTTACCTAATTGTCCCAGGCATCTCACCCCTCCCGGTAGTCGGGGGGGTCTCCCGCACACCCGCGAGACACCCCAAACTCCCGCAACCTGAACTTACCTGGCAGCTCCGCCTCCGGAACGCCTTCTTTTCTTCTGCACGCCTCTTCTGTGACGTAATTTACGTCACGTTCCCCCTAACCACGCCTCTTCTGTGGCGTAAATTATGTCACATGTAGTGGCCTGCCCATAACCCCGTCCCCTTTGTGACATCATCGACGTCTGTCCGCCCTAGCCCCGTCCCCTTTGTGACATCATTGACGGCACATCAGTCAGCTCTGCCCCCTTCTCCCCACCCTGCCCGGAAGCCAGATTCGGCAGGGTGGGATGTCTGCTGTCTATGGTCCGGTACTCTTTAACCTATTTATAAATGTCCTTGCAAGGGCTTGCAAGTATAATCTCTGTGTTTGCTGTTGATACTAAATTGTGCAGAATGTCTCCACCTTACAAACTGGTTTAAATAAACTTGGTTATTGGGCTGCAAAGTGGCAAATTAAGTTTCATGTTGAGAAATGTAAAGTAATGCATTTGGGCAAAAACAACAAATGCTAGTTATACCCTTGAGAATATAGTTAGGAGTTGAATCAATAGAGAATGGCTTGGGTGTTATTTGCCTTCCTCTTGATCAACTGCTAGGCAGGAAATGTAGGTATTGTTGAGTATGTTGGACTAGACTAGATGGATGGATGTCTTTATTCAACCTCAAATACTATACTATACAGTAACAGCAAAACTGTACGCAACAGAAGAGTTTAAAATGCACTTGAATGGCAGCTGAAATGTATGATGCTTATAAATAGATATCCAAAAAATAGGGGGCAGGTCAAAAGTTTCCAGTAATGGGTAATCAAAAAAAAACAACATTTTTTTCAGTGTAGATGCCATTTAACCTTTTTTAGCACCATAAGAATTTTCAATTTTGTGGTAAAATTCAGTATTTTGCACACATTTGTTTTAGTGAAATGTTTTACTGAAGAAAACTCCACAAGATTCATGTAATAAACATGAACTATAAATGTAATATTTTTTGTACGAATAAAATGACACAAATTTTTTTTAAAAAGAAAAATGTCCCAAAAACCTATAAACCATATGTTTATGCACAAAATTGATATTGCTTCTAAAAGCTCTAATTCTCTTAAAGGGCATGTCCACCCTTAATAAAAACTTTTAGCATATAATAGAATACAGCCCCAACCGCTATAAAAATAATTTCAGAAAGTGCCCAAATGTTTACTCACCTTCCCTCTCTTGTCCGACGCCTGGCCCGGCCTTCTGCTTGCGAGACACTGCAAGCAGGGGGCGGGACCGGCAGCCGAGTCTGTGACTGGCTGAGAGGCAGCCAATCACGGATGCGGCTGCCAGCTTCTTTCAATGCCGGGGGAGCGAGGGAAGGTAAGTACAGTTCTGGGGACTTTCTAAAAATAATTTTTAAGCGGTTGGGGCTGGGGGAACATATTTTATTATGTGGCCAAGGGGTTTTATGGTGGGGGGAGGGATAGCAAAACAGGAGGGAGAAGGGCTGCAGTATGCATGCCAAACTTCTCCCGGAGGCCAGGTAGGAGGCAGAGTCCTATATGGACTCTGCTATCCTCCTGGTGGGCAGTTTTTGGAACTTTCTGTGGGGACTACAGGAGAACCTTATGGAGCTGCGATGTGAGGTAAGGATTTTACTGCACTAGTGGTGGGGCCATTAGTGGGGGGATTATAGTTTTGGGGGTGGACATGCCCTTTAAAGGGTAACTAAAGTCAGAAAAACTAATTTTGACCAATCATCAAAAAAGTTTTTTTTTTTTAACCAGTTTGATTGTAATGTTTTTTTTTTGCCAGTTTGATTGTAATGGTTTGTACACGCATCAAAGATCTTCAAGTTCTTGTCTGTCATTTTTCAAAATTCAGGATATACACAATCCAGAACACATTCTCCCTATGCTGCATGTTTCCCACGACCATGGCTGACTCCTCTATGCTTAAGTACAGGGAGATATCCGCAGCTGAGTGAAATTTTCGGTCTTTTCCAAACAACCGTGAGGCTGACGGGGACGGTCGTTTGCCTCACGATCATTCTGAAAATGCGCTACATACTGTAACGGTAAAGTGCGACGGTATAGGCCCTTTAGTGTTACTGTGTGTACCCAGCTTAATAAACATACCATGGCCAATTTATTATGCACACCTTGCCAGTACTGGGCTGCATCCCTTTTAGCTTTAAGGGTATCTCCACTCGTTTTTCTAAGTTTTCGTAGTCTAGTTCATTGAAGAACGGGAGGTAAAGGAGCTGTGCCTTACCTTCGTTCTTCAATAGAACACACAGGAGCCAGGAGAGAAGGTAAGAACTTACCCGCTCGCTCCCCCGGCGCTTGGTCTGACAGGTCCCGACGGACCTTGTCTTCTATGCGCATAGATCGCGCATGCGCATAGAAGACAAGGTCCGTCGGGACCTGTCAGACTACGCGCCGGGGGAGCGAGCGAGCGGGTAAGTTCTTACTTTCTCTGGCTCCTGTGTGTTCTATTGAAGAACGGAAGGTAAGGCACAGTTCCTTTACCTCCCGTTCTTCAATAGAACTGGATTACGAAAACTTAGAAAAACGAGTGGAGATACCCTTAAGAACTGCCTTAATTCTTTGTGACATATACCTACCAATTCCTTAGAGTTTTGGGTCCATATAGGCATGGTAGCGGTTGGTTGTTCTGTTGGATTGAGATCTAGTAACTGTGGAGTCCATTGGAGTACAAAGAAGTCTCACCACTAAAACCCCAGCCTTGTTTCACTGAACTAGTGACACAAGGCTGGATGGATTAATGATTTCATATTGTTTACACCAAATTCTATCCCTCCTATCTGAATGTTGCAGCTGAAATCACAACTCATCAGATGGCAGTATCTTAGCAATCTAGTATTGTCCCATTTGGGTGAGCCTGTGCAAACTGTTGTCTCAGTTTCAGGGCCGCCATCAGAATTTTCTGTGCCCCATACTGTGTTAATTACTGGGCCCCCCATAACACTAATATAGGCACGTATTACACACATAAACTAATATGGACCTTACTTTTTCCCTACCTCCCAGGGAAGTAGAAAAGCCTATTTCTATCTCTGGGAGGCGGCCGTAGCAAAAGCAATGCTTTCAAACTTTTTTCATGCAGAGGCTGACAGTTCCTCACTTGTTGGCCTGTGTCCAAAGCTTGGTTATTAACAATATCTAAATTTTAGATAATCATGCATATGTGCAAAGCAACATGTGTGAGTTGTCGTATATTGTAATTTGACAGCTCACTGCTCCTTCTAGGGGCCACCAGAATGGTAGGTATAGGTTTAGAATTGGACTAAAAATATTTACTTTTTGAACACAAATGTACACTAACACTCAATTTTAAAACGCACACATATTTTTTAACAAGAAACAGACACTCAAAAAGACAGACACGCAGAGATACAGACAGAGAGATGGACAGGCACAGAGAGATTGACAAACAAACACTCTAACAGACTTGTAAAATGGTTGGTGCACAGGCACCATTGAAATGCTTGGCAAACACTGATAATATGCTCTGCAATCTGGCACTGGATAAATCTTTGGCACACAAACACTGTTAATATGCCCTACAATTTTGCATTGGTGAAGGTTAGCACAAAAACACTGATAATGTGCTCTGCAAACGGGCACTGCATAAATGGTTGGCACACAAACATTGATATGCTTTGGAAACTGGCACTTAATGGTTGGCACAAAAAACACTGATAATATGCTTTGGAAACATTCCTTGTTTTTAGAAACTCATCCAGCTTTTTAAAAAAAAACTATTTAATGAACTTTTCATCACCACGTCCAATAGAAGACTGTTCCATAGTTTTATCCACTGGAACAAACAAAGGTAAGTGCACTATGAACCAACATAGGTGCAGACACCTCAATATTCCTCCCTCAGGAACAACAGCATCAGAAAGAAAGACAAAATCGAGAGTCGCACATCTCACGTTTCAGGTTACATGCCCACTGGTTTTAGAGCAGGAAGTGCAGGGGACCTGTGTGTGCTGCTGCCATATCAAACACAAAATGTAAATATCTTCAAAACTATGCAAAATAAACAATGAAAATAAATTGCAAAATTTGCAATTCCTATCAATTTACCTAAAGTCATGTTTTGGCCACAGTTCCCCTTAATAATGTTTATTATTATATTTATATTTAGCATAAATACAAATGTCACGATATTTTCACATTTAATTCACCATCATATAAGTATTTATTGTCTAATTAATGATTTTAACACTGTATATTTGAATGAACTTGTATTAGCATTTTTATCACTCCATGAATGTGAATTTTGCACTATTTCCCTTTGGCTGTAATGTGAACCTTCCCTTCACCTGAAGAAGGGGGAATATAACAGCTGAAGCATTGCGATATGTGTGGTCACAAATAAACTATTGTGTTTTTCACTTGGAGTGTGACCCTTGATTTTGTTTTGTTTCTGATGCAGTTTCATAGTTTTACCATTCCTACAGTGAAAAAACCCTTCCCAAGACTAAACTTCTTTTCTTCAAGTCTTAAAGGGTAACTGGTCTAGAATTCTTCCAAACTAGTAAGGATTTTATAAAAAGCCTTCCATCATTCCTTCAAATAAAAACCTAAATCACATCTCTAGGTAAAACTGGTGAGAAGTTATAGCTGGAAAGGTTCAGCAAA